>OY821517.1:230483249-231045902 GCA_963682025.1 Cordilura impudica
AAGATAATAATAATATAATATAACTATAATATTATATAATATAATATTAATATTATATTAATATAATAATATAATATAATATAATATAATATAATATAATAATATAATATAATATAATATAATATAATATAATATAATATAATATAATATAATATAATATAATATAATATAATATAATATAATATAATATAATATAATATAATATAATATAATATAATATAATATAATATAATATAATATAATATAATATAATATAATATAATATAATAATATAATATAATATAATATAATATAATATAATATAATATAATATAATATAATATAATATAATATAATATAATATAATATAATATAATATAATATAATATAATATAATATAATATAATATAATATAATATAATATAATATAATATAATATAATATAATATAATATAATATAATATAATATAATATAATATAATATAATATAATATAATATAATATAATATAATATAATATAATATAATATATTAATAATATAATATAATATAATATAATATAATATAATATAATATAATATAATATAATATAATATAATATAATATAATATAATATAATATAATATAATATAATATAATATAATATAATATAATATAATATAATATAATATAATATAATATAATATAATATAATATAATATAATATAATATAATATAATATAATATAATATAATATAATATAATATAATATAATATAATATAATATAATATATATAATATAATATAATATAATATATATAATATAATATAATATAATATAATATAATATAATATAATATAATATAATATAATATAATATAATATAATATAATATAAATATAATATAATATAATATAATATAATATAATATAATATAATATAATATAATATAATATAATATAATATAATATAATATAATATAATATAATATAATATAATATAATATAATATAATATAATATAATATAATATAATATAATATAATATAATATAATATAATATAATATAATATAATATAATATAATATAATATAATATAATATAAATATAATATAATATAATATAATATAATATAATATAATATAATATAATATAATATAATATAATATAATATAATATATATAATATAATATAATATAATATAATATAATATAATATAATATAATATAATATAATATAATATAATATAATATAATATAATATAATATAATATAATATAATATAATATAATATAATATAATATAATATAATATAATATAATATAATATAATATAATATAATATAATATAATATAATATAATATAATATAATATATAATATAATATAATATAATATAATATAATATAATATAATATAATATAATATAATATAATATAATATAATATAATATAATATAATAATATAATATAATATAATATAATATAATATAATATAATATAATATAATATAATATAATATAATATAATATAATATAATATAATATAATATAATATAATATAATATAATATAATATAATATAATATAATATAATATAATATAATATAATATAATATAATATAATATAATATAATATAATATAATATAATATAATATAATATAATATAATATAATATAATATAATATAATATAATATAATATAATATAATATAATATAATATAATATAATATAATATAATATAATATAATATAATATAATATAATATAATATAATATAATATAATATAATATAATATAATATAATATAATATAATATAATATAATATAATATAATATAATATAATATAATATAATATAATATAATATAATATAATATAATATAATATAATATAATATAATATAATATAATATAATATAATATAATATAATATAATATAATATAATATAATATAATAATATAATATAATATAATATAATATAATATAATATAATATAATATAATATAATATAATATAATATAATATAATATAATATAATATAATATAATAATATAATATATATAATATAATATAATATAATATAATATAATATAATATAATATAATATAATATAATATAATATAATATAATATAATATAATATAATATAATATAATATAATATAATATAATATAATATAATATAATATAATATAATATAATATAATATAATATAATATAATATAATATAATATAATATAAATATAATATAATATAATATAATATAATATAATATAATATAATATAATATATATAATATAATATAATATAATATAATATAATATAATATAATATAATATAATATAATATAATATAATATAATATAATATAATATAATATAATATAATATAATATAATATAATATAATATAATATAATATAATATAATATAATATAATATAATATAATATAATATAATATAATATAATATAATATAATATAATATAATATAATATAATATAATATAATATAATATAATATAATATAATATAATATAATATAATATAATATAATATAATATAATATAATATAATATAATATAATATAATATAATATAATATAATATAATATAATATAATATAATATAATATAATATAATATAATATAATATAATATAATATAATATAATATAATATAATATAATATAATATAATATAATATAATATAATATAATATAATATAATATAATATAATATAATATAATATAATATAATATAATATAATATAATATAATATAATATAATATAATATAATATAATATAATATAATATAATATAATATAATATAATAATATAATATAATATAATATAATATAATATAATATAATATAATATAATATAATATAATATAATATAATATAATATAATATAATATAATATAATATAATATAATATAATATATAATATAATATAATATAATATAATATAATATAATATAATATAATATAATATAATATAATATAATATAATATAATATAATATAATATAATATAATATAATATAATATATATAATATAATATAATATAATATAATATAATATAATATAATATAATATAATATAATATAATATAATATAATATAATATAATATAATATAATATAATATAATATAATATAATATAATATAATATAATATAATATAATATAATATAATATAATATAATATAATATAATATAATATAATATAAATATAATATAATATAATATAATATAATATAATATAATATAATATAATATAATATAATATAATATAATATAATATAATATAATATAATAATATAATATAATATAATATAATATAATATAATATAATATAATATAATATAATATAATATAATATAATATAATATAATATAATATAATATAATATAATATAATATAATATAATATAATATAATATAATATAATATAATATAATATAATATAATATAATATAATATAATATAATATAATATAATATAATATAATATAATATAATATAATATAATATAATATAATATAATATAATATAATATAATATAATATAATATAATATAATATAATATAATATAATATAATATATATAATATAATATAATATAATATAATATAATATAATATAATATAATATAATATAATATAATATAATATAATATAATATAATATAATATAATATAATATAATATAATATAATATAATATAATATAATATAATATAATATAATATAATATAATATAATATAATATAATATAATATAATATAATATAATATAATATAATATAATATAATATAATATAATATAATATAATATAATATAATATAATATAATATAATATAATATAATATAATATAATATAATATAATATAATATAATATAATATAATATAATAATATAATATATAATATAATATAATATAATATAATATAATATAATATAATATAATATAATATAATATAATATAATATAATATAATATAATATAATATAATATAATATAATATAATATAATATAATATAATATAATATAATATAATATAATATAATATAATATAATATAATATAATATAATATAATATAATATAATATAATATAATATAATATAATATAATATAATATAATATAATATAATATAATATAATATAATATAATATAATATAATATAATATAATATAATATAATATAATATAATATAATATAATATAATATAATATAATATAATATAATATAATATAATATAATATAATATAATATAATATAATATAATATAATATAATATAATATAATATAATATAATATAATATAATATAATATAATATAATATAATATAATATAATATAATATAATATAATATAATATAATATAATATAATATAATATAATATAATATAATATAATATAATATAATATAATATAATATAATATAATATAATATAATATAATATAATATAATATAATATAATATAATATAATATAATATAATATAATATAATATAATATAATATAATATAATATAATATAATATAATATAATATAATATAATATAATATAATATAATATAATATAATATAATATAATATAATATAATATAATATAATATAATATAATATAATATAATATAATATAATATAATATAATATAATATAATATAATATAATATAATATAATATAATATAATATAATATAATATAATATAATATAATATAATATAATATAATATAATATAATATAATATAATATAATATAATATAATATAATATAATATAATATAATATAATATAATATAATATAATATAATATAATATAATATAATATAATATAATATAATATAATATAATATAATATAATATAATATAATATAATATAATATAATATAATATAATATAATATAATATAATATAATATAATATAATATAATATAATATAATATAATATAATATAATATAATATAATATAATATAATATAATATAATATAATATAATATAATATAATATAATATAATATATATAATATAATATAATATAATATAATATAATATAATATAATATAATATAATATAATATAATATAATATAATATAATATAATATAATATAATATAATATAATATAATATAATATAATATAATATAATATAATATAATATAATATAATATAATATAATATAATATAATATAATATAATATAATATAATATAATATAATATAATATAATATAATATAATATAATATAATATAATATAATATAATATAATATAATATAATATAATATAATATAATATAATATAATATAATATAATATAATATAATATAATATAATATAATATAATATAATATAATATAATATAATATAATATAATATAATATAATATAATATAATATAATATAATATAATATAATATAATATAATATAATATAATATAATATAATATAATATAATATAATATAATATAATATAATATAATATAATATAATATAATATAATATAATATAATATAATATAATATAATATAATATAATATAATATAATATAATATAATATAATATAATATAATATAATATAATATAATATAATATAATATAATATAATATAATATAATATAATATAATATAATATAATATAATATAATATAATATAATATAATATAATATAATATAATATAATATAATATAATATAATATAATATAATATAATATAATATAATATAATATAATATAATATAATATAATATAATATAATATAATATAATATAATATAATATAATATAATATAATATAATATAATATAATATAATATAATATAATATAATATAATATAATATAATATAATATAATATAATATAATATAATATAATATAATATAATATAATATAATATAATATAATATAATATAATATAATATAATATAATATAATATAATATAATATAATATAATATAATATAATATAATATAATATAATATAATATAATATAATATAATATAATATAATATAATATAATATAATATAATATAATATAATATAATATAATATAATATAATATAATATAATATAATATAATATAATATAATATAATATAATATAATATAATATAATATAATATAATATAATATAATATAATATAATATAATATAATATAATATAATATAATATAATATAATATAATATAATATAATATAATATAATATAATATAATATAATATAATATAATATAATATAATATAATATAATATAATATAATATAATATAATATAATATAATATAATATAATATAATATAATATAATATAATATAATATAATATAATATAATATAATATAATATAATATAATATAATATAATATAATATAATATAATATAATATAATATAATATAATATAATATAATATAATATAATATAATATAATATAATATAATATAATATAATATAATATAATATAATATAATATAATATAATATAATATAATATAATATAATATAATATAATATAATATAATATAATATAATATAATATAATATAATATAATATAATATAATATAATATAATATAATATAATATAATATAATATAATATAATATAATATAATATAATATAATATAATATAATATAATATAATATAATATAATATAATATAATATAATATAATATAATATAATATAATATAATATAATATAATATAATATAATATAATATAATATAATATAATATAATATAATATAATATAATATAATATAATATAATATAATATAATATAATATAATATAATATAATATAATATAATATAATATAATATAATATAATATAATATAATATAATATAATATAATATAATATAATATAATATAATATAATATAATATAATATAATATAATATAATATAATATAATATAATATAATATAATATAATATAATATAATATAATATAATATAATATAATATAATATAATATAATATAATATAATATAATATAATATAATATAATATAATATAATATAATATAATATAATATAATATAATATAATATAATATAATATAATATAATATAATATAATATAATATAATATAATATAATATAATATAATATAATATAATATAATATAATATAATATAATATAATATAATATAATATAATATAATATAATATAATATAATATAATATAATATAATATAATATAATATAATATAATATAATATAATATAATATAATATAATATAATATAATATAATATAATATAATATAATATAATATAATATAATATAATATAATATAATATAATATAATATAATATAATATAATATAATATAATATAATATAATATAATATAATATAATATAATATAATATAATATAATATAATATAATATAATATAATATAATATAATATAATATAATATAATATAATATAATATAATATAATATAATATAATATAATATAATATAATATAATATAATATAATATAATATAATATAATATAATATAATATAATATAATATAATATAATATAATATAATATAATATAATATAATATAATATAATATAATATAATATAATATAATATAATATAATATAATATAATATAATATAATATAATATAATATAATATAATATAATATAATATAATATAATATAATATAATATAATATAATATAATATAATATAATATAATATAATATAATATAATATAATATAATATAATATAATATAATATAATATAATATAATATAATATAATATAATATAATATAATATAATATAATATAATATAATATAATATAATATAATATAATATAATATAATATAATATAATATAATATAATATAATATAATATAATATAATATAATATAATATAATATAATATAATATAATATAATATAATATAATATAATATAATATAATATAATATAATATAATATAATATAATATAATATAATATAATATAATATAATATAATATAATATAATATAATATAATATAATATAATATAATATAATATAATATAATATAATATAATATAATATAATATAATATAATATAATATAATATAATATAATATAATATAATATAATATAATATAATATAATATAATATAATATAATATAATATAATATAATATAATATAATATAATATAATATAATATAATATAATATAATATAATATAATATAATATAATATAATATAATATAATATAATATAATATAATATAATATAATATAATATAATATAATATAATATAATATAATATAATATAATATAATATAATATAATATAATATAATATAATATAATATAATATAATATAATATAATATAATATAATATAATATAATATAATATAATATAATATAATATAATATAATATAATATAATATAATATAATATAATATAATATAATATAATATAATATAATATAATATAATATAATATAATATAATATAATATAATATAATATAATATAATATAATATAATATAATATAATATAATATAATATAATATAATATAATATAATATAATATAATATAATATAATATAATATAATATAATATAATATAATATAATATAATATAATATAATATAATATAATATAATATAATATAATATAATATAATATAATATAATATAATATAATATAATATAATATAATATAATATAATATAATATAATATAATATAATATAATATAATATAATATAATATAATATAATATAATATAATATAATATAATATAATATAATATAATATAATATAATATAATATAATATAATATAATATAATATAATATAATATAATATAATATAATATAATATAATATAATATAATATAATATAATATAATATAATATAATATAATATAATATAATATAATATAATATAATATAATATAATATAATATAATATAATATAATATAATATAATATAATATAATATAATATAATATAATATAATATAATATAATATAATATAATATAATATAATATAATATAATATAATATAATATAATATAATATAATATAATATAATATAATATAATATAATATAATATAATATAATATAATATAATATAATATAATATAATATAATATAATATAATATAATATAATATAATATAATATAATATAATATAATATAATATAATATAATATAATATAATATAATATAATATAATATAATATAATATAATATAATATAATATAATATAATATAATATAATATAATATAATATAATATAATATAATATAATATAATATAATATAATATAATATAATATAATATAATATAATATAATATAATATAATATAATATAATATAATATAATATAATATAATATAATATAATATAATATAATATAATATAATATAATATAATATAATATAATATAATATAATATAATATAATATAATATAATATAATATAATATAATATAATATAATATAATATAATATAATATAATATAATATAATATAATATAATATAATATAATATAATATAATATAATATAATATAATATAATATAATATAATATAATATAATATAATATAATATAATATAATATAATATAATATAATATAATATAATATAATATAATATAATATAATATAATATAATATAATATAATATAATATAATATAATATAATATAATATAATATAATATAATATAATATAATATAATATAATATAATATAATATAATATAATATAATATAATATAATATAATATAATATAATATAATATAATATAATATAATATAATATAATATAATATAATATAATATAATATAATATAATATAATATAATATAATATAATATAATATAATATAATATAATATAATATAATATAATATAATATAATATAATATAATATAATATAATATAATATAATATAATATAATATAATATAATATAATATAATATAATATAATATAATATAATATAATATAATATAATATAATATAATATAATATAATATAATATAATATAATATAATATAATATAATATAATATAATATAATATAATATAATATAATATAATATAATATAATATAATATAATATAATATAATATAATATAATATAATATAATATAATATAATATAATATAATATAATATAATATAATATAATATAATATAATATAATATAATATAATATAATATAATATAATATAATATAATATAATATAATATAATAACGGGTGATTTTTTAAGAGCTTGATAACTTTTTTTTAAAAAAAAACGCATAAAATTTGCAAAATCTCATCGGTTCTTTATTTGAAACGTTAGATTGGTCCATGACATTTACTTTTTGAAGATAATTTCATTTAAATGTTGACCGCGGCTGCGTCTTAGGTGGTCCATTCGGAAAGTCCAATTTTGGGCAACTTTTTCGAGCATTTCGGCCGGAATAGCCCGAATTTCTTCGGAAATGTTGTCTTCCAAAGCTGGAATAGTTGCTGGCTTATTTCTGTAGACTTTAGACTTGACGTAGCCCCACAAAAAATAGTCTAAAGGCGTCAAATCGCATGATCTTGGTGGCCAACTTACCGGTCCATTTCTTGAGATGAATTGTTCTCCGAAGTTTTCCCTCAAAATGGCCATAGAATCGCGAGCTGTGTGGCATGTAGCGCCATCTTGTTGAAACCACATGTCAACCAAGTTCAGTTCTTCCATTTTTGGCAACAAAAAGTTTGTTAGCATCGAACGATAGCGATCGCCATTCACCGTAACGTTGCGTCCAACAGCATCTTTGAAAAAATACGGTCCAATGATTCCACCAGCGTACAAACCACACCAAACAGTGCATTTTTCGGGATGCATGGGCAGTTCTTGAACGGCTTCTGGTTGCTCTTCACTCCAAATACGGCAATTTTGCTTATTTACGAAGCCATTCAACCAGAAATGAGCCTCATCGCTGAACAAAATTTGTCGATAAAAAAGCGGATTTTCTGCCAACTTTTCTAGGGCCCATTCACTGAAAATTAGACGTTGTGGCAGATCGTTCGGCTTCAGTTCTTGCACGAGCTGTATTTTATACGGTTTTACACCAAGATCTTTGCGTAAAATCTTCCATGTGGTCGAATAACACAAACCCAATTGCTGCGAACGGCGACGAATCGACATTTCACGGTCTTCAGTAACACTCTCAGAAACAGACGCAATATTCTCTTCTGTACGCACTGTACGCATTCGTGTGGTTGGTTTAATGTCCAATAAAGTAAACTGAGTGCGAAACTTGGTCACAATCGCATTAATTGTTTGCTCACTTGGTCGATTATGTAGACCATAAATCGGACGTAAAGCGCGAAACACATTTCGAACCGAACACTGATTTTGGTAATAAAATTCAATGATTTGCAAGCGTTGCTCGTTAGTAAGTCTATTCATGATGAAATGTCAAAGCATACTGAGCATCTTTCTCTTTGACACCATGTCTGAAATCCCACGTGATCTGTCAAATACTAATGCATGAAAATCCTAACCTCAAAAAAATCACCCGTTATAATATAATATAATATAATATAATATAATATAATATAATATAATATAATATAATATAATATAATATAATATAATATAATATAATATAATATAATATAATATAATATAATATAATATAATATAATATAATATAATATAATATAATATAATATAATATAATATAATATAATATAATATAATATAATATAATATAATATAATATAATATAATATAATATAATATAATATAATATAATATAATATAATATAATATAATATAATATAATATAATATAATATAATATAATATAATATAATATAATATAATATAATATAATATAATATAATATAATATAATATAATATAATATAATATAATATAATATAATATAATATAATATAATATAATATAATATAATATAATATAATATAATATAATATAATATAATATAATATAATATAATATAATATAATATAATATAATATAATATAATATAATATAATATAATATAATATAATATAATATAATATAATATAATATAATATAATATAATATAATATAATATAATATAATATAATATAATATAATATAATATAATATAATATAATATAATATAATATAATATAATATAATATAATATAATATAATATAATATAATATAATATAATATAATATAATATAATATAATATAATATAATATAATATAATATAATATAATATAATATAATATAATATAATATAATATAATATAATATAATATAATATAATATAATATAATATAATATAATATAATATAATATAATATAATATAATATAATATAATATAATATAATATAATATAATATAATATAATATAATATAATATAATATAATATAATATAATATAATATAATATAATATAATATAATATAATATAATATAATATAATATAATATAATATAATATAATATAATATAATATAATATAATATAATATAATATAATATAATATAATATAATATAATATAATATAATATAATATAATATAATATAATATAATATAATATAATATAATATAATATAATATAATATAATATAATATAATATAATATAATATAATATAATATAATATAATATAATATAATATAATATAATATAATATAATATAATATAATATAATATAATATAATATAATATAATATAATATAATATAATATAATATAATATAATATAATATAATATAATATAATATAATATAATATAATATAATATAATATAATATAATATAATATAATATAATATAATATAATATAATATAATATAATATAATATAATATAATATAATATAATATAATATAATATAATATAATATAATATAATATAATATAATATAATATAATATAATATAATATAATATAATATAATATAATATAATATAATATAATATAATATAATATAATATAATATAATATAATATAATATAATATAATATAATATAATATAATATAATATAATATAATATAATATAATATAATATAATATAATATAATATAATATAATATAATATAATATAATATAATATAATATAATATAATATAATATAATATAATATAATATAATATAATATAATATAATATAATATAATATAATATAATATAATATAATATAATATAATATAATATAATATAATATAATATAATATAATATAATATAATATAATATAATATAATATAATATAATATAATATAATATAATATAATATAATATAATATAATATAATATAATATAATATAATATAATATAATATAATATAATATAATATAATATAATATAATATAATATAATATAATATAATATAATATAATATAATATAATATAATATAATATAATATAATATAATATAATATAATATAATATAATATAATATAATATAATATAATATAATATAATATAATATAATATAATATAATATAATATAATATAATATAATATAATATAATATAATATAATATAATATAATATAATATAATATAATATAATATAATATAATATAATATAATATAATATAATATAATATAATATAATATAATATAATATAATATAATATAATATAATATAATATAATATAATATAATATAATATAATATAATATAATATAATATAATATAATATAATATAATATAATATAATATAATATAATATAATATAATATAATATAATATAATATAATATAATATAATATAATATAATATAATATAATATAATATAATATAATATAATATAATATAATATAATATAATATAATATAATATAATATAATATAATATAATATAATATAATATAATATAATATAATATAATATAATATAATATAATATAATATAATATAATATAATATAATATAATATAATATAATATAATATAATATAATATAATATAATATAATATAATATAATATAATATAATATAATATAATATAATATAATATAATATAATATAATATAATATAATATAATATAATATAATATAATATAATATAATATAATATAATATAATATAATATAATATAATATAATATAATATAATATAATATAATATAATATAATATAATATAATATAATATAATATAATATAATATAATATAATATAATATAATATAATATAATATAATATAATATAATATAATATAATATAATATAATATAATATAATATAATATAATATAATATAATATAATATAATATAATATAATATAATATAATATAATATAATATAATATAATATAATATAATATAATATAATATAATATAATATAATATAATATAATATAATATAATATAATATAATATAATATAATATAATATAATATAATATAATATAATATAATATAATATAATATAATATAATATAATATAATATAATATAATATAATATAATATAATATAATATAATATAATATAATATAATATAATATAATATAATATAATATAATATAATATAATATAATATAATATAATATAATATAATATAATATAATATAATATAATATAATATAATATAATATAATATAATATAATATAATATAATATAATATAATATAATATAATATAATATAATATAATATAATATAATATAATATAATATAATATAATATAATATAATATAATATAATATAATATAATATAATATAATATAATATAATATAATATAATATAATATAATATAATATAATATAATATAATATAATATAATATAATATAATATAATATAATATAATATAATATAATATAATATAATATAATATAATATAATATAATATAATATAATATAATATAATATAATATAATGTAATATAATATAATATAATATAATATAATATAATATAATGTAATATAATATAATATAATATAATATAATATAATATAATATAATATAATATAATATAATATAATGTAATATAATATAATATAATGTAATATAATATAATATAATATAATATAATATAATATAATATAATATAATATAATATAATATAATATGATATAATATAATATAATATAGTATATAATAGAAACAATAATAATACTGTAATTAATCATAGCTGAAAATATGAGTACATTTAATTATTGACGGTCGATTTTTCTCGAGCGTAATTATTAAATGTTTATTCACAAAACATACATTTTCAGCCGCGATTCGCTGTAACCCAAATTGGCATGGTAATGTACGTTACCATGCGCTGTCTTTTTTGCTTATGTTTGTTTTTTTTTGTCACCTCCAATGTGGAGCAATATGATATTGTTCCGCGTTGACAGGTGCTGCTTTTGGTTTTTATTCTTTTTATGTGTTGTCGTACGTTTAGTCTTCTTTATGAATATTCTTTTTGCAATGTTCTGTTATTGCATTTTTGTGCAATAACGTTGACTTAGTTTTTTTTTAGTTAACTTCCGTGTATATTAATCGGAGTGGTTGCAGTAGGTCGCGACCATGAAAATGTATGTCTCTTTTTTTCCCACGGTACTTGCATTATTATTTGCTTTTTTTTTGGTTCAATTAATTTAATTTTTATTCATTAATTTCCGTATTATTAGTATCATTGTTGTTGTAGTTATTTTCACTTAGTTTTAAGATTTAATATAAATAAAGAGGTAAAAGCTAGAACAGCGGCAGACAAAGACAAGTAAGCATGCTGTTTTGACTGAAACCGTTAGTACACAAACTTGTCTGGCTTTGTGCTCTTTTCTTTTCTCCTTTTCAGCAACATTAACGCCGTTTGGGCGTTGATAGACAGCGCCTGCCAGCGCTATAACATAATAGTCAAATCCGCAGTTAGGGCCAGTTAAGGACCATAACAAGACAATGGACGGTTGACGAATGCACAAATATACTTCAATACTCAGCTGAACACTTGCAGAATCAATATTGAACACACATTTGGCATTTTAAAACAGAGATTTAGGCAGCTATATTTTTGTAAACTTAGAGGAGCTAAACGACTGTGCCATTTCATTAGAGCTTTCTGTGTGCTTCACAATATTGCTAATGAAGATGATGTTGAGCCACATCATTATTAAATTAATTTACATTCATAAAATTTACAATAATTTAAACTTATTTCATACATTGAATTTTAAAATGAAACAACTAGAATTATAACAATGTTACCTAGTTCACATTAAATTTTACATTAAATTGTCATTATTATTGTCAAAGAGCTTGGGAAATTCTTATTCTCCCCGCTCAAATGATTTCTATGTTATAACGGCTGTAATACAGCCAATAGGCTTTCGAAAAGAATAATAAAAGAATACTAGTACAGTTGTTGAAATCCAGAGAAGTGAACAGACGTGTTTTTATATCGTGAAGGGAAACTTTGAAAACAGTCTATTTGTTAATTAAAGAATTAATTTTTTGTTTTCAAATTCTCAAAAAAGCTTGAGAATTTTACATGGCGCCCGAGCAGGGACTGTTTAGTTCGAAAAAATACAATTAAGTACTTAATTCTTAATTAAAACCAGTTTCCGCAAGATACCGTCTGGCTCATTTTTATGAAAAAATCATCATCACCATATCTCCATCATTAAAAGGAACAACAGATTATCCAGTATAATAAGGAACATCATATCATTCAGACTAAGTTGCTGTCGTTTCTGGAATCAAATGGACAAGAAGGAAAGTGTTATCCATATACATCTTTCACAAGAAGAAGAGTAAATAATTGTAATAAGCAATTTCAATTCGAAACATAATAAAAATATCTTTCCATTCTGCTTGATGGGAAGTATACTCAGCATAAAAACGTTTTTATATGTCGTCTCATTGCGAGATATTTCACACAATTTGTTGCAATTAAATACAAAATATTCTTCGTTCTCTTTAATTGACGTTTACAAGTAGCTGCGTATTGCCACAGTGTTTGATCCACGATAACAACCCCAATGTTATTACATTTATGTGGCGATAGTTTATGATAATAATCCCAGATTAGGAATTCAAGCGTTTACTCATTTCATAAATCATAACTTCTTTATTTCTTATTCCTGGCATTTATTATATTTAAAATACTAATAATAACAACAACTAGAGGAAAAATATAACACATTTTTCTGAAATAAAGACACTCTATTCTTAACGTCAAAATGGTAACTCGTATGTCGATTTAATCGGTATTATCGATTAACTGCCATCTTTAATTAAAACCGTCTGTCAAAGATAAAAAGAGAGACAGAAACAAAACAGAAATAATAACATTGAGTTGAAATTAAAACATGGTAAAATTTAATGAAAATAATAAGTGAAATGTTTAATCTGTGAATAAAAAGTATATGAACCAGTACTCAACTACAGCCTAAATTGAAGTACATCAAATTTGCAAATACGTAAACGATAACAATCTAGAAAAGTTCAAGACCGTGTTGTTGAGTTTTGTGAAAATTAACTATTTCGCTTCTTACCAGTCTCCCATACAAAACTTCTCGGTGCTAATTTGTATATACATATAAAGTATTAACTCTGTGGTGATAATGCCTGGTAAGAAGAGACAGAGTTCTCCAAGCAAACTTATGGGTTTAGAATCGTTAAAAAGCCAGAGGGCTACAGTTGTGAGTAATATTGAAAGGATACGTCAATCTATTATTGACAAGATCATATCATTTCATCCAAATGACTTGAAATGTCGTATTGAAATTTTGGATTCCTATATAGGACAGGCAATGGCATATCAGTCAGAACTGGAGGAAATAGATCCTACCATAGATGGCAGGGCTGATCTCGAAAATCTGTGTGTGAGTACGAAAAGCTTGTATTTGGGATTGCTAGATAAGAATAGAAGGTCTAGTGTGCCGGAAACTTCATTTAGCAATCAAGGTCATCAGTCTAGACTACCTAGCATGCGTCTCCCTAAATTCAGTGGCCAATATTCAGCTTTTAAAAATTTTATAAGTTTGTTCGAAAACTTGGTACACAATGACCCAACATTAACAGCTATTGAAAAGTTTAACCATCTGATTTCTTGTCTATCAGATGAGGCTCTTGGGACTGTTAAAGCATTCCAAATAACGGAGCAGAACTATCCCAAGGCACTTGCTAGTCTGAAGAGAGTATACGATAATGACTGTCTCATATTTTTCGACAATATATCGAAACTTTTTCACCTCCCAGAAATTCCAAAACCTTCAGCGTCTGCTTTGCGATCTATGATTGATACCGTTTCAGCCATCTACGAATCTTTGTTATCAATTGGTAACGATAAAAATATAGCAAATGCAATATTAATTCATTTGGTAATGACCAAGGTTGACTCAGTCACAAAGTCCAAGTGGGAAGAGCAACTGGACTATGAAAAGCTGCTTCTATGGAGTGACTGTGCGGCAGTGCTGAATAAAAGGTACCAGCACATTTGTGCAGATGAATCTTCGACTTCAAAAGTTAAACCTTCAAAAGACATTAGAATTGAAAGTGCATCCAAGAAAGTTAGTAAAACGTCATTGTCATGTTCGAATGTTAAAAAACTTGTAGATAAGTGCATTTTTTGTAGATCCTCACAACACGAGGTACATAATTGTTCTTCTTTTAACGCTGTCCCTGTGCTACAGCGTTTTGATTTTATCAAAGCTGTGCCGGCGTGCATCAATTGCTTACAAAAGGGTCATACGGTCGCAAGATGCAAGGCGCACAGGTGTAGAATCTGCAGCGGTCCTCATCATGTATTACTTCACAGATTTACATCAGACCAACAGCCGAGCTCTAATTCTGTAGTTCATGTTAACTCGAAGCAGTCGTCAGGGTCAACAGCAGTCGTTAACCATTCTCTTATACACAACACCAGTATAATTTTGGCTACAGCTGTAGTACAAGTCCGTAGCAAATCTGGTGACTATATCCTTGCTAGAGCGTTGCTAGACTCCGGTTCCCAACCCAATTTAATTACTGAAGAACTTGCCCAAAAGTTGAATCTTAAAAAGGAAAGTAATCATTTGAATTTACTAGGTGTTGGTGAAACTCGATCTGCTGCTAGACATTGTGTAAACGTTTCCATTAAGTCAAGGATTAATTCTTATCATTGTAGTTCGAAGTTTTGGCTAATGAGTTCTATTACTTCAAGTCAACCGGAACGAAAGATTTCGGTTTCGTCATTGAAAATACCGGGCAACATACAATTGGCTGATCCCTCATTTCACACACCAAACAAAATTGATATGTTAATTGGTGGTGAAATATTTTTCGATTTATTATGTGTTGGACAAATTAAATTCAACCCCAGTTTTCCAGTCCTTCAAAAAACATTATTTGGTTGGATTGTCGCTGGTAAACACATTCATGCAAAGGGATCCAATACAGAGATCTGTAATATTGGACTTATTGAAAATGAAAGCTCAGTAGACTCGCTTGTCAGAAAGTTTTGGGAGTTAGAAGAACTACCCGGAGAGTCAAAAGTTAATTTTACTAATGAGCAAAAAGAATGTGAGGACCAATTCGTTAAGTCTGTAAGACAATTATCTTCTGGTCGATTTGAGGTCGCTTTACCGTTCAAGATCGATCCTAGATATTTAGGCTCTTCCATTGAGCCTGCTAGAAAGCGTTTTTTAGCTTTAGAACGAAGACTTAAAAAAGATGATGAAGTAAGGGAGATGTATCACGCTTTTATGAGTGAATACATTGATTTAGGTCACATGTCCATTATAGATTCCAATATACCCCCCATTTCACACTACTTCATCCCACATCAAGTTGTTTTACGTCCTCAGAGCACAAGTACAAAACTTCGTGTTGTATTCGACGCTTCATGTCGAACTTCATCAAACGTTTCTCTTAATGATCTGTTAATGGTCGGCCCTACTATTCAGGAGGAACTTTATTCGACATTGGTTCGGTTTCGATTACATAAATATGTGATCACGGCAGATATAGAGAAAATGTACCGCCAAGTCTTAGTTGGTGAGACGGACAGAAATTATCAACTAATTTTTTACAGAAGAAACCCGTCAGAGGATTTACAGTTTTATCGCTTAAACACTGTAAATTATGGGACATCTTCTGCGCCATTTCTGGCTATTCGTTGCTTAACGTATTTAAGTGACTTATACAAGGACGAGTTGCCCATTGGGAGTAAGGTCATACGTAGTGATTTTTACGTCGATGATTTGTTGACAGGCGCTGATAATGTTGAAGACCTTTTTAGGATAAGAGATCAAGTTTCGAAAATATTGAACTCTGCAGGCTTCAACTTGACAAAGTGGTACTCTAACCTATCTGAATTCAACGCGGAGGCTAATAACGAAAAATTACTGCAAAGCGAGTCCAATTCTGCCAAAGCTCTGGGCATACATTGGGTTCCGAAGAATGATTTCTTAAGATTTAATTTGGATGATAATTATTCTGAACTTAGAGCAACAAAAAGAAATATTCTTTCAGTTTCGGCTCGGCTATTCGACCCTCTCGGACTGTTGTGCCCACTTATTACAAAGGCGAAGATATTGCTTCAAGAGCTTTGGTTACAAAAAATCGATTGGGATGAATCAATTCCTCAACATTTGAATACTTGTTGGGAGAGTGTCAAACAGAACTTAAACAAAATCGGAATTATTCGCATTCCTCGATATATGAATACAGCTTCCAATGCTAGTTGCGAAATTCATGGATTTGCAGATGCCTCCATACGTGCTTATGGTTGTTGCATATACGTTAGAAGCAAAATTGCTGATAAAATCTCTTGTCGGCTTTTAACAGCCAAATCGAAAGTAGCACCCTTAAAAACAAAATCTCTTCCGAGGCTAGAATTATGCGCCGCTCATATGTTAGCAAAATTGTGGCATAAATTGAACTCCTCCCTGAATTTTCAGATAGAGAATATTTATTTTTGGACAGACTCCGAAATAACCATTCATTGGATTAAAACTCATCCCAGTTCGTTGGCAATCTTTGTCTCTAATAGAGTTTCTGAGATTCAGGATTGGTCAGGCCGAGTTTCATGGCGACATGTTCCTGGAAAGGATAATCCGGCTGACATTGTCTCAAGGGGATGCAATGTGGATGATCTCAATCATTCAATCTGGTTTGAAGGTCCACCCTTTTTGTTAGAAGACGATTCCGATTGGCCACAGAATTCACATTTCGATCTGTCTGATGATGAAAAATCTATGGAAAAGAGAAAATCCAATGTTTTTCTTGCGACCAAGGATGCCTTTGACATAGATGTAGAACAGGACGATATTGCGGGAAAAAATGCTCCCGATGAAAATCCGAATATCATAATGAAAGTTGTAAATAAATTTTCATCTTATACGAAAATACTTGGGATAGTTTCGTAATTATTTTTAAAAATAATAGAGTTAATCCAGAGCACTGAATACCCTGAGGAAATTCGCAGGTTAAAAAAGGGTATTCCTTTACCACACAGATTACAAAACTTAACTCCATTCATACAGGAAACTGAAATACATCAGCGCAAGCTTCAGTTAGTTAGGGTAGGAGGAAGATTGTTGAACGCCCCATTAAAATTCGATACAAAGTTTCGAATCGTACGCAGCGAAACGGGAGGTCGAATTCAGCTTTATACCTCCCCGGGCTCCTCATTTCGGCGGGCTATGGGAAGCCGCCGTCAAGTCAGCCAAGCACCTGCTTCTACGAGCCGTGGGCGGCGCTCTGTTATCCGTAGAAGAATTCCAAACGGTTCTTGTAGAAGTAGAGGCGGTACTCAACTCGAGGCCAATAGCACCGCTCAGCACGGATCCCAACGATGGAGAAGCGCTAACACCAGCTCATCTGCTGATAGGAGGGGATCTCCATTCGCTGCCGCAAGAATCCGTAGAAGACGTGCCAGACTCCAAGCTGGGGTCCTTGAAGCGTTGGCGACAAATCTGCGTTCTCAAGCAGAGGTTTTGGCGGGCTTGGTCCAGAGACTATGTCCTAGGTCTTCAGACCAAATTCAAGTGGAACGAAGAGAAGCCCAATCTCGAAATCGGCCAGCTCGTGATAATTCACGAAGACAACCTACCACCTCAGCATTGGTTGACCGGCAGAGTCATAGCGGTAGTTCCAGGCCAAGACGGCAAGGTCAGAGTGGTAGAGGTTCGAACAAAAAACGGACTTTTAAAACGGCCAATTCATAAACTGGCCTTATTGCCGATCAGTTGAAGACAGGGTCCTTCAACGGGGGCTGAATGTTGAGCCACATCATTATTAAATTAATTTACATTCATAAAATTTACAATAATTTAAACTTATTTCATACATTGAATTTTAAAATGAAACAACTAGAATTATAACAATGTTACCTAGTTCACATTAAATTTTACATTAAATTGTCATTATTATTGTCAAAGAGCTTGGGAAATTCTTATTCTCCCCGCTCAAATGATTTCTATGTTATAACGGCTGTAATACAGCCAATAGGCTTTCGAAAAGAATAATAAAAGAATACTAGTACAGTTGTTGAAATCCAGAGAAGTGAACAGACGTGTTTTTATATCGTGAAGGGAAACTTTGAAAACAGTCTATTTGTTAATTAAAGAATTAATTTTTTGTTTTCAAATTCTCCCTTCACGATATAAAAACACGTCTGTTCACTTCTCTGGATTTCAACAACTGTACTAGTATTCTTTTATTATTCTTTTCGAAAGCCTATTGGCTGTATTACAGCCGTTATAACATAGAAATCATTTGAGCGGGGAGAATAAGAATTTCCCAAGCTCTTTGACAATAATAATGACAATTTAATGTAAAATTTAATGTGAACTAGGTAACATTGTTATAATTCTAGTTGTTTCATTTTAAAATTCAATGTATGAAATAAGTTTAAATTATTGTAAATTTTATGAATGTAAATTAATTTAATAATGATGTGGCTCAACATTCAGCCCCCGTTGAAGGACCCTGTCTTCAACTGATCGGCAATAAGGCCAGTTTATGAATTGGCCGTTTTAAAAGTCCGTTTTTTGTTCGAACCTCTACCACTCTGACCTTGCCGTCTTGGCCTGGAACTACCGCTATGACTCTGCCGGTCAACCAATGCTGAGGTGGTAGGTTGTCTTCATTCGGCTTTGAGGCTACAGATGAAACAGCCAGTGAAATTCAATAAGTATCAGACAGTGGAAATGGAATGATTTTACGTTATGAGATCTGTTCCGAATTGCAACAGCAAATTGCTGTGCGTAATCGTTACCAAGTTTATTTTCTTTAATAAATAAAAAAGCAAAATAATAAAAACAATACAGTTCATAGATATATGTTATGTATGGCACTTCAAATATTATATTTAAAATAATAATAAAAAAAAGAAAGAAATATATCAGTTCAATTCTTCAATAATACTAATAGTAAAAAAACAAACAAAAACCAGTTCAATTCTTAAAATAATGCTTATAATAATAAAAAAAAATATAAGTGGACCATATTTTGAGAAGGCGGCCAAAAAATCATTTTTTTTTTTGTTACCGATTTTAAAGTTATGTTATTCATTTGAAAGTAAATACTAGTAAACCTCGGGAGCCAAAAAATTGCGACTCTATCTCGACTATATCACAGCGAACAGGGTCTTCGAAAATGGGCTTTCTCAGTATTTTGCTAAAATAAAAAATTTCTTTGTAAATTTTTATTTTTGAATGACTGTAACTTTTTTGATTTAAAAGATTTCGAAGTGAAATAAATTTTGTATAATTTAGTGGCTTCCATACTATTAATGTTAAAAATGTAAAATGACTGAGTCATTCCGAAATTTAAAAAGAAAAATTTTTTAAAAAAGGTCCAAATTTTCCGAAAATCTCCTATTTAATAGAGCGTAACTCCTGCCAGTCAAAAGCAGTCAGAAAAAATCTTGCACTCTTCTATAGTCCGAACCCTCTCCTATACTGCTATACCCCATTATACACCCGCCAGTTTCCGCCCGTGTGCACCAGAACAATTTTCTGACCCAAGGTTAGATATTTTCTGCAAAATTTATGAATACAAAAGTTGTCCACTATGTGGTTAGGATATATTAAGTTTGAGGTGATGTTTGTAACTGCCAAAAATATTGGACCTTTATCCATCTGTTATTATACGGATCGACTCAAAAATAGTTTCTGAGTCGATTAAAAGATGTCCGTCCGTCCGTCGGAGTGTTATGAATACAACAGTTGGTCGTACCGGTGCACCGCGGTGTATTTTTTTGCGTGTCGGTAGAGCTGTCAGGAGTTGTTATATACTTATAAAAAAGGGTTGAGATATAATGCGCTAAATTGTTACAGGTACATTTACATAGGTATCTTTCAAAAACATTAATAATCTGAATTAGAATTATATAGTTTAAATACCTGACAAAATGGGAAACAATTTAAATAACAGGTAAATGGTAAAAAAAAACTATTGCGACATAGCCCTTTAAGATATGAGCAAGTATGCTTCACCTTTTAAAAGGAGTTAGGGTGTGGGTTTTTTATGCTTCTAAAAGTGGTAATAAAAGATAAAAAATTTTATTTTACATAACTGCAAGAAAGAGTATTTATAATAATGTTTCCACAATTATTATTCATTACAATTTGTGCAATGGCTAAGTACTGTTACAGAGATCTGGCAGATATTTATTTTCAACGAAATGATGTAGACGATGTAATTTTGCACAAAGTGAGCAACGACTTCTTTAAGAATTGTAACCTAGAAGACATTGAAATGCACAAAGGAAAAATTACTAATTTTGCATCGAATTTGAAAAGACGGTACATTGAATGCTCTCAGAGCAAGGCAAAGATGTACAAACGTTACCAAGACTGGTTAATAAAGGAACTTATTTTTGAGAGTGCATCTACAACTGCCAACGAAAGTGGAAAAAAGGGTCGACCAGCAAAACCAATTGACGGATGTAGTGAAAGATCTCGAAGGCGCAAGCTGGAGAATATCAATGAAGAAATTTCTCAAAGAATTATTAAGGATTAATTGTTGCACCAAATTCAACCAACCCAAAAAAAAAAAGAGCATTCCTACACCAATTGAAGATAAGAAATTTACGCCGGAAGAAGCGTTCGCCCTATTTTTGGATTTGAAATTGAAAGATCTCCTTGAACATACTGCAGACCGATTGCTAAATACGCTTGATACTGATCATTTAAAAAAAATTGGTAATGGCAGCATTACTTTAATTTCTAAATGGGGATGTGATGGATCCTCTGGTCAGAAACAATACAAGCAATTTAATGCCGAAAATTCATCAGATGCTAATTTATTTATGGTATCTTTCGTTCCATTGCGCTTAACAAAAAGGTATAGCGTCTTAGAGCCGTCAACTAGTAGAGCAACAGAAATTGATATATGGAAAAATTAAATTCCTTCTTCAACAAAGTATTGCAGATCAATAAAATTTGCATTCAAAAAGGAAACCAAAGATGTCATAACTGAAGAAGTTCAAAAAATAAAAGATCAAATTAAGGAACTTCAACCAGTAATATTTAAATTTGATGACCAAGACATTGAAGTACATTTTAAAATGTGTCTCACAATGATTGATGGAAAAGTTGCACAAGCTTTAACTGGAACAAAGTCAACGTCAAGCTGCATTATATGCCAAAAGACATCAAGTCAATTAAGCCAACCCCCACCAGAAGACGATAGTTTTAAGGAAGCCTACGAATTTGGAATGTCCCCTCTTCATGCTAGAATACGTTTCATGGAGCATATTCTTAAATTGGGTTATGATTTGGAATTTGGTCCGTTAGGCGAAACAGTGAGAAAAAACAAAGAAAATGAAGAAAAAAGAAAGCAAAAAAAAACAAATTCAACAAAAATATCTACAGCTAGGCCTCGTAATCGACCAACCAAAACAAGGGGAAGGAAACACAAATGATGGAAATACTGCAAGGAGATTTTTTTCCGATCCGGAAACTGCAGCAACTATCACAGGTGTAGATCATGAATTAATAAGACGATTCAAAATCATATAACAAGTTCTAGCATGCAGCAGAAAGATAAATGGAAAAAAATTTGGAGAGTACGCCAATAAAACAGCTATACTTTATAAAGAAAAATAATCTTGGAGATATATGCCATCCACAGTTCATAAAATTTTGTACCATGGGGAACAAATAATTCAAAACAATATGCTACCAATAGGAGATCTATCTGAAGAAGCGCAAGAAAAAAGGAACAAGGACTACAGATTCTTTCGCGAGCACAACACAAGGAAAATGTCCAGATGTTGTACTAATGAAGACCTTATCACTATTTTGTTGTGGACTTCAGATCCATATATGTCCAACATTGTCAAAAATTGAAAACTACGTCTATTGAATTAGACGAAGAAGCTAAACAACTTCTAGAAGATGAAAATCAACGCTATTTAGTAGAAATTTTTACTAAAATTGGTTGATTTAAAGTACTTTTTCATTACACTAACAATAAGTTACACTCTTTTGATATAGTTAAAAAATTTTCTTGATTTAAAAATTTATATATTTTGTAAATTTACAATAAAAATTGTTATATTTCATAAATTTACCATAAAAATTGATATAGAAATATTTAAAAAGACAATAAAAAAAAATTTAACTAAAGCAAAAACATACGAGTTTTTCATTGAAACTTCTCTATCTTGAACCAATATAAGGTAACTTTTACGTTCGCTGCTTAATAAATTATATTTTAACTCGGGATCTTTCAAAAAAAAAAAACAACCTTTGTCCCTTGTGCACATTAGGACTAAAAAGTTTACGGGGGCCAAAGTTTGGCATTTTCTGAAAAAATTAACTTAAAAAATTGTTAACAAGTATTAGTTGTAAAATTAACTGAAAAAATAAGACATCATATTAAAAAAAACCTTTTTTTACCTTTTAACACTTCACTTTTGTACTAAAATTCAACTACAAATGAAAATGTATTTTAAACCCTCCGTAACTTTTTTTATTTTCGGTCGAGAATTACGTTTTATAGCAAAACTTAAAGGCTACCAAACAAAAAACCGCATATCAAAATTCCAATCCAATCAAAAGTTATAGATTTTTGACCGCCTTCTCGTCAAATGGTCAACTGTGGGACGCATGGCACTTCAAATTATTTTTCCTTTTTTTTCTTTTTGTCTAAGGTGTGCCATGAGTACTTCGTGTTCTCTTTTGCGGTCTTCTGCCATTTCCTCTAATAGTTTCAACGCTTTTCCCTGCATTGAGTTTTTGTCTTTCTGCTTGGGAGTTTCACCTAAAGATATTCCAATTTTACTTCATAGAAAACTATAATTTTTTTTGGCCAATACAACATACAAGCTGATGAAGGACAATTCTGAGAGGATGATGGTAGGACCTGGTCAAAGACATCCTCCTCCGATCCCGGGCACTCGACGCCCAACGTGTAGTCTGGGTTAATGCCTTTTTTTGTTTGAATATTTCCTCTAGTTCACTGAAACGAATTCCCTTTTTTATAAAAATATTTGAAACGTTTTGTTTAAGTTGCGCTCACTTTTCATACACGCAGTTCATTCAACTTTTTCCTGTCATTTTGTTGTTTAATTTTTTATTTTTGTATTGGCGCTCTAACGCTATAAACTTTGTTTCATTCTTGAAATGGGACTCAACAAGTTAAAAGATCACAATGAAATGTACAATAAACCTGAGCTGGGGTATACCCCCAATGTGCTGCTTCTAAATGGTCTGCAGCTCTTTGCCACAATTTTGTTTTGTTTTTCAATGCAAAACTTTTGCCTACTTCGTGCATATTTTCCGCCATAAAATGTAGTGAACATTTGATTGCGGCATCAGTCCATACTGTTCGTGTATCGCCAATGTTATATACAAAAAGAAAAACTAAATTAAATAACTAAAATGATACATTGAAAATGATGACTTACAATTTCCACTTTCAGCATTCATTTTATTTTTATTGAAAAGATTTTTGTTCACGATTTCACTTTGTTGCTTGTTATACACAACGTGTCAAAATCAGCGGATGACTTGCATGGTTTTTGCTTCAAATCGTTCAACCAGAAAAAAAGAAAATCAGAGCGAAGAGCGTAAATATGAAATTACTCAATGCTTGAGTTTTGCTAGACTTTTAAAAGATATTGTTCTGGCGGAACAGACCTAATATTTTTCCAACATTTGCTTTTTATTTCCTCTATCACGATGAGCCCTACTGTGTGTTTCTATTATCACATTTTCTTGATCGTTCTCAGAAGTTATATCTTCAACGGTCGACTGTGTAAAGCGGCATTTGTAATTTGCGAAATGATTGGGATAAAATAATTGGATTTTTCCCATTATCCATTCCATTTTTATTCCGTTAATGACAGACGGATTCAGATATTTTCTTAAAATGTTCACTAGGATTTGTTCGTCGTATTGGGGTTCTTTAATAATGTGTCTATGTACTCCGGGAAATGCAATTTGAAATTGGTACGATGATGTTTGAAGACATTTATTGGAGTTTCTACGCTGTGTATTAAATGTTCTGACGAACTTTCTGCGCTGTGTTCGGTGGGGGTCAAAGAGTTTATTTGAGCATTTATAGGATTTAATCCTATAAGGATAGAGCATCAGCAACTAAATTTGTTCGTCCAGGTTTATACTTCAACTCATAGTTATACTCTTCCAAAATACATTTCCACCTTTTAATTTTTGAGTTATTATTATTATTGCTGAGGGCGTATGTCAAGGGCTGATGATCCGTATAGATCACCACTTTTTTGGAACCATACAAATAATTTCTTAGAGAGTTCAGTGCCCATATAATGGCTAACATCTCTCTTTCATTAGTTGCGTAGTTCTCCTCTGTTTTGTTCAATGTTCTGGAAATAAATGCAATTGGTTTTTCTTCTTGACTTAACACTGCACCAATTGCAAAGTTGGAAGCATCTGTAGTCAATTGAAAATCTTTTTCAAAATTGGGATATGATAGCAAAACTTCACGTGAAGCCAATGCGTTTTTCAATTGATCGAATGCATTCTTGGATGAAGTATCTAATTCTATTTTCGTCTGACTTGATATAGATTTTGAAATTCGTCCGTCCGATCCTCTCAGAAGCGCTGTCAATGGTTTTGCAACATCTGCATAACTCCTAATAAATCTCCTATACAACCCGGAGAGTCCGAGAAATGACTGAAGTTCCTTTAGTGTTTTTGGATAGCAAAATTTCGGAATCGAATCTACCTTTTTGGGATTTCTCATTATACCTTCTTTTGCTACCACAAGGCATAAGAATTCAACCTCATGTTTGAAAAATTCGCATTTGTCTAGTTGAACTGTCATATTAGCTAATTATACTGTCCTAAATATTGTTCCCACATGTTCCAGATGAGATTTCTCATCCTTACTGAAAATTATGATATCGTCCACATATACGTAACATATCTTCCCAATAAATTCTCTCAATATATCGTCGAGTGCTCTTTGAAATATTGATGGAGCATTTTTCAGCCCAAACGGTAACGTGGTATATTCATATTTTCGGTTGTTTACTGAAAATGCTGTTTTCCCCTATCCTCTTCTCTTAATGTTATCTGATGAAAACCGCTCTTAACATCTAACACCGCAAAGTATTCATTCCCACCTAATTTGAATAGAACGTCATTAATTTCCGAAATGAAGTACATATCGGCCACAGTTACTGTGTTTAATCGTCACTTTTATGGCCATTGGGTAAGGGTAACTTCTAGCGTATATTGGTGAATTATTCGCTGTGCGGATGACACCAATTACTGTAGTGATATATGTCAATTTTTTCATCAAGGTCTTCAAAAAGGCAACAATGTTGCTTTACGAGATTTTCTAATGACACTTTTTGGTGACTGGGTAGGTGTTGTATTCTTAATTCGAGGTTATTTACGTTTTGTGACAAACGTTGTTTAATAGGGATCTTTTTACCTCCTCTAATTGTGAAGTAGTTTTCGGCTGTATGAATAACTGCTGAAATTTCTTTCAAACTGTCGTTCCCTAAAATTCCATCAAACGAGATAATCCAGGCCATAAGTAGAATTTATTGGGGCGTTGTCAATTCCGAAAAGGTCTACTGATGTATGTTGAGTAATTTGTATGTCGCCACCTACTGATTTCGCGCCGAATAATTTTTTATTGTGTCTGGGGTTTTTACTAAATCTGGTTTAATGTAGTTCTTATTACTTCCTGTGTCTAATAAAAATGTCAATATTTGTCCGTCCCTCGTTCTTGTCTCAAAATAAGGTAACGAGGAACAATTTAGTCTAAAAAATTTTTTAGTTCTCTTGGGTTTCATTTGTTATAAATTCTTCCGGTAATTGTTAGAAATATTCTTCGGTGTATCCATACGCTTCCTCTGGTTCATCAATTTCATGTCCTCCGTATGAATAATTATTACCCTTTTCCAAATATTTGTCCGGCCAATTCGGTATTTAAATGAAAATTTCTCTGGATCTTGTTCATGGGAGCTTGGATTGAGTTTTCTGCTGGTCTCTTAAATGTCAGATTACATTGGGGTGTTACTTGCATAGAACGGTCTATGTCCATTGGTTCTGGTTTTTGTTGATTGCTGTAGTGGTTTTGCCGTTGTCTTTGATATTGAGGACGTTCGAAACTCCTTTGCACATTCGGTGGGATTTTCTGGTAGTTATTTTGGTAATTTTGACCGCTGTAATATTGTCTATTTTGTAGATTCTGGTTGAATCCTGCCCCCTGATGAAACCTAAAATTTGGTAGGGTAGGTCTATTATTTCCTACTCCACCAATATGAGCTAATTAAGGGTAGAAGTTCGCTCTGTACTGGGGTAAAGTTTGTCTAACGTTATCCTTGCGCGTTTCGCTTCTTGTTATACGATTGTGAGCGTAGTCCCTACTAAAAGACATATTGTCCAGTTTAAGACATATGTGAATAGCCTGCGGCAGGGACGTTGGTTCCCTTCCGCTTAACAAGCTAGGTAGATCGCCATTGAGTTCCCGAACACAGGTATCCAATGCCTTTTCCCTATACGTATTCGTCATAGTCAGGAGACTTCCCTCATTTAATTCTAATTATCTAGGATCAAAGACAAGTGTTGGTACACACTTTGATAATATTCAGAGATTGATTTGCTTCCCTGACAAAGAGATGTCATTTGGTATTCTAGAGTGCCTATGTCACGTTTGTCTGAGTAGTGCATCATTAGGCACTTTCTTATCTTAATCCAATCTAATGGTGTTCGATAAGATTCTAAAGCAATATCGGCATCGCCATGATTTTAGTACGAATTGTGCGCAATATTGCGTAATATCTTATTAACTCTCTAATCTGTTCCATTTGGACTTCATTCAATCCCGAAACAATATTAGCCGAAGGACTAGCCATGTTCAAGGACCGACTAAATTTTTCTGTCAATTCGTTCAAAGTATCGTCTGGCATTTTTCTTTCTTTTTTGTTCTTATAGAGAAATTTGGAATATGCATTTTCTTTACACTGAGTAGTTAATTTTTTTTTTAATAAGATTTACAAACGTAATTTTCTTTGATTCTGTCAACCACTACAGAAATATTAATGTCAAATATAAAATTTTCAAATAATTACTTATTCTACATAAAAATAAAATATTGTGTAATAGAAAAAAAATTTTTCTTCATATTAAATTTTAAATAAGTTTACTTTCCTTTGAGTTCAATTTTTTTTTTAATTTTCTTTCATTTACGACTGTCTAAATTATATTATTATTTGTTATTTTCCATTTAGTTAGCTTTTTAATTATTTTTAATTTAAAATCTCCTTCATTTAAGTTTCTTACACGTATTCTCTCAAATAGTTTTCTTTAATTTTACTAGGTTTATTTTTCTTGTATTGTTTCTTTAATTTTAATTATCTTTGCAAATGTCACTTTGAGTCTTAAATATTTTATTATTTTCCGGTTTAGATAACTTTATTCAGATTATTAACTTATTTTTACTTTATTTTTATTTTAGTTCGAACTTTTGTTCACTTTACTTTTCTTATATTGATTTTTGCAAATGTCACTTTAAATCTTGATTATTTTATTATTTTTTATTCTAAAAATAAATGTTATTCAGCTACAATTATTTTTACTTTAGTTTCACATACATTTATTGATTTCGGCAAATGTCATTTTAAATCTTGATTATTTTATTATTGTTTATTCTTAAAAAAAAATTTTATTCAGCTACGATTATTTTTACTTCAGTTTCACAAACATTTATTAACTTAACTTTTCTTATACTTATTTTCGCGAATGTCACTTTACGCGAGCTTATCAGGCTTTGGCATAACGCACAATCCGTTTTATCCTTGTTAGGATTACTGAGGGGTCTGGCTTGACTCGAATTTTACCGTGAGGACCTTCCAGGGTCCCTGCTCGGGCGCCAATTAAGAAAACGTTATGTGTTCTTTTTAAAAAAATTATTGTTGTGTGTTTAGTTAGAACACACAACGTCTTTATTGTTTCACGTTAAATTACAGAGTCAAGTTTAAACTTAAATTACCCTAATTAATAACCGCAGGTTTTTGCTTAGTTTCAATATCACACCCCCTTAATCGACTTGCTCGTGTACGTCGCAGACGTTGTGTCAGCATGTGAACAAGCTGTGTTGCGGAATGTGTCTCAAATATCGCAGACGCGACGTCAGCTTTGTGAACGTGTGAATTTTTTATTTTGTTATTTTGAATGTTTCTCCTGTTAACTTATATGAGTAAGTAATTATATAAAGTTAAGGTTAATTTTTCTACTTGGTTTTATATATAATGGTAATATGATAAATGGAATATATATACGAGGGCGGCTCAATAAGTCCGTGACTTTTAGAATGAAACACAGTTTTTTTGCAAAAAAAAAAATTATTTTTTAACATAATCTCCTTTTAGCTCAATACACTTAGTCCAACGTTTCTCCAATTTTTGTATCCCTTCCAAAAAATTGGATTTTTCGAGGTCCATAAAATAGGCATTTGTTTGATCAATAATTTCATCGAGAGAGATTTTCAAGATTTCTTTCCACCGAGCCATTTCTTTAGTTTGAAATAGGAAATAGTCGCTGGGGGCTAAATCCGGAGAATATGGCCGACAAACTTACCTTGGCCCTCTTCGGAACCGGTTCACCCGGAGAAACCCATTGTTTAGACTGCTGCTTGGTCTCCGGAGTGTTGTGATGGATCCATGTTTCATCCACAGTTACAAAACGCCGCAAAAACTCATTCGAATTGCGGTTAAACAACTCCAAACAATCCTTTGAAGTTGTCATATGAAATGCCTATGGCTTCAGCAATCTCACGCACTTTTACTCTTCGATCGGCCAACACCATATCGTGGATTTTTTCGACATTTTAACTATTTTACATTTTCGTTAATTCTTCATTTAAATGCATAATTTTCACAAACTTTATTATTTTGTAGTTTCAGTTTTAATTTTTTTTGCAGTACAAACTTTTAATGTTTTTACGTTTTCAATCCTTCATTTAAAATTCAAAATTTCCACAAATTTTATTATTTTGTAGTTTCAGTTTTATATCTGCAGTACAAACTTTTAATTATTTCACATTTTCTTCAATTTTTCATTTAAAATTCAAAATTTTCACAAACTTTATTATTTTGGTTGATTTTTCAGTTTTTATAATTACTGTACCAACTTTAAAAAAAATTTTTGAGTATTTATATACAATGGTGTTTTCAACCGCATGATCCCATTACTAACTGTCAGCTGATCACCAGACGCCGCTTGTCTTCTTTTTTATATCTACCCATTTGTCTCTCCTTTTCTTATTTCCTTTTTTTTTTTGGTTTCTTGCTAGCTGTCACGATCCTATTGGTCAAAGTATATAACAGAATTATCGTGCCATAAAACAGACGCTATGAACGTAAAGTAACCACAGTGACCAAACAGGGTTGCATTTTCGTGGTAGTCGAGTAATTGGGGGCAGGGTTGTGTTATACACCAGGAAAAAAGAAATCCTTAACAAAGCTGCTTCGTTATGCGAATGTAAATTATTTAACGAACAGTAGAAGGATTTATATCGAGCAATAAACTAAGGAAGAAACTTGAGGTACGACCAACGACAAGACGGGCAAGTACATATAAGGCAAAAGTTTGAGGGTCTTATATCCGATGCATGGAGTCTACCAACTAATTTTCCTTGAGGATCTTCTACATCGTACAGTGCGTTACCAATTTGTTCCCGTATCCGACATTTTATGTATTTAGGGGTAACTTTGGCATTTATTGCCTGTTGAAAATTACTGAAGTTGTGATTCTTCCTAAATACCCCTTGTCCCACTCTCTAGTTGACCACTTTGGTGCGAATATTGTATGTTTTCGTGGCTTTCTAATGTGCTTTATTTAAACTAACGGTGGTCTCCCGTATCTGTGACAATTTCTCAGCCCTTTTAACTACTGGGTCATCCTCTAACATATTAAGTTTGTACCATGCATACACATGTTCTGACCAAACATGGCATAATAGGGAGGACAATTAATGGAGGTGTGGAAGTCGCTGCGTAACACGGATAAAACGCGGGGAATACAAGTATCCCAATTTGAATGATGCGATTCATCTTTAAGAAAATAGCAGATTTTATAAATTAATTCTCGATTGGCGCGCTCGGACGTTTGCCTGGGGAGAATATAAACCGGTCTTAATGTGCGTAATACCATAAAGTAAGAAGAAATCTTGCATTTCTTTTGAAACGAATTGCTTACCGTTATCACTATGTATAAACTGTCGAACGCCAAAGGTGTTGAATAAATGGTTCTGTAAGAAATCAATTACGTTTATTGATGTGGCGGCTCTTAAAGTCTTTAGAAAAATAAATTTTGTGAAATGGTCAATAGCAATGAAGTATTTTCGATTTTGAACAAGGATACGGACCAGGAAAGTCATAGTATAAACGTTGTAAAGGTCGTACTGTTCTGAATGCGTCGCCCATGGGTGGTCGATAATTTTGGGTGATAGCTTTTATAACTTTACAATCGTCGCATTTTGCCGCATAAAAATTTATGTCACGTGCCATTGGGGGCAGTAGTACTTTGTTTATTTGTAATAAAACTAATGCCAATTCAGTTGTTTTTTCTTCTTTGAAAGTTTCTTGCTTGTGGGTTACATAAACTCTATGATAAATGCTGCATTTCTATTTATTTATGTACTATGTCACAACCGTAACGCACCTGTCACAACCGTAACAACTATTTAACATCTTTTTTCTAAGGGACCAAGAGAGAAAAATTATTGAATACAACTCTAAATAGTTAAATATATATCTGTTGTGACAATTACATTTTTTTCATTTCTGTATTTTTCTCAGGGGAGCACAAAACGTGAAATGATCATCAAGAGAAAAATATGTGTCACCAATTGTGTCACAACCGTAACAACAGCAAAATAATTTTTTGCAATAAGTACAATAGTAAATTGAATAAGTGAAGATTCCATAATTGTACCTTTAGGTGAATGCTAAACCCCAAAAATGTTTCATAATGTTTTCATAAGACAGAGTAGCTGCACTCACCCGATAAAGGTGTACTTTATGTCACAACCGTAACCAGGATTTGCTGTTTTAGACAAAAATGCATTGCTCTCAGCTGGTTTTTTAATGTCTTGTATCATTTTAGTTTTGGTTGGATCGCACGATATTTTCACCCCAGAACTTATAAATCCCCATTATTGGCGCATACTCTTCTGGGAGTCCTGCTAACAAAAGTGTACCGACCCACTCGTCGCTCGGGCATATCCACCTCTTTTAACTTATGTGCCGTTGACACAATTTAGCACACGTACTCTTCGATATTATCTGATTTTAAAAAACGTGCAGTAATTAGTTGACGTAAAAGTCCGACTCTACGTGTAAGGCCTGAATCTTGAAACGCCGCCTTCAGCTTATTCCAAACATCTTTTGAAGTTGTGGCGTCCTCAATGTGTACGTAATTTAACTTTTCAATCAACAAGATGATTTTCGTCTTCGCTTTTGTGTCAACTTTCACGTCCATTTCTGAGTCTGGATAAATACCTTGGACCGTGTACCACAAATCTTCGTGTAGGTGATAATTTTTCATGGCGAACGCCCACGTTGTGTAATTTTCCCTATCAATTAGTTTTTCCATATTAAAACTTGCTCCAATCGACGACATATTAATAAAAAACTTTAGTTCCACTTTTTCACAATTATTTAATTAGCACCTGGGCCCATAACCTGTTGAGATGATCGAAGTAAAACCCAGTTGATTCGGAATAATGTGTGTTCAAAGTGAAAGATTTATTACAAGAGAGATATAAAAAGGTGTTACGAGCCCTTAGTGGCACTAAGATAAATAAGGCACCGACTAGCTTTCGGACAGACTCTCCATACGGGTGTGAATCCCTCCCTTTACCCTAGCCCAAGCACCGCAGCAATTATAGTAAACTACAAAAAAAAAGAACAACACTTACCCAACACATTGGAGAGGGAGGAAGATATTGGCCTCCAGTCGCCCAAACCCAACCTTAGTCACATAAATATCCATCCAATTTTAATGTAACCCCTTTAACCCGCTCGCCGTTCACCACTTACTTCATCTACCTACCCCTACATAAACATTTACTCCATGATAATTTTCATCTTTCTTAATTAAAACATAATTTATTTAATAAGCTTACTCTAATGCTTAAACATACAAACATAAAACTCTTAATTGTATTAACTATTTTCTTACAAAAAAAATTTTTTTTTGGCTTACAAAAAAACCACAATATTCTAATATACGCTTTAAAGGAAAAACAAATACTCTCACTTATCAATATTCGTGACACCATAAAACAAAATATACCGGTCATTAAACACTCCCTTTCCTACGCGATTATATGCGTTGACAGGCGTCGCAATATATGACAATCAAGCTACTTTAGTTCAGTATCATTCACTCAGAGTCGGATATAAACCTGTACAAATTTCAACCATTAAACTTTTACACCTAGGCCTGAAGGAGCTCCATAAAACCTATAACTGGATTAAATTTTCTATGTTTATCACAAAAAAAAAAACTACTCTTGTGACTACATCCTTCCCCTTCTCGCTTGAAATATATCTTTACTATGCTTTATAATATTTTGTTTTCGACGGTAAGTATATTTTTTCCTTTTTATCGCTACTACATAAAATTTGCCACTTAACACTAATCTTACACAACTTATGCATTAAAGCCTAACACAAAAAAAACATACACTAAAAATTATACTAAATCTCCTTTCCTCTTTCAACTTTCCTCCTTGGCTTCATACCGCCGTATTTTTCAAATATATTCTTTTTGATATTTTTGGGCTATTCAAAGTTCTATGGATGACCCGATTTCACGACAACTAATTATCTTAAGGTTACCTTGAATTGCTGCTTTTATTTTTTTTTTAGACTTCTTCGTATACTCGACACTGCGACCTTATTTTTCTCTTTCACGACTATTTTGGGGATGCTTCCCAGAAGCTTCTGGTCTCCGTTATAATTACACACTGGCCCTGTTCCAGCTGGAGGCCAGTCTTTTTTTCGACTTAGTTTTGCTTTTCACAGGGAAATTTACTTTATACTCATCCGACTCATGTGTTTTATACACAAATCCTGGTAACCTGTTTGCTTTTTGTCTTTCCACCTTAAAATCTGAACAGTCTCTATTTCCGCCAGTACGCACCTTTCACTGTCATATATTTTTCACTTTTCCGAATTTCTTTCACTATTTTTTTTTTTTAACTTTAACCCAAAAGGTTATATTTTTTTGCATGGACTCCGTCTTTAGAACTTAAACTTGTCGCCTTCGCGCCTTGGTTTAATCTGACCCCACAAAAGATGGCTGAGTTTAATTTAAAGTTGTTTATACCTCCTACCTTCCAGTAACTGAATCTCTTACTGTATCTATTATATGTATTCGTCCTTTTCTTAAAATTTCCTTTCTTTACACACCCTGTCTATCCTTGTCTATTTTCCTTAATATCGATCGAACCTTTTAACATTAACCTGGACGCAAACCGTCGATATATCAATTTTCAAATACAACGTATAACCAACACATCATTCTTTCATAAACTTTTACTACTTTTTTTTCCCACAGTTCCTATGAAACTATACTGATACGATATGGCATCATGATTTTCCTTTTATCTAAAAAAATGAATTCATATGGCACAACACAACATAAAAACAGCACACACAAGCGGTAAGAAAACCTCAACCACAGTTTATACCAGTTGTGACAGCTTGACAGCTGTCAAACAACCGTATGGCTTTGTTTACCTTTTTCTCCATTTTGTTTTGGTAAAGAAGTGCGAAAGAGATTAAAAAAATAGAATATACAAAATATAATGTGTGCAAGTGAACAGCTATAAAACATGTTTTCAACCACTGACAGCATAAAAAATAAAAACAATGGAAATTTAGTGAGTATAAACATTGAAAAAAAATTCATAAAATTGTATTTTTGACAAATTAACATTTAATTTAGTAATCTGTGGTATTTCCTTTTCAGAAATAAAAATTATACAAGATGCATATTAAAACCCAAAGCTTGTGATTGTTATAATACCAGTAATGTTGGTATAAATGCTGGTAAATTTGCCAGTTACATTCACCACTGCTCAACCCAGGGCCGAAAGGAAGGAATCAAAAATTACTATAGTTGAGCTAACTATTGGTCCAGTTGCTGGTGGCGAGTCACGAAACTTTTCGCAAGTTGAATTGTGGTATTAATGCTTTGGATTATGACTTGCGCGTGAGTGGTCCTAAATCGAAATTTGTCCGGTATTATTCCTGATAGACATAACACTGCAAATCAAATTGATCACTGCGCTATAAGCCACCGTTATAGAAAATGTCTCCTAGATGTACGCAACAAAAGAGGTGCAGACATAGGCCAATCCCGAGATCACTATTTGGTGGTTGCAAAAATTCGCCTCTGTACAGCAGCAATTCAAAAAACGTCGAACAACATACGGCCTAAAAAATATGATATTGAACGCCTTAATAACAATAATGTCAAAATAGACTTTACAACACAGCTTCGTGAAGCATTAAATAGACCCGAAGTCGAATCACTTACTACAGTAACTTCAAAATGGGACCACATTAAAACCAAAATAAAATCCTGCGCAGACCGTGCAATCAGGCCAGCACCCAAGGGGAAACAAGAATGGATGACCGACGAAACGTGGAATATAATTACAGATCGACGAAAACTTAAAGAAGAAGTAGCATCAGCGGATGACCACGAAGTAAAGACCAACCTGGAAATGAATTACCGTAACCTGCATAAAACAGTTCAACGAGCGGTACGAAGAGATAAACTGAACCATATTGACCGCATGGCTGAAGAAGCCGAAAATGCAGCACAAGCTGGTGACACGCGAACAGTATTTAAAGTCACAAAACAGCTAGCAGACCGTAAGTTGCGTATAGAACACCCTGTGAGAGATTTGCAAGGGAACCTGCTCAACACCGACCAAGAACAACTCCAGCGATGGAAGGAGCATTTTTCCACTGTGTTAAACTGTGTTATAGATGAAACCCTTGAGCCACCTATTTTAGTTAATCCACAACCAGTCACAAATTCGGGAATAAGAATAACACTCCCTAGTATAGCAGAAACTATTGCTGCTATAAAACAACTCCGAAATGGAAAAGCAGCTGGAACTGATGGTATTCCAGCAGAAATCTATAAATGTGATCCCGAACTCTCAGCACAACTTTTACACCCTATGATCACCGAAACCTGGGAAACCGAATCCTTTCCGGAGGAATGGAAAGATGGCATCATTGTCAAAATCGCAAAAAAAGGAGACCTCAAAAATTGCACAAACTGGTGGGGTATTTGTGTCTTGCCAACTGTAGCCAAAATAGTTGCAAAAATAATATTAAATCGGATCAAAGAGCATTTGGAGCAAACCATCAGCTCATGCCAAGCCGGATTTCGCAGTGGTTCCTCGTGCGCAGACCATGTTAACTCTCTACGCATTATTATAGAACAAAGCGTTGAGTTCAATTCCAAATTACATCTTCTATTTATAGATTTTGAAAAAGCGTTCGATTCAATTAATCGAGAATGTATTTGGTCCGCCCTGCGAAAGAGAAATATACCTCAAAAAATAATAGCTCTTATTAAGGAAAGCTATAACAGTGCAAAATGCTTTGTTCTCCATAAGGGAAAACTTTCTGAGCCGTTCATGGTAGAAAGTGGAGTTCGTCAGGGCTGCATATTATCACCTCTTTTGTTTCTTGTTGTTATGGAAGATGTCCTCAGTAGTATTGAGAATAAAAGGCAAGGAATACAATGGAAAATCAATAACCAATATCTAAATTACCTGGCCTATGCTGACGATATCTGTTTACTTTCGCATAATCTTAATGACCTTAGACACACAACTAAAGAACTGCAGGAAAAACTACAATACACAGGACTCAAAATCAACGCTGGCAAAACAAAAACACTAAGTGTTGGTACAACAACAGTTCCAATGACCATCAACAGCCAAACTTATGATGCATGTGAACAATTTTGTTATCTTGGATGTGAAATCTCACCTAGTGGAGGAACCGAACTTGATGTTGATGCTAGAATTAACAAGGCAAGAGCGTCTTTTGGCATACTAGCTCCAGTATGGCAAAGTAATAAAATTTCTCAAACCACTAAACTTACAATTTTTGAGGCAAATGTCAAGTCTGTCCTATTATATGGGTGTACAACCTGGAAAGTCACCAACAGGGTCACAAAACGATTGCAAACATTTGTCAACCGCTGCCTAAGAAGGATATTACGTATCTTTTGGCCTCAAACAATATCGAATGCCGAGTTGTTACTAAAAGCAAAGCAAATGGAAGTAGCAACTGAGATACGTAAACGGAAATGGCAGTGGATTGGACACACTCTCCGTCGAAATGATGATAATGGATCCAAGCAAGCTCTTAGATGGAACCCATTTCATCAAGATGGCAGAGAAAGCGGTAGGCCACGTATAACATGGAGACGTTCAACAGAATCCGAAATGAATCAACTGGGTGTATCTTGGAACGAATTAAGGTCTATATCTCAAAACCGAGTCAGATGGAGATCTGCAATTATTGGCGCCCTATGCTCCAGTGGGAGTTAGAGGAACATATATATATATATTTGGGCACTATACCATTGGCTTTATAAATAAAACATTAATTGGCACTTTTTTTACTCCTATTAGTAGACATCCAGCTGAAAAGGAATAAAAATTAGCCGCAACTGAAAACAAAATCTCAAATATAACAACAGATATCTACAATTGAGAACGCTTCTAAACAACAGCCTGTTGAACAGATTTAATTTTATAAAGGCTAGTAAACCCTTAAAAATGTGAGTTCCAAAAATTAACAATTACGAACAACAAATACAAAACCACCAAGAACTACAAAAATTGATTGAGTATTTGGAAATGGGATTGAAGTATAAAGAAAAACAACTTCAGTAAAATGTAAAACAGACAAAACAACAAATGACTTACAAAAATTAGTAGATGGACTACAAGCAGAAGTAGCTAAGAAAGCCCAACTTAAAGTTGAAAAGGTAGCAGAAAATTTCAGTGGCATAGAAAAGGATTTGTTGTAACAATTGCAAGAACCAAAAGCAGAAAAACAATATAAGTTAATAATATATATAAACATTTTGAAATCACTGATATTCATATATGCACTGCATTTGTTTTTAAACCTTACAGTGACGATTATATAATTAAAGTTTTAAGCCAAACTCTTCCAGTTTTCTTTGCTACAAAATATTTTTCTCCCTCTTCTGTGCATGATATGATAATCATTGTTTATTAAGATATTTAGTATTGATTATTTCTTAAATATGTGTACTTATAGCAACAGGAAAAATTGTTGAGTACAATAAGCAAAGCTGCTGTTGGAGGCAGTTTTTCGGATAAAGTAATAGATCAAAAAGACTTGCGGATGTACCTAAACGTTTGTGTCCAGAGGCAGTAAAAGCTTGTGCTGGCACAGCCCTATCAGTACCTTTAAATCAGTGGATAGAACCGGTCTTCACAACCTAGATTAGACAGCAACCGCAAATATGTAGTAGTCACAAATCTGGACAATCTAACAGCGCATATAGCCCTTCCGACCCACAACACACCACACAACAACGCCAATGGCACTCAGAGCAGTTCCAGCAGTAGCATCGGCGCTTGAGGAGACATTTCTGCGAGTGTATACTCGTTGAATCAGTGGCTATATTACTCGCAATACCAAAATATATTATTTTAAGACGGCCGTTAACCATAAGAAAACTATCTGGTTTTAAATCTGGATGTATTTTGCTGGATATAGTTTACAGCCAGATTATAGTTTACAGCATTTGATGTACAAAGTTTGTTAGGATATATAAAGGTAAATTTGTTGTGTAACTTTGTAAAGCTAGCAACTTTGTTGTAAATCGACCACCTAACTGTAAAAGTTATTAAAAAAAACCATTGGATTTTAATAAAAAACACTATATTGACTTTTGAAAAAGATGTTTATTATTTGTTATAAATATGTAAGAACAAGATCTGAATATCAATCTAATATAGAAAAAATAACAAATTTAGAATATACAAAAAATATATAAATATAGACATACCGGTTCGGATCCCTCGGTAACGTATGGAGTCTTGCCTCCCCAAGATCACAACCCATTAAACACACACTATATTAAAAAAAATATATATATATAAATAACATTGTTTAATTTTTTACTAATTCAAGTTCGTATCTACTTATATGCATTATAATTTTTAGGAGAAAAATGTATAAATACCCACTTAGAAGCTTATAGTTAAACAAGTATGAAAATTATAGTCGGTTTAGACTGACTATACGATACCCTATACCATGCGTTCACAGGCCCTATCTCTAAGGCCCAACTAATTGGATATAGAAAATAAGCATAAATCAAATTTGAACATGGACAGATTTTCACCAATTTAAATAGCGTTCATCCTATGGCCGATAGACGCTTATATACTAGATTGCATCAAAATATATTCATATTTGCGAGCTGTAGTTTGATTACAAGGTTTACATGGACACAGAGACGGACGGGCGGACATTGCTAAATCAACTCACAAAGTGATTGAGCCAATCGGTATAATTAAAGATGGTTACAAGTCATTATACCCTAACCACAAAGCGAATACATTAAAATTGTAGTGGGTGTTAACTGAAACTTGTCTTCGGTTAATATATTTTCTCTTGTTAAAAGAGCTTCTCCAACCGTACCGACCAATACATTCTTTAATTCAGCATTAACTTGTCTGAAATTTGAATTGGCCATGAAAATTGGTGCGCTCTTCTTTGTTTCTGTAATTCCTCTGATATGTTCTAACTCTGCAGAATCCTTACATCCCTCTATTTGTCCGCCTCAGGAGGTTCCTCTAACAAATAAGTTTTAATGGTGGACATTTGTCACACCTAGATTTGTTGGGCAAACAACCATTGGTGTACCTGTTGCTTAGCTTTTTTCTGTACACTAGTATTTACACATTTTCTTTTGAAACTATAATGTATATTATGTTACTTACTTTAATGCCATTATTATTTATTTTTTATATATATTTCAAAAATTTTATTTGTGGTAAACTGTGCTGTGGAATTTTCAAAGTTTAAAAAAAATTTCTTCCCAAATTAGAATTTTTGACAGTAATAATCACAAATAAATAAAAACAATGTATACAACGTGTATAAAGGTGATAGCATATACCGATTTCTTCACAAAATGCAACCCTGATTTGATTGTTAAAACAAAAATACAGTGTTGTATTTTTCGAGCTGTCGTCACTGTTTACATTGTGACCTCAACTATCTATTAATTTGTTTATTGTATTTGATTATCAGATTTTCATTAATTTTAATTAATTAAATTATTCCTTTCCGTTTCAGCTACCTTTGGAGTTGAATACATGTGTGCTGAAGTTCACATGAATTCCAGTACATCTGTATTCTACGGTAAGACTGTATCGTTCCAGACATTGTTTCACCATTTTATTAATATTGTCTTTTTCTTTTTTGCAAGTCTCGAGTCTCCTTAACCGCGGCCTGACTCGTCCGCCAACGTCAATACATGACTTCTGGCCATTATCTCCACCGAGGACTAGTCATCCTCCTAGGTTATGATGGGCCGCTTCAAATATTTCAATAGAGTAGGACTTGGGGCCGGAATAGCTCCATTCCTAGGTCGCGTTCGCCCCCTCCTTGTTAAATGGAAAATTTTTATATCGGCACTGCCTCACTATATGAACAAAAACAGCCCCGAGTGTCTGAATCTGCGCTTTCCTAAATAACCCCCACGAATATATTTTTTTTATGAGCAGGGACGTATTCGCGGGTACCTTACCGGTTGGCTTCAGGGGGCCACCGCAACAAACAACCGAGTTTGGCCATGACCATGGGAGGAAACGGTGTGCGTGGCCCGTTTGTTAACTTTGCCGAACTCCAACGTGGGGAACTCTCACGCCCTGGAGTCTCATTAGCCGGGCACTTTTGCTACACATATTGCATGGAAGAGTCTGTACGATCTAAACTGGTAAGAGCTTATGATTGAATGTAACTTTCACCAGAGTTTAATATATTTTCTTTCCTTTCAGACATTTGAGTGATTTGCACATCTTTCATTCGTTCGAGGGTATTAGGGAAGTTACAATTTGCTATCATCACTTGTACAAATCGTACTTTGTGTTCCGTTGTTTCCATTTTTTTCAGATACTATTTGGGCTTTTTCTTGAATATTTGAACTTTCGGAAAACTATGACCTGGCATTTACCACCGGTATGTATAAAAAAAATAATTGATATATGTATACACACGAACACAAATCGACATAAAATCAGGCACTTAGTGCGGTTGTTATCACATTTTTTTTTTCTATTAAGATGAATAGAACTTAAATTAATTGTATAAATAAATAAACTAATTGAATTCCTTACATCCTAATATTGCACATTGTTCGATTCTATCACAGATTTGAGTTTTTTTTTACACTATATTTTAATATCTTTGGAATGATATATACCAATGGATTTGCCTTGCATATTTTCGACCTCATACATATTATTTCCTACCGATTTCAAAACTCTACATTTTACAAATTTCTTGCAGAATTTGGCATTTCTGTTACTTTTAAAATCACTTAAAATCGTGTTTCTTCTATAAACCTCTTGGCCAGATAAAAATTTTACAATACGAGCTCTTTTGTTATATCTTTCCGAACTTCTCACGTATGCCTCGTGCATATTATTCTTAATCTTCTCTCTAATAATCGCAAGTTTTTCGCTTCCCTCTAATTTATTTATCTCGTGATCTGACATTGAACCTAATTTTCTAGCTAATTTGTAATCAGATCCGCTGGAAAACATATGAAAACCAAATAACGCGAAAAAAGGTGTAACCCCAGTCGCTGAACGAACCGATGATCTCAACGCGCATTCATTTTCAGACAAATACATGTCCCAATCGCGGTGGTTTTCTTCCAAGTAGGCTCTAATTGCGTTTAGTACTGACTGGTTTACTCTCTCTGACGCGTTGGACTGTGGGGAGTATACCGCCGTTTCCAAATGATGAATTTTATATGCGTCAATCATATTTTTAAAGTCTTTTGCAAGAAATTGCGCTCCGTTATCGCTATGAATTATTTCCGGCCCCCCATGGAATATATTATGAAATATTTCATTTTCCAAAAATTTTACTACATTCTTGGTCGTAGCCTCTCTCATTGCTTTTAAGAAGGTAAATTTGGTGAAATGATCCACAACAATAAATATATAGCAATTTCCCCTTTTGGATCTCGGATATTTGCCCAAAAAATCTATATAAAGTTTCTGAAAAGGGATGTCTGTTACTATTTCTTGTCCGATGCCAGGCATCAAATTCTGATTCGCCGGTTTAATTTCTTTACAGATTTGACACGATCTTACAAATTCTCTAACTTGTTTTGTCATATTTGGCCTATAGTAAAATCGCTTAACTATCTCTAACGTTTTTGTCATACCCCCAAGATCAGCCGTCGGTGCTGAGCGTGCTTTTTCTATGATAGCTGGAGTAATATTCGCCGGTATCCAAAGTTTCCATATATGCTCCCCTCCGATATCATTTTCAACAAACATCTTCTTAAAAATCATACCCTCTTCCACTTTAATATCCGGGAGACGTTCCTGATTTTCATTTATGTTTTTAATTAGGTCTAAATAGTCATCGCTTTCAAACTCAATGGTCTCAAAATCGAATAGGCTCTCTTTCTCGATCTCTTCTATAGTTAGTGGAACTCTTGATAGCATGTCCGCCACCACATTGTCAGATCCTTTTCTGTATACAATTTCAAAATTAAACGCTTGCAATTGAAGTGACCATCTTGCTAGCCTTCCACTTAAATCCTTAAGGGTCATAAGCCACTTAAGGCTTGCATGATCAGTTACCACAGTGAATGGCATCATTTCGACATAATGACGGAATTTTTTTATCACCATTACTGCTGCCAAACACTCCTTCTCAGTCACACTGTAATTTTTTTGACACGAGTTCAATTTTTGAGAGTAAAACGCTATGGAATGTTCTTCGTTCTTATCATTTAATTGGTATAAAACCGCTCCTATACCATAATCCGACGCATCGCACTGTATACGGTAGTAAGAGATTTTTTAGACTTTGAAATGCTTCCATCGCTTCATCCGTCATTTTAAATTTTTTTGATTTTTTTAAAGTGTCCGTCAAAGGCGCAGATATGGTTGCGAAATCCTTTATAAACCTCCTATACCATCCTGCGGTTCCAAGAAAACTTCTAACTTCGCGTGTAGTTTTGGGTAAATTTATATTTCGAATTGCCTTTACTTTTTCCGAATCCGTTTTTAATGTACCTCCACCGATAATAAAACCTAAATATTTTAATTCCTGAAAACAAACATACGATTTTTTTATTCCTATCGTGAGATGCGCCCGTTTTAAACACCTTGCAATTTCAGCTAATAACCGTACATGTTCCTCAAAAGTACTTGATATCACCAATAAGTCATCCAGATAAATGAACACATGCTCTTTTAACCTTTGTGGAATTACCTTATCCATCAATCGGCATAGCCGTTGCCCCGCGTTACATAGTCCAAATGGCATGACTCTAAATTGATATAGTGGCCTACCCGCTACCGTAAAAGCAGTATACGGTTTGCTTTCATCATCCAATTCGATCTGCCAAAACGCATATTTGAGATCGACGCTGCTAATAAAATCAATTCTACTTAAGATACCATCTATATTTTGTAGCGGATATGCATCTTTGATTGTTAAGTTGTTTAATTTTCTGGCATCCAGGGAAAAACGATTTTTTCCGGGTTTCCTCACAACCGTAGTTCTGTTGCTCCATGGGCTTTCACATTCTTCAGTAACGTTTAATGCTAACATTGTATCAATTTCATTATAGGTAATTTCTTGAACTGCCGGAGATATGGGATAGTGACGGTCTTTCACTGGAACAGCACCTTCGATTAACTTGATGGAATGTCTTTCGAGTGGCGTACGACCTAACCCTTTCTCCTCAAAGGTATCAAAACTTCTTATCACGTTATCGAGTTCCTTTGTTAATAAAATCTTGTTTTACTTTCTCTAGGTTTAACTCTTCCATTCCAACAACTTCCCATGCTAGACCAAACATCCTCCAGAAATCTATCCCTAAATAAAGGCTTTGTTCTAAATCCGGGCACAGATACAGAATCATTTCATGGACCTATCTTTGTAAGTGATACGCATTTTAGCTTTCCCTAAAATCCTGTGTTGCTGACCACCAGCTGTCTTTACATTGGTAAGCATGAGTTGAATGTTAATGTCATCCTTCTGTATGAGTTCTCTACAACCATTTCCCAATATGGTCACTGATGCCCCTGAATCTAACAGACCTTTTATCTGATTGCCTTCTACGTCTACATCTACATACACACGAGGATCTCCATCTAATTTATAGGCTCTATGCACAGCTTCTAAAACACATCGCTTAATTTTACGGCGTTCTGCAAACGTTTCCCGAATTTTCAAAATTCTTTTGGAAATTGATTTTGGTTTACACTCTGAATTGAAAATACTATCCCTTATTTCTCTATACTTTTCCTGTCTTATCTCTAAAGGTAAATAGTGTCTCATTTCAGGTAGGTATTTCATATTATTAGCTTTTATAAATTTACTCACTATATTATCTTTCTTTTCTTCTAAAGTTTTTCTGTAGCAGGGTTTTCGGATTGACGTGGGCCCCCTGTCGTTCCCGAGCCCCTCTTCGGGTTTCCCTGTTGACATATAGGACATTTCGGTGTAATCACGTTGGGTTTACCACAACGATAACAGAACAGCGATCTTTCAGATGCCGGGCAATACATAAAAACGTGACCTTGTATTTTGCAATTCCAACATACTGGTGGTTGCTTTTGTTGTTGGTTCATTCGCAGAGCTGCGATTTCATCCACATCTTTTAATTGACTGCCATCCTCGTATTGGCAGTTGTTTTGCTCGAAGTACATTTCATTCACATGTCTCGTAGGACGTGGTGGTTGTTGCAATAAATTCCTACTATCCCTCCTTGGAAAGTTGCGCTCGGCTTCATTACATTCCACTCGCAGTTGCTCTACCGATGAAATTGCCATTGGATACACAATTCTCCCCACGCTCTCTTTGACATTTCTCTTCAATATCTTTATCGTGTCATATTCCGGTATCGGTTGTACTAATCGAGATCGTAGTTGACACATTGCTTGAAAGTAAGTATCAATTGATTCATTCATGTTCTGTCTTCTTTCGACTAAATCCGTCATTATCTCAAAATTAGATCGTACTGTCTGATACTGACTCAATAAAGCAAGGCGAAGACCTGGCCAATCGGAAAAACAATGGGTTTTGAGGAAAAGCCAATACCACTCTCTTGCCGAACCAGAAACTAACAGGTGAAAATCCCTTAAAACTTCTTCCCATGGGATATTATAATGGGCCTGTAAATGTCCTAGCCTAAAAATTAAATCTTCAACTGTCATGCGCATTGTATTCCCGTCAAATATTATTCCGAACTTATCAACCCTGATAATCATTTTGTCTAAGTTCTGAGCGATCTGAGGTGCTCCCATATTTTCCTTCTGAGATGGACAATTCGAATTGATCACATTCGGGTTTCTAAGTTGGTAATTTTGACCAAAAATATTCCCGCCAGGTACATTTGACGTCACAATTGCGGACCTACCCGGTAAGTTGTCTGAATTTATGTTGTTGCTGTTACCGTTATATTGTTATTGTTGCTATTAATATTCGGACAATTAGCCGCGAACAAGTTACTATTTCCCGGTTGATATCCTGACCCAAAAATATTCCCGAACGGTGTTTTTGGCGTAACGGATCCTACTCTAACTGGTAAGTTTTCAGAATTTACATAATTGATATTATCGTTATTGTTAGGTAAATTTTGATCACTGACGGTTTGACTATTCTGCGAATGAATTCTAGTAAGTCCCTGTACTGCTTTTGCAAGATCGCTCATTGTTTTCCTTACTTCTACCATTTCATCCTGTACCATTTTTCTTACTTTATCCTCAAGAGATCTTTGGACTACTAGGACTTCATCTACAACCATCTCACTTACCTCAGGTGCTAGATTTTCATCTGTATTATTATGACTATTAACCAAAACATTTGTAACGCTTGGCACCGTCGGACGGTTTACTGGACCGGGGTTCGACGGTATTGTCATTATCGTTTCCGATAAATCCATAATTTGAGCTGTGTTCATCTTAACGTTATTATTAGCCATTTTCGACATAGGTCTATAAAACTTTCGTTGTTTTGGTTCAGTGTGTTGAGTCGATCTATTTAAGTCAAACTCTGGTTGCCTAACTCTTTTTCTATTTTTAGGTTGACGGGACGATCTATTTATATCAAATTCACGCTTTTTTTCTGGTTCTCGTTTTTAGTTTGGGACCTGGTTTCTACATTCATACCTCCCACTTCAGCGCTGATTTTTGGACGATCACGTATCTGAATTATGATTTAAGTGCTAATAAAAAGGTAACCAATCACTTAAATACACTTGACACTCAAAAAAAAAACTGTAAAGATTACTACAAAAAAAATATAAAACTACATCCTATTTCAACTGTATGTCGTTATTAATCTGATCTTAACTTAAGGATTTTCTTAAAACAAATAAAAACTTTACTTTTAAAAATAAACAACAAAAAAAATATAAATTAAATAATCATCTAGTTGTTATATAAACCTAATTAACTCTTGAAATTTGCTTTCTAAATATATTCTTTCTTTTTTTTTTAGTTAAAATTTATACTAGATTTAGGGGTGGTAAACATAGGTGGTGGCGCTTGCGGTTTTGTATTATTTTCGACTCTCTCGTTGAGAGCAACTCCATTTATGTGTTGTAAAACAAACAAAATCACTAATTGAACATAAACTTAACAATTTATATTTGTGCTTAAAATGTCACCCCCTTTCGGTCATGAACATAATTAAGGCCAGCAAATAGTCATCTTACGATACTTCAGTCCCCAAGGTACTATTCTTGAGCGGTTATCGTTCCAGCTATTTACCGCTACACAACATAAATTTCAAACGGCATTTATATTAAAAACAAAATAAAACTAGACATTTCGTACATATAGGTTTCTCGCACAGCATCCTATGAACTTTTCTGCCTCTCTTGCATTTGGCGTTTTCCTATTAATGTTTCTCTACTCATAATATTACTTTTATACAACGAATTATGCATTGCATTCATAACGGATATAAAGGTAATTCATTATGTTGTACAGGTTAATTTTTAGGATTACGATGGTCTATTTCACATTATTTATTGGTATATGGTGCTGTGTTTCGATTTTATACACAAAAAAACTTCAAATTTATTTTCAACGTCAACACGTTGGAAGGCTTTCAATTGGGCGGCATATTGTTACGAGCCCTTAGTGGCAATAAGATAAATGGACAGACTCTCCATACGGGTGTGAATCCCTCCCTTTACCCTAGCCCAAGGACCGCAGCAATTATAGTGAACTACAAAAAAAAAGAACAACACTTACCCAACACATTGGAGAGGGAGGAAGATATTGGCATCCAGTCGCCCAAACCCAACCATAGTCACATATATATCCATCCAATTTTAATGTAACCCCTTTAACCCGCTCTCCGTTCACCACCTACCTCATCTACCTACCCCTACATAAACATTTTCTCCATGATAATTTTCATCTTTCTTAATTAAAACATAATTTATTTAATAAGCTTACTCTAATGCTTAAACATACACATTGACTTAAAACTCTTGCATGTATTAACTATTTTCTTACAAAAAAAAATTTTTTTTTGGCTTACAAAAAAAAACTACAACATTCTAATATACGCTTTAAAGGAAAAACAAATGCTCTCACTTATCAATATTCGTGACACCATAAAACAAAATATACCGGTCATTAAACACTCCCTTTCCTACGCGATTATATGCGTTGACAGGCGTCGTAATATACGACAATCAAGCTACTTTAGTTCAGTATCATTCACTCAGAGTCGGATATAAACCTGTACAAATTTCAACCATTAAACTTTTACACCTAGGCCCGAAGGAGCTCCTTAAAACCTATAACTGGATTAAGCTTTCTATGTTTATCACAAAAAAAAACTACTCTTGTGAATACATCCTTCCCCTTCTCGCTTGAAATATATCTTTACTATGCTTTATAATATTTTTTTTTCGACGGTACGTATATTTTTGTCCGTTCAATAATTTTTCATATATATATATATCGACCTTCTTCTGAATTTAAGTTTCTGTGTTTTAGAATTCTCTAATTAGGCTTTTGAGGTCATGTACTTTTCAATTTTAAATAAAAAACATTTTCATCATCTGGTATTTTTCCAGCCTCTTCAGGGACTATATTTTATTAAATCTGGCAACCATACATATAAACAAAAAGAAAATAACATAAAAGAAAACTAATATTTAAAAATATTTAAAAGAACAACAGAAATAAAATACACAGCGTTATAAAATTCTTAACTTACAAATAATTTTTTGTCAAATTTTGCAGTTAATTTTCAAAAATAATAATTGTTGTTGTTTGTAGACCAATTTAATAATTTTTAAGTATTTTTTTATATAAGCTGCTTGGTCGTATTATATTTATTAAAACATAGTTTTATATTTTCGCCAACGTTTCGTCAAACAGTTGTTGACATCTTCAGGGCTAAATTTTTTATTATATATTATAATACAAATATACAATAAGTAAAACAATAAAGAACACATTTAAAGATATTTTACCTTAAACTATTTTTCTATGTCAATTCTAATTTTCTAATAAGGCGTTGTAACCCCGCTTATGTTGTCAAAATCTTCTTTTTTGTTTACTGTTTTTCTTTGATACATTTTGATGTAGAGGCTTTCTAATGTCAATCGTTTGTTTTGATTAGTTTCTTTGTCTAAAATTTTTGTTGTTGTAAAGTCAGCTGTGTGGTTTTTATCTATCATGTGTTGTGCTAAAGCTGTGTTTGGTTTCTTTTGTTCTATTGTTTTTGCATGTTCTTTTAATCTTGTTTCTAAATGTCGTTTTGTTGTCCCAATGTAGATGTCGTTGCAGGTTTCGTTTTCGTTTCCATTGCACTGTATTTGGTAAATTACGTTACATCGTCTTTCTTTTTCTATTTTGCTTTTTGTATTTGAAAATAAGTCATTCGTTGTTTTATTTGGTTTCAGTGCTATGTTTGTCGTTTGTCCAATGCTTGTGTGAAGTGTTCGTTTGTCAGTGATGTTTTTTATATAGGCGATGCTGCTGTAATATGTGTTTTTTTTCATCGGTTTCTTTTGGTTGGTTTCTATTTGTTGGTCTTATTATTGTATTTGTTAATGTTTTAATTATGTTGTTTGGGAAGCAGTTTTGTCTCAGGATGTGTTTAATTTTAGTAATGTTTGTTCTGTGGAATTCTTGGTCGCTAATTTTTAAGACTTTGTCTATTAGGTTTTTCGCGGTGTTCATAATTTGGTAGCGGGGGTGGTTCGAGTGAAAGTTAATTAGTCTGCCTGATGAGTATGGTTTTGTGTGCCAATCAATCTTGAATTTTAAGTTGGTTCTATGGATTTTTGTGTCCAAAAAGTTTATTTGTCCCTCTTCTTCTATTTCTAGAGTGAATTTTATTCTTGTGTGGTAATTGTTAAGTTCGTCGAGAATTTCGTTTCGGTCAGTTGTTTTTATTACGGCAACATATTTAGTTATAAATGGTATTTTAATGTTTTTTGTCTGAAGAATTTTTAATTTTTCATCTAATAAGTTGTCTAAAACTATATTGGCTATTGTTGGAGAGAGCGGGTTTCCCATGGGCATGCCATACGTCTGTATATATATTTGATCTTTTTCTTTGAAGTAGTTATTGTCTTTGAGACAGAAGTTTAGCATAGTGAGGAACTGTGTTTTGTTAATAGTTGTATGTTTTTGTATCTCTGTCCATTTGTTTATTATGATCCTTATTGCCGTATTAAGTGGAATATTTGTGAATAGGGAGACGACGTCAAATGAAACCATTATTTCGTCTGGACCTGGTTTAATTGCGTTGAGCTTGTCTTTTAGTTCTAGTGAGTTTGTTATATTATATTTATTTGATACTAAGTTTTTTAGTATTGAACCTAAAAATTTTGACATTTGGTAACAAGGTACCTCGCATGAGGATGCGATTGGTCTTAGTGGCATGTCCGATTTATGGATTTTAGGGAGGCCGTACAGACGAGGGGGGTTTGCTGCTGAACAGTATAGTAAGTGTTTTTGTCTTGTATCTATTGATTTTTTGTTGTGTAATTCGTTTGTTATTTTGTTGTTTTTCCTTGTCAGTTGTTCTGTAGGGTCCGTTCTTGAAGATCTGTATGTATTTTTGTCTTCTAATAGTCTTTCCATCTTATTGTCGTACTCTTCTTTCGTCATGATTACTGTTTTGTTACCTTTGTCTGCTTCTACTATTAGTATTTCTCTTCTGTGTTTTTATACCCTCCACTCCAGTGTGCAGAGGGTATATATAAGTTTGTCATTCCGTTTGTAATAATTAGAAAAAAAAATTTGGACCCCATAAAATATATATATTTGTGATCCTTATAACAACCGGAGTTGATATAGCGATGTCCGTCTGTCCGTCTGTCCGTCTGTCCGTCTGTGGAAATCACGATGACGGCATCAATCGGGCAGCTAGGGTGCTCGTTGGCATAAAAAATGATTCACTAACATCCTGAAAAGTTTGCTATTTAAAATCGTCCAAATCGGTCGATTAGGGCCCGAGATTTGAATGAAGAACTAAAAAAAGTCTTGAAAAAATATAATTTTCTATGTTGTTCTTGTCACGATCACGCCCTCAATAGGATAGCTAGGGTGATAATTTTTAGTGAGAATGATTCACCAAATTCATGGGAAGATTTCTACTTCAAAAATCATTAAAATCGGTGGAACAGGTCCAGGTAAATCTATGAAAAATTAAAAAAATAATGAAAAACATGATGTTTCCATAGTGTTCCTGTTGTTATTCTAAATGTTGCATTGTTGTCATAGCTGGACTTGTTGTTTTTGTGGTCGTTGTGGTAATAATATAATAAAAACAAACCCTTTGTACATTTTTTTTGTGAACTCTGGTAGAAAATTTTAAAAGTTTCCATTGTTTTGGCATCACTAAAAAAATTTGTTAGATCATTTCTGTCATTGCCACGAGCCTGCATGTAAAATTTCAGATCGATTGGCTCACGGGAAAGGGGCTAAAAATCGATCCAAAATTTTGTCGACAAGCAGACACTACCAGTTAATATAAAGGCAGTAAATAAAGGGAGTAAAAGTTCACCAATAATTTAAAAAACAAATTTTTATGTATTAATTTATTTAAAGAAAAAAATAATTAAATGAAATAGTAATAATAATAAAAAAAAAAATAATATACAATACAAAAAAAAAGAATATATAAATAAAATAAAATAAAGATAAATGCATTCATAGCATTATAATACATATAAAAGGTCAATGTTTTCTAACCGTAACCGTAACGAGTCAGTTGTTTTTTTTTACATGAAAATCATTTAAAACAGTTACCGAACGTAACCGGAACGTCCCAATACTTTTCATGTGAAAAAAGGCTGACACGTTACGTAACAGTTACATGTCGCTAACTTGTTCTTTACACAGGCTACTGCTTTTGCAGCCAACTTCAAGTCTATTTATATAGTTTCGTAAGCATAACTGATAAAATTGTTTCTATTATTTTTTGCTGTAAGTAATAAATTATAAATATACTGAATTTGCAAACTAAAATGGATACATATATTGGAGGTGCTTTAATACAAAAGAGTTAACGAAACAAAATCAAAAAAAAAACAACTCTACAACATCAACAATGGCAGTCATATGTTCTTCATATAGAAACAAAAAACTGCAAGTGTGTTTTGTTGGCTACAAAACAAAAATAGTGTTGACAATATAACAAAATATGTAAAAGAAGTTAGTGCTATGAAATATTTTATTTTGTTTAAAAAAAAAATCGCAAAATGAAAGGCTATAATTCCATTAATAATCAAAAGGCGTTAAACTAATTTATTTATTTTTACGTTGTACTAATGCATTTTAAATAAGTAAAAGTAATTGTATATTTAAATAAAAATGCATTTGTATTATATGTTGCTGTCGTATTCAGAAAAATCAAGTAGCTGACTATACGACTACAAATGCTGCTGCCAGCAGTCGTCTACGTGTTTCATTCATGATGTTGCATTTTTTTGCGAGCAATACTTACATATATTCTAAATAAAGAAATAATAGTTCTTTTCATACTGCGAAATCTATACAAATATATGTACAAATACTATATGTCAAATTTCAAATTTGCAATAATTGATACATTTTTGAAAGAAAATTGTATAATATGAAATGTCTTTAATTTATTTCATAGAAAACAATTTTTTGAGGTGCGTGGATTTTCCATATTTACTGTTTTACTATTTTCGTAATGAGGTTAAATGAGTTAAAAAGAATTTAAAATATTTGAAAATATTAGGTGAGGATCCTCAAGATGTAATATACGGTCGGTCTAAAACTTTTCACTTAGAGCCACAGTTAAATTCGAAACAACAAAAACCCATATATTTTGTGCATAAAGTTTAACATTAAATGTGCTTTTCTAAAATGTCTATATATTTTTTCTCATTCATTTCTGACCATCTTCAATGTAAATTTACCAAAGTTTTTTTTATTGCAATATGTATATAAAACTTAAAAATTTAATATTTTTTATTGTGTATTAACTTATTATTCTGCGATTTTCATTTCATCACAAAATGTTACAAATTGGCACTACTGTTTCAAAAACAGAAAACTTCTAAATCAGTTGAAAACAGTTGATCTGTAAAACTGTGTGTGAAATTGTGTCAAATAAAATTACAAATATTAATAAATATAGTAATACATATATATATATTTTATTAATTTTGTTAAGAATTAGCACAAAATTGATTTTCCATTTTGCATTTATAAAGAATTCTGCCATATTTTGTTAAAGGGAAAATCCATTTTTGTTATATTAAAAAAAACAGACTTGCATTTAATTTTTCCGTGACTGCCTCAATAATTGCGTAGATGCCACCACAATATTTTTTCTAATTAAAACAGTTGATCTGTAAAACTGTGTGTGAAATTGTGTCAAATAAAATTACAAATATTAATAAATATAATAATACATATATATATTTTATTAATTTTGTTAAGAATTAGCACAAAATTGATTTTCCATTTTGCATTTCATTTATAAAGAATTCTGCCATATTTTGTTAAAGGGAAAATCCATTTTTATTATATTAAAAAAAACAGACTTGCATTTAATTTTTCCGTAACTGCCTCAATAATTGCGTAGATGCCACCACAATATCTTTTCTAATTAAATATTAACCAATATCTAACTAGAATTATGATTTATTCTGACTGAAAAGTTCCAATTAAAAGTTATTCATCCCAATTATGAATATTCTCAAGGAATTTCTTTCTCACGGAAAATACATTTCTCGAGAAAAAAATTCCTCCAATTATAAATTCCGCGTGAACAAAAAATGATTAACTGGCATCATCGAATTTCGAAGCCACTTGCTTTGCTTATTGACAATTTATTTTCTATTTTTTGTGTGTGTGCAAACGACCCTACAATAAATGTCCCAATAAACATTTTTGTTTGCTATCAACTTGAGGTGCATTTGAGATCAAATACATTTCTCAAATCTCCAACGTTAATTCTCAAATGCCCTCAATAGTTCGAATATAGTCTTCTCAACTTAAAAGGCACATTTTTTATATGGCGATTTTCATAGTTATCAAATTGAGAAATTTGTGATTCTCAACTTGATAGCAAAGAAATATTTCCAATCGGTATCAAATGGAAGGTACGGAATTGCCATATTAAAAAATATTATACTAATTTTAGAAATGAAAACAATGTACTTTTTTTAATGTTTCAATTTAATTTCATTATATATTTAACATTACTATGTACATATTTAACATTAAATGTACATATTATGTACATTTTTTAAAATCTAGAATTAAAAATAAATGAATTAATTAGCTGTACATTTTTTGAAAAATTCGACAAAAAGCAAAAATAATTAAAAATATATCAATGATTTATTTGTACTTTTTTGGCATTTTTTAATTTAATTTATTATTTATGACATATTTAAATAATATCTCAGACTTAACACAAATCGTATTCAAGTTGAAAAAATGTTTGGTCTCAAGTGGAGAAAAGTGTTGGATATCCAATTGAGAGTAAAAATGTTTCTCAAAGATTGGAAAAAATGTTAAGTCTCAACTTGATGTCAAGTTGAAAGCAAACAAGGAGAAAAATTGTTCAACCCAAGTTGAGAATTACATTTGACATCAATTTAAGAACTTAACTTTTCTCCAACATTGGAGAAATAATATTTCAATGCATACTGGGAAATGACCGAAACTAACACATAAACAGTTTTTTCCTATTTGAAAAACATATGACTGTCATTGTTGCTGTTGTAGAGTTGTTATATCCTCCACTCCAGTGTGCAGAGGGTATATATAAGTTTGTCATTCCGTTTGTAATAATTAGAAAAAAAATTTTGGACCCCATAAAATTTATATATTTGTGATCCTTATAACAACCGGAGTTGATATAGCGATGTCCGTCTGTGGAAATCACGATGACGGCATCAATCCGGCAGCTAGGGTACTCGTTGACATAAAAATGATTCACTAACATTCACTAACATCCTGAGAAGTTTGCTATTTAAAATCGTCCAAATCGGTCGATTAGGGCCCGAGATTTGAATGAAGAACTAAAAAAGTCTTGAAAAAAAAATAATTTTCTATGTTGTTCTTGTCACGATCACGCCCTCAATAGTGCAGCTACAGTGCTCATTTTTAGTGCGAATGATTCACCAAATTCATGGAAAGATTTCTACTTCAAAAATCATTAAAATCGGTGGAACAGGTCCAGGGAAATCTCTGAAAAATTTAAAAAAAAATGAAAAACATGATATTTCTATATTGTTCTTGTTGTTATTCTAAATGTTGCATTGTTTTCATAGCTGGACTTGTTGTTTTTGTGGTCGTTATGGTAATAATATAACAAAAACAAACCCTTTGTACATTTTTTTTATCAACTCTGGTAGAAAAATTTAAAAGTTTCCATTGTTTTGGCATCACTAAAAAATATGTTAGATCATTTCTGTCATTGCCACAAGCCTGCCTGCAAAATTTCAGATCGATTGGGTCACGGGAAAGTGGTTAAAATCGATCCAAAATTTTTTCGACAAGCAGACACTACGAGTTAATATAAAGGGAGTAAAAATTCACCAACATCTAAAGCAAATAATGCTAAAATACCTAGTTGTTAATAAAAAAAACAATTGGGCAATTCACAATGGGTAATGTATCGTTGTATCGTGTATCACTTTACAATAGTGTAAAATTGTTGTTGGTAATTTTCACTGAAAAATCTGATACACGATCCAACTTCATTTGCTATGTTTAGTAAATGTTGTATATTGTATCATAACATATCAGTTCCAAGTGAATGCCAGTTTTTATGAAAAAGAAAAAACAAATACATAGAATATTATCAGCATAAATAATTATAAAATAAAATATGGCAAATAATGCAAATAACGCAAATACATCGATAAGTTTATTTATATAAAAATTAATGTTTATATTTTTAGTATGTATTTTCTCTTTCAGTACCAACCAAAACATTTAACATTTTTTTTTTTTCATTATAAATTAAAATGCAAGAGGTACGTAACTAAAACTCCAGGGTATATCTCACGACCAAAAAGCAAACACTGGCAAGTGTTTTCTCTTATACAAAATAGCAGAAGCGACGAAGCGATCTTTCCTCGTTGGATCGAAAATTACTAAAGAAAGCGTTTTACAATATGAAAATACAACTGAGTGTTCACAACAAATGATTGTATTGTGTATTTCAATACAACATACAATATACAACACCTGTTGTGAATTGCCCAAATGTAAATTTAGCAAAAAAATTTATGTATTAATTTATTTAAGGTGCAATTACACGAAATGTTTTTTACATATGTACTGTCACTTTTTTTATCCATATGAAATTCCTCATGTCTGTCAAAATTGTCTTTTACATACGATTCATAATTTTTGCTATCACACGTGCATATGTATTTCCGTCTGACATAACCTCTAAATGTAAACAACAGCTAATTTAATTTGTGAATTTACAAAAATTTATTGTTAAAAAAAAGGTTATTTATTTTTTAATTGTTAATTAATACTAAAGAATTTATTTTTCTTTCAATATTAATATTTAAAATTTACTCTGTTTTTCTTTCGCCACAAGCAGTGTTGTATTTTGATATGTTTGTCATGCAAAAATAGAACCTGTTCTAATTGAAAAATGTACATGTGACTTTCCTCATGTGTTGTACACAAACAATGTTTCATATGTATCACACGATGTGTACAACTTTTGTTGTGGGAAAATTTGACAGTGCATATGTAAAAAACACATCATGTAATAGCACCTTTAAAGAGAAAAACACAAAAATAACGTTTGATGTTGTATTTTTTGTGTGTAATATTTAAATATACATACATACACATATTAAATAATACAAATAATGTACATATATTATATATATGTATGTATGTATATTCATAGTAACTGCATGTTAGAAATAAATCGGTTATTTTATTTACATAAAATTCTGCAGTATTTTGTTGTGGGGAAAATACATTTCTTTTGTATTAACAGAGTGTCACTTCATTTTGCTCAGCGTGACTATGCCACAGTAGATGCCGCCATAATTTTTGTTTGTTCTAATTAGCTTTGCAATAGTTATTTCTATTTTACCATGAATGTTAATATTTTCAACTAGATATCATACAGAACAATGTTAAGAGTATACACGGGTTGGTCTTTTATTTCATACGTTTTTTCATTATTCTTTTACAAATATGAACATAAGTTTGGCATATTACCCACCAATCTCACATCACACTGCAAGTTCGAAAAACTCAATACACTCACATTTTTTTTACTAATACACACACATTTTCCGCAGTGATCACACTAATGGCACCAAATTTTTCGTGCGAATAGTGGCAGACACTAACGATGATTAATGTTACCCTGTTATAAATTTAATGCAAATTTACTGGATTCTGTAAAATTGTAATTAAAGTTTTAACTTGTTAAATCTATTATAATGATTTATTTTTTGAAATGCGCATACAAAAACGCAAGGTTGTTAATTATAGAGCATAAATATTATTAACTATTATTAAAATAATACTAATAATAATAAATGTAAACATTTTCCCTCAAACATGTGCCTGTATAATAAACTTGGTAACTCTACTTAAAATAAAATAAGAGAGAGAAGTATACACATTTTTTCAAATATACGCTTCGACAACATTTTAAAAATGAGATTGCAGTCAGATGTTTGAGCATAAAATTTAATGGCGATGGATTCGACTAATTCGAACAATTTTTCGTTGATAATACGTACACAACGATTTTACAATTTCAGTGTGATGTGAGATTGGGGGGTTAACTTTTTGTTGTCTTTACAAAATAGAGTTACCGAGTTCGTCAATGAGTTTTTTGCTTACAAAACAGTTCTACATAGTTATATAGAATTATTATTCTGCTTTACCTATAAAATATCTTATTGCGATTACATCTAATTTTTAAAAATTGTTTATAATTAATAAAGCACTATTATTCACATAAATACAAAATTTCACTTTTTAAATTTTCCATTCAAATTTAAGAAAATATCAATTATAATAAAAACTGAAAATAAAATTTCCAATTATAAATTAGAAAATATTAATTGAGTTTCAGAAAATCATATCAAAACGTCGGAAATAATAATTTTAAATTTAGAAATATCTTTACATTTAAAAATGTTTACATTTAAAAAAAATATTGCCATTCAGGAGATATTAATAACTTTTCAGTACCGCGATTCAGTAACTTCTTTTAACGATAGTCGAATTGTAAAAAAAAGAAAATTGCAAAATTATCAGTAAAATTTTGAAACGATATTCGCTATTGTTAAAGTCAGCTGTTGTTGTTATCTAAACGACAACCATTTTTGTGTTGTTTATCCAATCGATAAAAACTTAAATTTTTACATAAATAAAAATCATGAAATAGTGAAAATATTTTGCTTTAATTAAAAAACTTTTTTATATAAATAAAAAAATTAAATAGCATATTCAATTCATTATTTCATTTTCAAATAAATAAACAGAAATATTAGTAAAAAAAAATAAAGATATTAAACATAAACATAAAATCATCCTGTCAAACACGAAGTAATTTGTTTTTTTCTATTCTTTGTGTTTTTCGCTTATTTTGACGGAGATGCCACTCCTTTACAATTTAAATAAATAGAAAAACATATTTGTCGATATTAATTTAAATTCAATGAATTTAAGAAAACCTCAAATGATATTTAAGAATTGCTAACATAAAAATTGTTACATAAGTAAACGTAATTTTATGAGAATGTTATTTTTTATATATAAATTTTCACAATTTTTTTTGGATGAAAATTTGAAGTTTTTCAGAAAATAAAGATAACATTAAATTATTTTATTTAAAATGTTTGGGACTTTTCGTTTTTTGCGTTTTTCATCCCTAATTTGATTATTTATTATTATAAATTTATTCTCTATGTTTTCAAAATATGGCAATATTTTAAAAAAAAGTTGAGAGAGCTTTTTTTTTGGTTATTATTTTGTTACTCCATCCGACCTATATGGCCACAATGAAGAAATATTTGGCCAGTTAAAAGAAACTATACAGCCATCTCCAATTAGCACGATTTAATGCATATAGCCACTCTACACAACCATTACCTTTGCAATGGAGGTTAGGGCGAGCTATTTAATTAGCAAAAACTAAATTAAACGAGAAGTTATGTCATATAACCGGAAACGCATGCATATAGGTATATAACCAAAATGCATGCCGATCAGCAACCACGATGACCAAAAAGCAAACACCGAAATAAATCCGAAATAATAGAAAAGAAGAAAACCAACCCAAAGAATTTGCTGAAATAATTTGGTATTAAGTTTAACAAATTGTTTACTTTTTCATTTACATTTATTATCAAGACTCAAACCGGGGTGGAGGGTATCAAAGATTCGGCACAGCCGAATTTAACACTCTTACTTGTTTGATGAAATTTTGGGTCGTCTTATAAGCTTTCATTATAAAGTTGTCCGTTGTATTTGTATTGTTTAGTCTCTTTTGTGCTAGTAGTTTGTTTGCAAATTTCGATCTTATTGTGTCTCTTTCATTTTCCTCCTTAATATTATAAATAATTTGTTCGAAGTCTGCTATAAGATGTATCGGTTTTATAAATTCATTTGTTGATGGTAGTGAAAATTTTCTCCCTAATGATATTATCCATTCGCACTCTTTCGGGAACACTATGTTTGTTTTATTAACGACCCATTCTTGGTTTATAATTATTCCTAATTGTTTGAATTTTTCTTCCTTCATAATGTTTAGTTTGTTGTTGTGATTTTGTGCTGCTTTGTTGAATTTCTTGTTGAAGTGTGTTTTTTGGTTTGTTATGAATTCTTCTGTGTCTTTTTGCCCTAGATTGTTGATTAAATACCTGATTATTGTATACATTTCTGTTTTGAGATGTTTGATATAGATGTTTGCATCCTGTATTTGTAATTTGATGATTTTCCTGTGGAATGTTGAATAGATGTTTTTTTGTTTTTTCTTTGCCGTGTTGGATTGTAAGTGAATGGCTATGTTGTTTGTTGTGTTTGATATGTGTTTCGGCATAAGTCCGTATCCTTTGCATTCCAATAGAAATTTAAGTCTTGCTGTTTGTGTTGCCAATTTTATGTTAAGATTCGTGTAGTTTTTAACGTGAAAGTATGTTTCATTGTCGTGTTGTTGCCTTATATGTTGGTAAAAGTTCTTCATGTTTTCTTTATTGTTGTCTTCGTGAATTGATTTCGGGCTTATTCAATTGTATCAATTGTTGTTGTTTGTAGACCAATTTAAAAAATTTTAAGTATTTTTTTATATAAGCTGCTTGGTCGTATTATATTTATTAAAACATAGTTTTATATTTTCGCCAACGTTTCGTCAAACAGTTGTTGACATCTTCAGGGCTAAATTTTTTATTATATATTATAATACAAATATACAATAAGTAAAACAATAAAGAACACATTTAAAGATATTTTACCTTAAACTTAAACAAAACGACATTTAGAAACAAGATTAAAAGAACATGCAAAAACAATAGAACAAAAGAAACCAAACACAGCTTTAGCACAACACATGATAGATAAAAACCACACAGCTGACTTTACAACAACAAAAATTTTAGACAAAGAAACTAATCAAAACAAACGATTGACATTAGAAAGCCTCTACATCAAAATGTATCAAAGAAAAACAGTAAACAAAAAAGAAGATTTTGACAACATAAGCGCGGCTTACAACGCCTTATTAGAAAATTAGAAATGACATAGAAAAATAGTTTAAGGTAAAATATCTTTAAATGTGTTCTTTATTGTTTTACTTATTGTATATTTGTATTATAATATATAATAAAAAATTTAGCCCTGAAGATAAGCCCGAAATCAATTCACGAAGACAACAATAAAGAAAACATGAAGAACTTTTACCAACATATAAGGCAACAACACGACAATGAAACATACTTTCACGTTAAAAACTACACGAATCTTAACATAAAATTGGCAACACAAACAGCAAGACTTAAATTTCTATTGGAATGCAAAGGATACGGACTTATGCCGAAACACATATCAAACACAACAAACAACATAGCCATTCACTTACAATCCAACACGGCAAAGAAAAAACAAAAAAACATCTATTCAACATTCCACAGGAAAATCATCAAATTACAAATACTGGATGCATCTATATCAAACAGCTCAAAACAGAAATGTATACAATAATCAGGTATTTAATCAACAATCTAGGGCAAAAAGACACAGAAGAATTCATAACAAACCAAAAAACACACTTCAACAAGAAATTCAACAAAGCAGCACAAAATCACAACAACAAACTAAACATTATGAAGGAAGAAAAATTCAAACAATTAGGAATAATTATAAACCAAGAATGGGTCGTTAATAAAACAAACATAGTGTTCCCGAAAGAGTGCGAATGGATAATATCATTAGGGAGAAAATTTTCACTACCATCAACAAATGAATTTATAAAACCGATACATCTAATAGCAGACTTCGAACAAATTATTTATAATATTAAGGAGGAAAATGAAAGAGACACAATAAGATCGAAATTTGCAAACAAACTACTAGCACAAAAGAGACTAAACAATACAAATACAACGGACAACTTTATAATGAAAGCTTATAAGACGACCCAAAATTTCATCAAAAAACACAGAAGAGAAATACTAATAGTAGAAGCAGACAAAGGTAACAAAACAGTAATCATGACGAAAGAAGAGTACGACAATAAGATGGAAAGACTATTAGAAGACAAAAATACATACAGATCTTCAAGAACGGACCCTACAGAACAACTGACAAGGAAAAACAACAAAATAACAAACGAATTACACAACCAAAAATCAATAGATACAAGACAAAAAAAACACTTACTATACTGTTCAGCAGCAAACCCCCCTCGTCTGTACGGCCTCCCTAAAATCCATAAATCGGACATGCCACTAAGACCAATCGCATCCTCATGCGAGGTACCTTGTTACCAAATGTCAAAATTTTTAGGTTCAATACTAAAAAACTTAGTATCAAATAAATATAATATAACAAACTCACTAGAACTAAAAGACAAGCTCAACGCAATTAAACCAGGTCCAGACGAAATAATGGTTTCATTTGACGTCGTCTCCCTATTCACAAATATTCCACTTAATACGGCAATAAGGATCATAATAAACAAATGGACAGAGATACAAAAACATACAACTATTAACAAAACACAGTTCCTCACTATGCTAAACTTCTGTCTCAAAGACAATAACTACTTCAAAGAAAAAGATCAAATATATATACAGACGTATGGCATGCCCATGGGAAACCCGCTCTCTCCAACAATAGCCAATATAGTTTTAGACAACTTATTAGATGAAAAATTAAAAATTCTTCAGACAAAAAACATTAAAATACCATTTATAACTAAATATGTTGATGACCTCTTTGCCGTAATAAAAACAACTGACCGAAACGAAATTCTCCACGAACTTAACAATTACCACACAAGAATAAAATTCACTCTAGAAATAGAAGAAGAGGGACAAATAAACTTTTTGGACACAAAAATCCATAGAACCAACTTAAAATTCAAGATTGATTGGCACACAAAACCATACTCATCAGGCAGACTAATTCACTTTCACTCGAACCACCCCCGCTACCAAATTATGAACACCGCGAAAAACCTAATAGACAAAGTCTTAAAAATTAGCGACCAAGAATTCCACAGAACAAACATTACTAAAATTAAACACATCCTGAGACAAAACTGCTTCCCAAACAACATAATTAAAACATTAACAAATACAATAATAAGACCAACAAATAGAAACCAACCAAAAGAAACCGATGAAAAAACACATATTACAGCAGCATCGCCTATATAAAAAACATCACTGACAAACGAACACTTCACACAAGCATTGGACAAACGACAAACATAGCACTGAAACCAAATAAAACAACAAATGACTTATTTTCAAATACAAAAAGCAAAATAGAAAAAGAAAGACGATGTAACGTAATTTACCAAATACAGTGCAATGGAAACGAAAACGAAACCTGCAACGACATCTACATTGGGACAACAAAACGACATTTAGAAACAAGATTAAAAGAACATGCAAAAACAATAGAACAAAAGAAACCAAACACAGCTTTAGCACAACACATGATAGATAAAAACCACACAGCTGACTTTACAACAACAAAAATTTTAGACAAAGAAACTAATCAAAACAAACGATTGACATTAGAAAGCCTCTACATCAAAATGTATCAAAGAAAAACAGTAAACAAAAAAGAAGATTTTGACAACATAAGCGCGGCTTACAACGCCTTATTAGAAAATTAGAATTGACATAGAAAAATAGTTTAAGGTAAAATATCTTTAAATGTGTTCTTTATTGTTTTACTTATTGTATATTTGTATTATAATATATAATAAAAATTTAGCCCTGAAGATGTCAACAACTGTTTGACGAAACGTTGGCGAAAATATAAAACTATGTTTTAATAAATATAATACGACCAAGCAGCTTATATAAAAAAATACTTAAAAATAATAATTGTTTTACACAGTACATATAACACGACATAAAACACATATTTAATTTAAAAAACAATTGCAAATAAAAATTAAAAATATCATAGTTACAATTTATTCCAACGCTACGTATCACAGTTTTGGCCTTCTACTAAGTAATTGCAAGTGTGGTTCGCGTTGGTGTTTTCTTTATCCTCTTTTATTTTAATCGCTAATTTCATTTTCTGCTGGATCCTCAAGCTTTCAAGTGTTAAACGTTTGTTTTGGTTTCGTTCCTTATTTAGTATTTTGAATTCGTCCAAATTGGGCTTATGTCCCATCTCTATGCAGTGTTGAAATAAACCTGTAGTAATTCTGTTGTTTCTAATAATGTCAGCTGCATGTTCAGTCATCCTCGTACCAGCACTTCTCTTCGTTGTTCCTATGTAAATTTTCCCGCACTCTTCGTTCGTTTTGCCTTCACATGTAATTTCATAAACTACATTGCTCTGTTGCGCTCTCTCAATTTTAGTTTTTGTTCTTGTAAATAATGAATTTATTGTTTTGTTTGATTTGTGTGCTATTGTTACATCTTCGTTTTTTATTATTTCAGCAAGTTGTGTGTAATCTGTGAGCTTCGGTATAAATGATAAACTATAATATTTAGTGTTACCAGATCTGTTGTCTGTGGTTTCCCCGGATATGTTATTTGTTACCTTTTTTATTATATTATTTACAATATATGTTGGATAACCATTTTTATCTAATATATCTTTTGTTATATTTATGTTTTTAGTTTTAAATTTGGTATCACTCAGTTCAATTGCCTTTTTGATGAGGTTTGTTGCAGTGTTAATTTTCTGTTTCATACGTTGAGTGAAATTAAAATTTATTAAGCGCCCTGAGGCGATGGGTTTAATGTACCAATCTGTAATAATCTTGTTCTTTTCTCTATGTATTTTCATATCTAAGTATGGAATTGAATTATTTGTTCCTTTTCTATCGTGAATTTTAATTTGGTGTGGTAGTTGTTGAAAGTCTTCAATATTGTTTCCTCGTCTTCTTTTTTTATAATAGCGAATAAATCGTCAACATACTTAGTCAAAAGTTTTATCTGTACGTTACGTTTACCTAGTTCTTCCGTTGTTCGTACTAGCAAAGTATCTAAAACATAAAATCGACGAAACGTCGGGACCAAACTGTAATTGATGCATTTTTAATTACATTAATCAAATTTAGGCCTTATTAGCTTAAAATAAAATTTTTAAAATTACCATAAACTTGGCCAAACAACAACAACAATAATACATCGGATAGCTTGCCGAAATAACCTATTTGTTTTAATAACATCAACATCAACATCATCAACACCAAAACCAAACTTAAACATGAAGTCATTTTTTAGACACATAGAGCTTAAATACAACACAGAAACATGCAGAACGATGAAGGAATATTGCAATGAGGTAAAAAGATTGGCACAACAACAGGGAAGACTAACTTTTCTATTATCGTGTAGAAGTTATGGGATTATTCCGAATCACACAAAAAACACAACAATTCAGGTAACACATCTTGTTCAATGTCAAACTATCAAAGGACAACTTGAAAAAATAGAAAACAATTTCCACAAGAAAATATTGAATTTAGAAATTTCACAAACCAACACTAATATCAAATTGATTAGACGAAAAATGTATAATCTTAATAAGGGAATTGAAAATATGCTGACAACAGATGATTTCACACTTTTCATTAGTAGGCAAACAGAAAGAACAAACTACATAAGAAGAGAAACAAGGAAGAATCAAGTAACAAAACTAAATACACTGAAAGAAAAAACATTTAGAAAGCACGGATTTATTTTCAACAATCACTGGTTTGAAAACAAAACAAAATTAGATATTCCAATGGAATGCAAATGGATGATGTCTTTAGGGAAAAAATTTTCTTTACCCATAGATAAACGTAATTTCTGCCCCATTAATGTAATTGCTGACATTGAACAATGTATTCAGGCTTTTGATGAAGATGCGGATAGGGAAAAAGATGTAGCGAGGACTAAAATTGCCAATAAAATAACAAATTTCAAGGGAAAACTTAGACACACACCTAGGGAAAAAGTTATTCTTGCTATATACAACGAAACTAAGAAATTTCTTAACAAGCACCAAGATATAATTATCATTCAAGCAGATAAAGGTAACAAAACTGTTGTAATGTACAAACGTGAATACAAAGCAAAAATGGATAAATTGCTATCGGATAAAAATACTTATAAAACGTTGAGGACAGACCCAACTACAAAACTTTTAAAAACCAACAATAATATTGTATCCGATTTACAAAAAAACGGTTATATAGATGCGTGGCAAAAACGCAGATTAACATGCCCCGCTGCTAATGCACCGAGGATATATGGATTACCCAAAATACACAAACCGGAAATCCCTCTTAGACCAATAGTGTCCTCGGTACAAGTACCATGTTACCAACTGTCCAAACACATAGGTCATATATTAAAACAGATAATTTCTGCAGAATACAATGTTAAAAATTCATTTGAAGTGAAGGAGCAACTACAGGGCATAAAACTTGATAACAAAGACATGCTAGTATCATTTGACGTCGTTTCGTTGTTCACCAACATCCCCGTTCATACTGCCATCAGAAATATTATGAGAAAATGGACTACTATTAGTAATTTAACCAAGATTCCTAGGTCTAAATTTCTAGAAATTTTAAAATTTTGCTTAACGGATAACAACTATTTTATCTATGACAACCAAATATATAATCAAGTTTTTGGCATGCCAATGGGCAATCCCCTTTCACCGACAATAGCAGATATAGTATTGGATAGCTTACTTGACGATGCGCTAACGGAACTGCGGAAAAAGGGCATCTATATTAAATATATAGCGAAATATGTAGACGATATATTGGCAATTATAAACGTTGACGACCAGGATGAAATTCTTAAAACTTTTAATGAATACCACCCCAAGATAAAATTTACTATAGAAGTAGAAGAGAATGGACAAATAGCATACCTCGATTCGAAATTACTAAGGACTTCGAATCGAATAATCTTTAACTGGTATGCTAAAGATATAGCATCAGGTAGGCTCATAAATTTTAATACAACACAGCCAAGGAACCAAATTATCAACACTGCCAAAAATTTTATCGAAAGGGTTTTAAAAATAAGTGACCAACAATTTCACAAACATAATTTGCAACTAATTAACCAGATACTAAAAGAAAATAGTTTTCCCAATAAACTCATAGAAACATTAATAAGTGATACAACTAGGCGTTTAAAAAACAACCATCAACGTGACAACACTGGCATCACAGAAAGAAAACAATTTTATAGTGTACAATACATCCCTGGCCTTACAGACAAAAGAAACTTAAAAACAACAATATGTAAAAAGAACATATGCTTCGCATACAAACCCAACTCAACGCTAAGCCAAATATTTACAAACGTAAAAGCGCCAATAGCTAAACAAGAACAAAATAATGTGGTATATGAAATACAGTGCAAAGGTAACGACACAGAACATTGTGATCTTATTTACATTGGTACAACAAAGAGAGCATTAGGTATACGAATGGGGGAACATAAGATGGATATAGAAAAAAATAAAGAATCAACAGCCTTGTCATAACATATTATCAGAACTGGACACTCAGCTGACTTTTCAAAAGTTAAAATAATAGACAAAGAGAATATAGAAAGGAAAAGATACACGAAAGAAAGTTTGCACATACAAAAGAACATAAACAAAACTGTCAATTTAAAAGAAGACACAAACAACATCAACGCTAGCTATATTATAGCTATAAAATAAATATAATCAACTGTGATACTAAGATTTAAGATGTGTTTTTTAAAAAGAATTTATGTTTTATGTTTAAATGTTATTTGTTAAAAGTATATGTAATATTTTTTAATGTAATAGCGTTAAGATTGTAAGTTTTTAATGTTTTGGTGTAATAATTTTTAACTTATTTTATTTGTTTTTATCATTAAATAGAGAAAAAAAATCCCCAGAGGAAGTCGACATAAAATCGATGAAACGTCGGGACCAAACTGTAATTGATGCATTTTTAATTACATTATTATCAATTCAATTAAACATTTTTCCTTTATTTACATATTTTAACAAATTTTGATATTTACATATGAGATCTTATCTTTACATATAGATATTGCAACAAATAATACATAGGATCTAAAGATATTAAATAGTTTTTATATTATTTTTTAATGGTTTTTAAAGGAAAATGGGAGGAAAAAACCTTTATATGATTTAATAAATTCAAATACTATCTGAAAATATTTATGTGCTTATAGGAGGTTTATTAGAAATAATAGACCTCTATAAGCACATTATTTTCAATTTGGTGATTTCTTTTTAATTTTACGTTATTTCTCTACATTCTCTTATCAGTGGGTAAGAGGAATTTTCAATTTTGGCAAAGTAATTGTTATTAATCCTTGTTATGAAATCGATAATTTTTTCATAACCTGTTTCTTCATGAAGAAGATTTGTAGGATACCTCCAGGGCTTTTTATTTATCATTTTAAGACATTTGTTTTGTATAATTTGTAAGCGTTTTAGGTGACAGTTGGCAGCGTCACTCCAAATAGGACACGCATATGTTAATATCGGCCTTATAACACTTTTGAAGAGTAGATTTTTGTTTTTGGGGTTTAGAAATGACCTTCTATTTAGTAGTGGCCATAATGCTTTAAATGATTTTATAGCTTTTTGACACGTAGCCATAATATGTTGTTTAAAAGTAAGCTTTTTGTCCAAGACAACTCCGAGATATTTGACATGATTAAGTACATTTATGGTATTATTTCCAATATGAAGATGACGTCTTGGCAGTCTTTTGGGAGATTTGTTGAACGGAAAAATAATTGCTTGGGTCTTGTTTGGATTAATTTTGATTTTCCATTTGTGAAAATATTTACTGCAATTTACAAGTCCCTTTTCCATTTTCTTCAGGAGTGCACTTGTAAGTTTGTTTGAAGAAATTAACGCAGTATCATCTGCGTAGTAAGCAACTTTCATATACTTCGGAACTTTGAAATCGGATGTATATATCGAGTAGAGCAATGGCGACAAGACTGATCCTTGAGGAAACCCTGTGGTGATGGTTTTTGGAGATGATGTTTCATTATTAATCGCAACTTTAAAGCTTCTGCCGTGAATGAAATCTGAAATAAGTTTGCATAAATATTTTGGTATATTTGCATCAAGAAGTTTAAATACTAGGCCATTATGCCAAACGGTGTCAAACGCTTTTTCGATATCCAACAATATTAGACCCGTTGAACATTTATTGTTTTTATTGCTGATTATTTGATTTTTAATTCTGATTATTTGGTGAGTAGTGCTATGTCCTTTTTTAAATCCAAATTGTTCTTTAGCAACAATAGAATTGGTCGTTACAAATTCACTAAGACGAGAATGTAGAATTTTTTCAAATATTTTACCAAAGTTACTTAATAGACTGATAGGTCTGTAGCTGTTTGGGTTATTTTTTGTCTTGCTAGGTTTGTTGATAGCTATAACCTTAGCATTTTTGAAATGGTTTGGGAAATAGTTGAGTTTGATGCAGCTGTTAAATATTACAACCAGTTATTTTAGAGCTTTGAGTGGTAGTTTCTTTAAGAGCAGGTTCGGAACATTGTCAAAACCAGGGGATTTTGAGGGTTTTATTGATGAGACAATATTCATTACTTCTTCAAGAGATGTATAAATTGCAGATTCAGAACTGGGATTTTCCTTCTTAAAATTATTTACTGTTGTATTTATTAGTGTATCTGCCGAGTGGTTGTAGTTCGAAGTGAGGTTATTTGCTTGGACAAATGTATTTGCCAGGACTTCAGCCTTGTCCTTATCAGATATTATTTTTGTATTTCCAACTTTGAAGTGAGCGATTTGATTTTTTCCTTTTCCTCGTAATTTCCTGCTTATTTTCCAAAATGATTTATCACCTGGTTTTAAATTGGATAATAATTGAGACCATTTCTTATTGCGCTCCGAATTAATACTTTTATCAATCATGTTACTTAGAAACTTAGTACATTGATTATAAAAAGTTTGCTCGGCTATATTTGAAGATCGTTGGCTTTTTCTTTTAAAGCTTCTTCTTAGTTTTATATATTTAACAGTACTTTCTGGTAACGTGTAATTATTTTGTTGAGTTATTTTAGGTGTAGACACATCCCTTGCTTCGAAAACTACATTTATAAATTTTTGGATTTCCTGATCAATTACTGCCTTGGTATTGTATATATCGGAATAAAACGTGATTTTATTGTCTAAAATTCATATAAATGTTCCAGTTGGTTGCACTATAATCATAATAATTGAGGTCAACCTGCAAGGCCATTGACCTTTTAAGTGTACATATAATGGGGCGATGGTCTGATGGTATTTCGTAATCCATTGTTTTTACGTCTATATTTAAAGCGGAGTTACTTAAAATAATATCGACTGTGGATGCTTCGCGATTGTGTTGATGGGGGAATAGGGTTGGACTATTAGGATAGTGAATAAAAAAATTGCTTGATTGCTGTAGGTTGTTGAGTGCGATTCCTGCAGTATTATTTGAACGACAATTCCATGAACAATGTTTGGCATTTAGGTCACCAAAAACTATATATTCTTTGGTGGAAGGTGTTAGGTTCAAGATATCAGCACAGAAGTTATGGGTATATCTTGGTGAATATAACGAAGATACAACAATAGGTCTATTATTTATAATAACTTCAATTGAGATGTTTTCGATTGATGCGGTGTTTGATATAAAGAGGTTTTTATGAGCGACAGATTTATGAATTAACAGAGCTACTCCTCCTCCTCCTCTTGCATCTGTTCTGTCACTTCTATATAAATAATAATTTTTAAAGTAGGGTCTATGATTTTCTGAAAAAAATGTTTCATTCAAAGACGCTACTTTAATATTTTCTCGTTCAATTAGTATCTCAAATTGTTTTAATTTAGAAAAGTTTGAAATGCCATTAGCATTCAAGTGAAGCATTTTGAATTCGTTTAAATTATTAGTATAATCCATGGGCGTATTTTACCATTGACATTACAACTTTGATTTGTTGTACTTTTGAAGTGCACTTATGCAAATCATCCATAGCTGTAGTGAAAATATCAAAAAGCTCATCGATGCTAAATAAATCGTTGTTTGTTCTCAGCTGGTTAGCATATGTGGCTTTGCTGTTATTTATTGTGTTATTGTTGATGTTATTATTACAATTTGAGTTGTTTCTTAAATTAGGGAAATCTCCTACCTTTAATTGAAATGAGTTATTCTGTTGTTGTTGTCTGCTAGTATTCTGACTTTTAGATGTTACTCTTGTTCTAGTTTCCAAATAGAGAGAACGTAACGGACAATTGATGTCGTTCGCAGAGTGATCAGTTCTCTCTTTTCCATGTTTTTTGCAATTAAAGCATGTAAAAATAGCTGGTCTTTTTTCATTTGTGTTAAACGGACACACACTTGTATGATGTTGTTCTGCACATATCATACACGCAGCACTACGATGACAATGTTCACCTCCATGGCCATACATTAAGCAGTTCCAGCATTGAGTTGGTTTATTTCTGGATTTAGATTTGTATTTTTTCCAGGAAATTATAATATTTGAAATTGTTCTTACGTTTCTTAAGGCAGTTGGGTTAAAATTTTTACGTACAAATTGAACTTTGTAAACTGCATTGTTGTTCGAACTGAATTTGGTGATTATTTCAGCTACTGAAGAAGGGGACAGGTTATAGTTCTTTAGCTCTGCGGTGATGTCCCCAGTTTTTATGCGGGGTAAACCGTGTAAAAAAGTGGTGTATAACCTATTATCTTTGGAGCCATAAGAGTGAAACTCCAACTTACTCTCTTTAAGAATTTGCTTGTAGCATTCGTACATTTCTTTACTTGGAGCAAAAATTTTAGTACCAATTGAAGTACGTTTGAAAATACAGTCTTTACCAAGTAGTTTTTGTATTTCTGTAAATGAGGCGTTAGCTTCAACAACAATAGGTGGAGGTTTGTGTTGTTTAACCTCGTTGATATTTGATACAGGAGTTACGTCCATATCATTAAGGCCAGCAAGCAGGCTAAATCTGTTGCTTGAAGTTGACGCGATATTCGGGTTAAAACCCAGAGGAAGTTTAGTCATCTTCTTGTTGGCAAGGAGCTTTCTTTTTGATGAAGATTTGGCCCCTCGGGCCATCGCTAGATTTTTTATTCCTGTTTTAAGCTGAATTGACTACCACGTGAGTTCAAATGAGATCAAGAATAGGCAATTGCAAAAACAAAAATATACACTTGTTATTAATTTTAAATAGTTGTACTCTAAGCGCTTTAATTATTTACACGACCGTTCGTAAAGAGAATTAGATTCGAACTCCATTACATTATTAAAATTTAGGCCTTATTAGCTAAAAATTAAAATTTTTAAAATATCCGCAATTGTTGGTGACAAGGGATTTCCCATTGGCATGCCATAGGTCTGATTGTAATATGTGTTACCATAAACAAAATAATTATTGTCGTTTAGACAAAACTTTAGTAGCGGTTAAAATTGTGACCTGGGTATATTAGTATGTTTTTGTAATATGTTCCACTTTGCCATGATATTATTTATAGCCAAATGTATTGGTATATTTGTGAAAAGTGATACCACGTCTAAAGATATAAGTATATCATTTTCATCTAAATAAACTTTTTCCAATTTTCTCTTTAGTTCAAAAGAGTTTTTTATATTATATTTTTCCAATATAATACTTTTCAAAATGCTCCCGATGTATTTTGAGAGGTTATAACATGGGACTTCCACTGATGATGATATTGGACGTAAAGGCATATTGGATTTATGTATTTTAGGAAGTCCATAAAGTCTGGGAGCCGTAGCAGCATTTGATATCAGTCGTGTTTTCTCTTGTGATGAAATATATTCTTTTCTAAAAAGATCCATTATTAATTTATTGTTAACTCTTTGTAGTTTTGGTGTTGGGTCTAATTTTATTGCTTGGTATGTTTTCTTATCCTCCAGCAATTTGTTCATTTCGTTCTCGTAATCTTTTTTTTTATACATTATGACTGTCTTATTGTCCTTATCAGATTTTGTTATAACTATTTCATGTTTGTACTTTCTCAAAAACTGTTTGGTTTCTTCAGAAATATTAAGTATGAATTTTTCCTTAAGATTATTTTTGTGTGTTCTCTTGTATGTTAAAATTCTGTTGGCTATTTTGTTCCAGATATTTCCTTTTCTTTTTCGTCTGTTAGAGATTGAACCCATTGTTCCAAATCAGCTATTAAATTTATAGCTGAAAAATTGTCAATATTTACAGGGAGAGCAAATTTTTGTCGCTACTACATAAAATTTGACACTTAACACTAATCTTACACAACTTATGCATTAAAGCCTACCACAAAAAAAAACATACACTAAAAATTATACTAAATCTCCTTTCTTCTTTCTATTTTTCAACTTTCCTCCTTGGCTTCACACCGCCGTATTTTTCCAATATTTCCTTTTTGATATTTTTGGACTATTCAAAGTTCTATGGATGACCCGATTCACGAAAAATAATTATCTTAAGGTTACCTTGAATTGCTGTTTTTATTTTATTTTTTTGACTTCTTCGTATTCTCGACACTGCGAACTTTTTTTCTCTTTCACGACTATTTTGGGGATGCTCCTAGAAGCTTCTGATCTCCGTTATAATTACACACTGGCCCTGTTCCAGCCGGAGGCCAGTCTTTTTTCGACTTAGTTTTGCTTTTCACAGGGAAATTTCCTTTATATTCATCCGAGTCATGTGTTTTATACACAAATCCTGGTAACCTGTTTGCTTTTTGGCTTTCCACCTTAAAATCTGAACAGTCTCTATTTCCGCCAGTACGCAACTTTCACTGTCATATATTTTTCACTTTTCCAAATTTCTTTCACTATTTTTTTTTTTTTTAACTTTAACCCAAAAGGTTATATATTTGCATGGACTCCGTCTTTAGAACTTAAACTTGTCGCCTTCGCGCCTTGATTTAATCTGACCCCACAAAAGATGGCTGAGTTTAATTTAAAGCTGTTTATACCTCCTACCTTCCAGTAACTGAATCTCTTACTGTATCTATTATATGTATTCGTCCTTTTCTTAAAATTTCCTTTCTTTACACACCCTGTCTATCCTTGTCTATTTTCCTTAATATCGATCGAACCTTTTAACATTAACCTGGACGCAAACCGTCGATATATCAATTTTCAAATACAACGTATAACCAACACATCATTCTTTCATAAACTTTTACTCCTTTTTTTTCCCACAGTTCCTATAAAACTATACTGATACGATATGGCATCATGATTTTCCTTTTATCTAAAAAATGAATTCATATGGCACAACACAACATAAAAACAGCACACACACGCGGTAAGAAAACCTCAACTATCTATTAATTTGTTTATTTTATTTGTTTATCAGATTTTCATGAATTTTAATTAATTAAATTATTCCTTTCCGTTTCAGCTACCTTTGGAGTTGGATACATGTGTGCTGAAGTTCACATGAATTCCAGTAAATCTGTATTCTACGGTAAGACTGTATCGTTCCAGACATTGTTTCACCATTTTATTAATATTGTCTTTTTCTTTTTTGCAAGTCTCGAGTCTCCTTAACCGCGGCCTGACTCGTCCGCCAACGTCAATACATGACTTCCGGCCATTATCTCCACCGAGGACTAGTCATCCTCCTAGGTTATGGTGGGCCGCTTCAATGGAGTAGGTCTTGGGGCCGGAATAGCTCTATTCCTAGGTCGCGTTCGCCCCCTCCTTGTTAAAGAGCTGTACGCAGCTTGTTAAGGAATCTTAACAGAAAATTTTCATATATTTCTTAAAGAAAAAAAAGCACAAAAGTACCTTTCAGTGCAACGCTAGAAATCAGCTGTTTTCTGTCAATTATTAAGAATTGTGAAATTGAAAACAAATCAATTCTTCGGTTCTGCTTTATTTGGCCTGCTAAACGCTTTTTAAGCTCAGTATCAAAATTACCCATCCGCTTCTTGTTTTTTTTGCCGAATTTTGTTCGTTTTTTCCCAGGTTTGCAACTGAAAAATAACTTTTATTTTTTTTTAGCATATTACATTTTGTTTATGCTTACCTCTCCTGTCAAAATTCCTTTCAGAAAGAACGAAAAATTTGATATTCCTGCTCAAAGCCTGGGTTGCCTAACTTCATTTACGTCAAAAAAAAGTAGTAAAAACAATACTACTTTTTTAAAAAGCTGCGGACTATCAACAGAAATTTTTTGACAGAAAAATTCCTTAAGCATTTCTGAAGCGTTTTTTTATATGAAGTTTTTGATTCCTTAGCAAGCTGCGTACAGGCCTTAAATGGAAAATTTTTATATCGGCACTGCCGCACTATATGAACAAAAACAGCCCCGAGTGTCTGAATCTGCGCTTTCCTAAAGAACCCCCACGAATATTTTTTTTTTATGAGCAGGGACGTATTCGCGGGTACCTTACCGCTTGGCTTCAGGGGGCCACCGCAACAAAGGATGTAATGTAGAATGTCAAATATGACTTACGAAATGAGTTGTACAAAATGCATTAAATGAATAGTAGATGAGATGCCAGATTTTTATACACCAACACCTCCACTAAAAGCTGGCTTGAGCTTCGTTAAACCTAGCATCTTAGAACATTTCAAATGCTTTTCCTTCTTCACTGGTTTGGTGAGGAAATCAGCAGCCATATCTTCGGACTTCTGATATTCCAACATATTTCCATCATTTATTTTGATCGCACATCAATGTGCTTTGATCGTCCACGATTTGCATCAGTGTTTGCCAAATTTAAAGCACTTTTATTATCGCAGAAAAGTACAATATTATTATCAGATTTGTTCCACAAGTCATTTTGTAATTATCGCAGCCATTCTGCCTCTTGGGTAGCTGTAGACATTGCCATGTATTCAGCCTCTGTTGTTGAAAGGGAAACTGTTGACTGTCGTTTGCTGCACCAACTTATAGCACCTTGTTGTATAAAAACATAACCTGTACAAGAACGTCTATCGGTCACATCACTAGGATAGTCTGCATCACAAAAACCATATATTTTCATTTCTTCTTTCTTTTTATACGTAATTCCCACATTCATGGTACCTTTGAGATACCGGAAAATTCGGTTTACTGCTGTCCAGTGGGTGCTGCCGAAATTATTGTTGAACTTGCTTAAATAGTTCACAGCGTAAGCTATATCAGGACGAGTTCCTTACACTAGGTAAAGTAAACTGCCTATAGCCTCTTGATAAGGTATGTTATCAAATTTGTTGAAGCTGGATTGAGAATTTTTAATTTAGTATTTGCATCAAAAGGTGTTTATATCGGTTTACAGTCAACCATGTTGAATCTTCTTAAAATATTCTGCGTATACACCGATTGATCAATATTTATTTCATTTTGTTGCATATTTCTCGTTATTCGAAGACGAACATAGCTTCTGGCTTCCCCCAAATACTTCATTAAAAACATATTCCGCAATCCAGCTTTCAATTTAGTTTTGAGTTCAATGTTGTTAGAAAAAATCAACAAGTCATCGACTTATACAGTAATGAAGAACATTTTGGAACCATCTATTTTAAAATATATACATGGATCAAGCTTCGAAGGTTGTAAACCCATTTCTTTCAAGGTATGGTCTAAATTTTTATTCCATTGACGACTGGCTTGCTTCAACCCATATACAGCTTTGTTAAGTTTACAAACTTTGCCTTAAGTGTTGCTGGCAATGCCCTCAGGAGGTTCCATAAAAATTTCCTCCATTAAATCACCCTGTAAAAACGCGGTTACAGCATCCATATGTTCAATATCTAAGTCGAATTGTATTGCTGTTGATATCAAATAACGTATTGAAGTATGACGTACAACTAGGGGATAAGTTTCCTGGTAATCTATTCCAAGTTTCTGGGAACAACCCTTTATAACTAAACGAGCCTTGATTCAGCACTTCACCATCTTCCCCACGTTTTATTTTAAATACCCATTTGCATTTTATAGGTTTTTCACCAGTAGGCAAACTCACCAATGTCCAAGTTTTATTGTCAACCAAAGATGTATACTCATCGTCCATAGCACGTTTCCAATATACAGCATCCTGACTATTGAGAGCATCTTTAACTGTGATTGGATCTTCTTTTGTATTTGCCTCCACTGAATACAAATGATATTCTGGCCTACTTATCGGTTTCGGTATACGTTCTTAACGTCGGAGAGTGTTACCACTGTCTGTATTATTTGGTTCATAATAATCACCGAAACCATCACTTTTATTTCCAGTTAAAAAAAACATCATCGTCCCCATCGACGAAATCATCATTACTCTCCACAGCAGTATCATCATCCAACTCATCGTCCACAAAATAAAACATGTGATCATTGGGACGTTTTATACGATTAAATTTAATGTTGTTTTCAAAAAAAAAACATTACGGCTTTTTATAACATGCCACCCATTAGGATTTAATAAACGATATCCCTTGGTGTCCTCACAATATCCAACGAAAATTAACTCCTGTGCTTTAGGATCCCATTTTTCCGTTTCTCCTTGGGTACGTATGAAATTGCACGAGATCCAAAAATCAAATTAGGCTTAACGCCGGACCAAACTCCTTGTGGTGTATTCTCTTGTATTGCAGAGCAAACGGAACGGTTCATGACATAAACGGCATTCATATCGGCTTCAGCCCATAATTTTTTATGTAAACCAGCGTGCAACAACATGCATCGAGCACGTTCTACAATAGTCCGATTCGTGCGCTCAGCGACGCCGTTCTGCTGTGGGCTATATGGCACTGAGGTCTGATGTTGTATGCCACGCAAGCATTTTATTTTGCGACCAGTTTCATTTTCAACTCTGGCCATGAATCGCTCAAACAATGCTGGTACTTCCGTTTTTTCCTGCAATACAACGAGAAAAATTATGCGTGAAAAATCGTCGACAAATATCATATAATACTTAGCTCCGCCCAAAGAAGTCTCCTCCATTGGACCACGCAGGTCTGAGTGCACAATTTGAAGTAAATCTGTTGTACGTGTTTTTGAAGTTTGAAACAGCTTCCTTGCCATTTTGCCTTTGATGCAAGCGACACACTTTTCAAAAGGTTTTTGTTGAAACTCCATTCCTGTTGCAAAATTCATCGTCTTCATTAAAGCAGGATAGTTGAGATGACCCATACGGGCATGCCATAATTGCATATCACACTGCATCGCTACCATACTCAATTGCGTTTGTTTGCATTTCAATTTGAAAATGTTATCTTGAAGATCAGCTGTAGCAATAACATTACCATTTGTTGTTATTTTGCATTTATCACATTCGAACTGTACAGCATGACCTCTTTTTGTAATTTGGCATACTGACAAAAGGTTTGCAGTCAAATCCGGAATGTATAACACATTATGTATAATTACATCCATTGTTTTTCCATTACGATCTTCAATACACCCTGTAACATTGCCCATACCTTCAACTTTTAATTTCTCCTTATTTGCAACATAAGTCTCCTTCACGTGGGATTCATTAATTTGGTTAAACCAATCTTTACGCATGGACATGTGCATACTGGCACCAGAGTCTATGAACCAATCATCTTTATTTGTAGCACCTGCTACAAAAACGGTACAGAAACCAACCTCTTTTTTAAATTTGTTGTTTTCATTTACGGTGCAATCAGCTGCCTTGTGTCCAAACCGGTTACAATTAAAACATCTAAAACCTTTTTTGTACCAAATTTCTTTTTCGTTTTCAGCAAATCCTGAGAAGTGGTGAACACCAAGTCAAAAAAAATGTTATTTAATATGCACATATCATACATCAAATTAAAGCACAAGATCTCTACTTCAATAATCTAACAAAATAATTTAATTATTTTAAGAAATGGTACTACTATAGCCATATCTGTGATGATTGTTCTCAACATTTTTTAATTATCATATTAGTTGCAATCTGGTAACATGTTTTTCTCCAAGCGATGCAAATGGCTGACTTGATGTTCTAAGTTGGTAGACATATCAGTATTGTGTTTTTTATCAAAGGAATTGCATAGCCTCAAGTTTCAAGGTAAATAATATTATTTGTAGAAAAACTAATTAACATGTCACAACCGTAACAAAAAGTATCCTTTCAGTTAGAATAAATCGGATTCTGTACTCAGTATTGCTTTGTAATATGTGTAATATATCAAAAGTAACCCTGGCCATGTGTGCAAGTATAATATAAACAAAAATGCTATTTTGCCCAGTTATAAATATTTTTAATTAGTGTTACGGTTGTGACACACATGTTGTTACGATTGTGACACAAAATGTTTTGTTGCTGTTATTTACACACTATAAATATAGGGTAAAAGATAGTTTCCATTATAACGAACATATAAGTTACGTTTAATTAAATAAAACGCGATATGTTTAATTGAGTACTTGACTACAAATGAAGTTTAGTAGTCAAAAAATGTTATTTATAAGTTAAAATTTTTGGGTATGGGGAAGATATTATTAAAAAAACAACAACAATACATCAACAAACAAATATCGCTATTCATTGCAGACAGCGTCAGCAATTTCATAATAAGAATTTATAAAATCGTACTGTTCTTATTTTAATATTGCGACATGCGTCGCAATTTGGTCACAATTTTATGGGAAAGTATTTTAAGTAAACTACAGCAAATTGCAATTATAAAAAATGGCATGTGTGTGAATATGCAATGTAGATAAAAGATGTTTGAAAGAGGAAATCATAAAAAGATATTTTTTGTGTTAACTCTTCCCCCCATAGAACAATCGTCTCGATTGTTAGATCAAAAGTAGGGGATTTGAGAAATTCTTGATATTGAGTAACCTTTTACCACATCGTCCGTTTGGGAGGCATTTTGTATCGAAAAAATGTTGAGGTTGGCGTTAGGAAAACAGTTTCTTTCTTTAGGTTTACATCTCCCCTTTAAGCAGACAAAAACACTGACAATTATTAAAACAATTATCAATGAGCAGCTTATGAGATTAACTCTGTGTTATTAACATGCATTTCTCTTACCAAGTCTAGAGTAAGGGCCTCTTCGATGTGGGGATCATTCATCTTTGGCTGTACCACTGCTGGTAGAGGATTAGAGAATGTTATATCCGATAAACTAAAAGTCTTACCGTTTACAGAAACTGTTTCGTTATGAAATTTTATTAGAAAAGTACCATTTAAATTGTAAGACTCGTTACCTACAGAGATGGTACCATTAAATGGATTCAACAAGAGCGCACCGGGTAATACTTCTTGTACCATGTGTAGATGATGATCATTCGTCAGGGTACAGTTAGAAGGTCTACTCCGTATCAAGTTAGGTAGGCATTTGGATTCAATAATATCCTCAATTTCGTTGCCATTGCATAATGTCAACTTGCTATAGTTTTTACAATCTTTCTTAATACCGTAGACTTTCTCTTTGCATTTTAAAACTTTATTAAATTCGATCTTACTACTGAATTTCCCTGAGTTTACAGGAGTTATTACTAGATTAGTACAAAATTCTTCCCTTGTTGCTGGGATGTTTATAATATAAAGAAGAGAATTATGATTAGTAGCTATTTTAATTTCGCTAAACTCGGAAGATTCCTCAATATTCAAATACGTAATATTCTCAGTGGAAAAGAGCTTTTCAGCTGTTTTTATTTCATCGTTAGTTAAAATAAATGAGTTTAAGACTCCCACTTTCGCCCAATGGATGGCGTATTGAAGGTTGACGACCTCGTCTTTTATAATTTCTAATTTATATTTTAGTTTAGTCATTAAGGAATCCATCGGGTCTACGGTTCTTTCGGATCTCAGAATTTGATTGGTCCTTAGAGTAATTTCGTTAATTTTATCCAAAGTCATTCTATTAATCATTACTTGTCTATTATTTTTTTTCAAAGCGTTATTTATTTTTTGTTGTATTATTTCGAAATCGTCATGGTCTGGGTTATCGGCAACCCACTTCTATGTAGAGCCAATAAAATTCAGAGATCGTTTTCGGATCGGATTTCGTGGATTAGGAAAGGATAGAGAGGATGGGAAGTGCTCACGTTCGATCTTATAGTGGAGTCAATATTTTTCATTGGTGTTTCGTAATTTTCAGATCGACGACGTGTATCAGTTTGACTGTACCCGATTGTATCTTAGCGAAACCCACATGAATTGCCACCACCTGTGAATTGGTGTAGTCTAGGATCTTAACTTCGCCAAGCATGGTTTTCACTAGTAATAGACTGAAGCGAGAAGAAAAAGAAACAAAAGAAATGATAGTAAAAAAAAATAAGTTCCCTTTTCAACTTCTAATATTATTCTTATGAATGACCCTTCCTCCCTCTGTCAACACAGTTGCATGTCTGTCCTCCTTTAAAACTTCTTCCCTATAAGTTTTTGACAATTTTGTACCTTATCTCCTATTCTGTTTCACAAAACTTCTATCTCCAACGTTATAGCTCTTAGGTTCCCTTTTATGCCGATTGTGGTATTTCAGGTCGGATAATTGTCTCCGCCTGAAATCATCGATCATCTGTGTTCCATATTTTTCCCGTTCCGCGGCGCTCCTGTACGATTTTTTTCCCGAAGAATGCTTCAAATGGTTTTCTTCCTAGTGTTGAATGGATTGTGTTATTATATTCATAAACGGATTTATCCAAAAGTTCGGCTAGATTGCCCTGTGAGCCTTCTGCTTTTAAGCACCTCATGATCTCTGATAGTGTCGAGTGAAACCTTTCAATTTGACCATTGACAGTACTGGCATACGGTGGTATGCGAAAGATTTTCACATTGAATTGATTTTCCATCATAAATGTTATAGCCTTAGAATTGAAGGATTTTTCGTTGTCCATCACGACGGTTTCGGGTATACCAAAATTAAGGAGAATTTCACGTAATGGCTGCTTTATGTCCTCTGTGGCTCTTGATTTCAATATTTTCGCTTGGGCATATTTCGTCAATTTATCTATTGCCGTCAGGACAGATGTTCCAGCCGTGATGTAAATGTCAATATGCACAATTTGTCCAGGGAATTGTGGTATTGGGGTTTCCTGTATAGCAATATTGTTAGGGTGCCGATCGTATTTGTTTTCTTTACATATTTTACATGATTTTGCTATTCTTTTCACCTCTGCCATCATCTGAGGGAAGTAACATTTCTCCAGGAGCTGTGTTTTACTTTCTTCGGCATTTCTATGAGCTCTGTTATGCTCATTTATTATTTCTACTTCCTGTTCTGATTCGTTGCAAATATCGGAAACCATTTTCCTTGTGTACAGGACTTTATACTTATGAAAGGAGTTGGAGAATATTTCCTGTGCTTTTCCGAGAATTGCATCTGGCACCTTTACGCAATTTGTCACCGACGGATTGAGATATTTCTCGAAAACCCTTTTCAGTTCCTCTTCGGAGAGATCCGGCCGCAGCACGATGTATCTGTGGTATCCCGGAAACACGATTTGGAATTCATATGATGGAGCATTATGAGGTTCGATGATTATCTGATTTCTGAACGCATTTATCGGAGTTTCCGTAAATTGAATGGAGTTCTTCGGAGAGCTTTGGTTACTGTGTTGAGTGGCAGCCATTGAGTCCATATTGCATACCTCCTGTGGGGGTCTGGATAATGCATCTGCCACCGCATTAGCGCTTCCAGGTTTATACAATAACTCGTAATTGTATTCCTCTAGCGTAGCTTTCCATCTCCTAAGCTTGCTGTTGGTATTGCCGCTTGTTAAAGCGTGTGTCAGAGCCTGATGATCTGTAAATATCTTTATCCTTACTGCTCCATAGAGGTAATTTCTCAAGCTCCTAAGAGCCCACACTATTGCCAACATCTCCTTCTCGTTGGTTGCATAGTGTTCCTCCGACTTGTTCAGAGTTCTGGAAATAAAAGTTATAGGCATTCCTACTTGTTCTAAAACTGCGCCGATCGCGTAGTTTGAGGCATCCGTTGTCAGTTGAAATTCCTTGTGAAAATTTGGGTATGTCAACATGACATCTTCCGATATTAATGTTCGCTTTATTTTGTTGAATGCTTCCAATGCCTCGTTATTCAAGGTTATCATTATTTTACTAGACAAAGATTTGGACATTCGTTCTTCCTCCCCTCTTAAAAGAGCCGTTAAAGGTTTTGCCAATTTGGCATAGTCCTTTATGTACCGGCGATAGAATCCTGACATACCCAGGAATGACCTCAAATCTTTTAGAGTTTTCGGGGCAGGAAGATTCTTAAATGTTTCAACTTTTTTTGGATTAGCCCGTATTCCCAACGTAGATATTATAAACCCTAAGAACTCCACTTCTGGCTTCAGAAATTCGCACTTATCCAGTTGCACCTTCATATTAGCTGATTCTAAGGTATGGAATATTTTCTCAATATTTTCGAAATGCTCTTGCTCGTTTTTCCCGAATACAATGATATCATCGATGTAAACGTAGCAGATTTTTCCGATATGTTCCCTTAGGATGTCATCCAGAGCTCTTTGGAAGATTGAGGGTGCGTTCCTCAGTCCAAATGGAAGACGGGTAAATTCGTATTTCCCATTGTTAATGGAAAAAGCCATTTTTTCGATGTTGCTTTCTCTTAAAGGTATCTGGTGGAATCCACTTTTCAGATCCAGTACAGTAAAAAATTTATTTTCGCCTAATTGGGATAGGACCTCGTTGATCTCTGGAATTGGATATCGATCTGGGATGGTTATCGTGTTGAGCTTTTTATAGTCAATAACAACTCGGTGTTTTATTATACCTGAGGCATGCATTTTCTTGGGTACAACCCAAACCGGTGAGTTGTATGGGGATTTCGATGGTCTTATGACACCCTGGTCAAGTAATTCTCCGATTTGGCATTTAACTACTTCCTTTAAGTGTGACGGGTAAGGGTAACATCTAAAGTGAACGGGATTATCGTTGTGTAAGTCAATCTTTCGTTAGGTTCGGCGAAAAGGTTCGGGAATTTCGTAACTAGTTTTCCTATCTTTTGTCTTTGGTCTTTTGTCATATGATCTGTTCTTAGTGAAATGTTATCTAATCTTTGTGAAATATTATTGACGCTCTCTGAAATTTGTTGTTTTAATTTAATTTTTATAGTATCTTTAATGGACATTGAGCTTTCTGCGGTATAGATAACGGCTGAGAATTCTTTTAGGCTGTCGTTTCCTAATATAGCGTAGAAAGATTTAAAAATGATGAAAAATCTTAAGTTTGGGATAATTGATTTTACTAGTGAGGATTGGATATAGTTCTTGTTAGATCCTGTGTCTAACCAAGATTTTTAGGATTTCTCCCTGTTTCGTCTTTGCCTCGAAGTAGGGCAGAGACGAATTGTTTATTCTAAAAAATGGCTATCGGCAAATTCTTGTTCGTCATTGTTTCTGACCTATGTTCTATTTCATATGAATCGAATTGATCGTTGTATTCTTGAAATGGCTGTAGTTCCTCCCTTGCTTCATATGATGCCATTTTTTCATTATAATTGATTTCATCATTTCATTCGTTATCGTCCGTTTCGATGTTAAAATTTTTCTGCATTTTTTGAGCTTGGAATGCGGGTGTATCCGATGGCCTTTTTCCCATGAATCTATCATTGGTCCTTGGTCGATTCATGTAATTGATGTTTCTTGACTGGAAAGATTGATCAATTTCCACAGGTGTAGGTTTTGGCAATGGTTTAGGCGCATTTGGTCTTGGTGGGGGTATGGGGAATGTATTCTGATATTGTTTAGGGAAATCTTGATATTGATTAGACCTTTGGGGAGGTCTATAAATGTTTCTATTTTCTGGGTACTGGTGTTGCATTGAATATTGATTAGGGTAATTATTCGGATAATGGTTCGAGGTTAGATTCTGATTATGGTACCGATTTAGATGCTGATGATTCGGTGTTACGAATGATGTTTGTGTGGGGGGTCCATTTGGTCTATACATTGTTTGGGTTCTATAATTTTGACCCTTGGGGATTGTTTGCTGATTCTAGGGATTTCTATTTAATGCATGATCTGTTCTGAAGTTCTGATTTTGAAGTTTGAGGCAGAGGTGTAATGCTTGAGGTAAGTTGGTCGGTTCCCGTATACACAATAATTTAGCAAGATCGCCCCTTAATCCATGAATGAATGTATCCAAAGCTTTGTCCCTATAAGTTTGGATGAGGATGTCCATGGCTTCTTTTCCGATAGTCATGCACGAAATGTTATTTATAATTAACGACAAACGAGAATACACATCTTGGTAGAAATCTTGGACCGTGTTATTACCCTGAACAAGGGTGGTCATTTAATATTCTAGTGTACCAAGATCACGTTTGTCTGCATAATGTAATGCGAGACAACGTGAAATAGATTCCCAATTCAAAGGTGTATTGTAGGACTCAAGTGAGGCATCAGCCGCTCCAATGATCTTGCTTCTTATGACACTGAGAATGGCAAAATATCTTGGGGTTCCCTTTGTAGATTCGTAGATACTCAAAATTCTCTCAACGCTCTTCTTCCAGGAGCTAAATTCCGCACTATTAGCTGAAAATTCTCTAAGACAGCGAACGATAGGATATCTTATCTAAGTCTGTGAGGTTTGCTCTATATTGTTCGTCTACTCCCTGATCGATCCCCGAAATTTCTGTGCTGGGGTTTAATATATTCTCAACTAAACTCCTACATTGTTCCCTGCAAACCCTAGTTACTAGATTAATGATGTTGGTATCAGATTGAGCATTTTGGTTTATGGAGGGATTGGGGGGTTAGGATTAGGATTAGGATTTAGGATTGGAGGTCGAATTAAATTTCCGGCATTAGACATTTTGTTTTTATATTTTCCAAAAGTTGTAAGTATGGTTTGGTTTCAATAAATTTCTGAGTTTTAGAGGGTGATTCTTAAGGCTTAGTTAAAAATATTCGATAAAAAAAATTTCTTTAAAAAAATTATTTTTAGGCAAATTTATTTGTAGAAGATATTTTTTAAGTGATTTTAATATATCGTAAATGATTTTTCGTGAAATTTTAATTTATGATTTTTATTTTCGCAAAAAGAATAGAAAATTAATTTTAATATTACTCGTAGTACTTTGTAAAAATTTCCTTTAATTTAAATGATATTTATATTTTTGTCAGAGTAACTTAGTTTTAGTATTAACACTTTGTAAGAGATATCTTTTAATATAATTTAGTTAAAAATATTCAATTTAATTCAGGATTTGTAAAAGAATTTTGGAAAAAAGGATTTATAAAATTAAAAATTTGTAAAGAATTTCTTTTAAGTGATTTTAATTTAATACAAATTATTCACTTTAAAATTTGTAAAAATTATAATTTTAGATTTAGGTAAAAGAATTTATAAAATTAACACTTTGTATAGGATTTTTTTTGTTTTTACTTAAGTGATTTTAATTTGATTAAAGATGTTTGATTTAGTGATTATGAAATTTCTTTTAATTCAAGTGATTTTAAGGTTTACAAAAATAGAAGTGTGGAATGTTCAGGTAGATGTTGGAATGTTCAGGTAGATGTCACTTTCGGTTCTTCTTTCGGCAAAATTTCACTTTTTATGTTGGCCAGATAGTTTTATATAATTGATTTTTCTTTTTGGTGTTTTAATTTTACTTATTTTTTGTATCTTTATTAAATTTTTTTACAGCTTGAGTGATTTAATTTGACGCATTACTTAAATGTTAACTTTTATTTTACACTACTTAATTGTCACTATTTAGGTGTTTATTTTACACTGCTTGAGTGTTTAAGTTACGTTGCACTATTTAGATGGGTTTTACACTGCTTGAGTGCTTAAGTTACGTTGGGCGCCAGTTACGTTTAATTAAATAAAACGCGATATGTTTAATTGAGTACTTGACTACAACTGAAGTTTAGTAGTCAAAAAATTTTATTTATAAGTTAAAATTTTTGGGTCACATTAGTATGGGGAAGATATTATTAAAAAAACAACAACAATACATTAGCAAACAAATATCGCTATTCATTGCAGACATAGCGTCAGCAATTTCATAATAAGAATTTATAAAATCGTACTGTTCTTATTTTAATATTGCGACACGCGCCGCAATTTTGGCCACAATTTTATGGGAAAGTATTTTAAGTAAACTACAGCAAATTGCAATTATAAAAAATGGCATGTGTGTGAATATGCAATGTAGACAAAAGGTGTTTGAAAGAGGAAATCATAAATAGATATTTTTTGTGTTAACTTATACAAATGTACGCAACACACACACACAAAGTTTCTTGCTTGTGGGTTACATAAACTCTATGATAAATTCTGCATTTCTATTTATTTCTGTACTATGTCACAACCGCAACGCACCTGTCACAACCGTAACAACTTTTTAACATCTTTTTTCTAAGGGACCAAGAGAGAAAAATTCTTGAATAAAACTCTAAATAGTTAAATATATATCTGTGTGACAATTACATTTTTTTCATTTCTGTATTTTTCTCAAGGGGGCACAAAACGTGAAATGATCATCAAGGGAAAAAATATGTGTCACCAATTGTGTCACAACCGTAACAACAGCAAACTAATTTTTTGCAATAAGTACAATAGTAAATTGAATAATTGAAGGTTCCATAATTGTACCTATAGGTGAATGCTAAACCCCAAAAATTTTTCATAATGTTTTCATAAGACAGAGTAGCTGCAATCACCCGGTAAAGGTGTACTTTATGTCACAACCGTAACCAGGATTTGCTGTTTTAGACAAAAATGCATTGCTCTCAGCTGGTTTTTTAATGTCTTGTATCATTTTAGTTTTAATTGAATCGCACGATATTTTCACCCCAGAACTTTCTATCCCCATTATCATTGGCGCATACTCTTCTGGTAGTCTTGCTAACAAAAGTGTACCGACCCACTCGTCGCCACCTCTTTTAACTTATGTGCCGTTGACACAATTTGGCACACGTACTCTTCGATATTATCTGATGTTGAAAAACGTGCATTAATTAGTTAACGTAAAAGCCCGACTCTACGTGTAAAGCCTGAATCTTGGAACGCCGCCTTCAGCTTTTTCCAAACATCTTTTGAAGTTGTGGCGTCCTCAATGTGTACGTAATTTACCTTTTCAATTTTCGTCTTCGCTTTTGTGTCAACTCTCACGTCCATTTCTGAGTCTGGATAAATACCTTGGACCGTGTCCCACAAATCTTCGTGTAGGAGATAATTTTTCATGGCGAATGCCCATATTGTGTAATTTTCGCTATCAATTAGTTTTTCCATATTAAAACTTGCTCAAATCGACGACATATTAATAAAAAACTTTAGTTCCACTTTTTCACAATTATTTAATTAGCACCTGGGCCCATAACCTGTTGAGATGGTCGAAATAAAACCCTGTTGATTCGGAATAATGTGTGTTCAAAGTGAAAGATTTATTTCAAGAGAGATATAAAAAGGATGTAAAGTAGAATGTCAAATCCGTGGCAAAAAGGAAAAACAGCATAAGTGATTTTTTACTACTTTTCAGGAGAGCATTTTTAAGCTTCAAATGTAACTACGAAATCAGGGTTAAACGATTTTAAGTTTTAGTTTAATAAAATATCTCAACCATTATTGTATACATAATTTGAGCTTTTTTTTATGTTGATGTGTAGTAAGACTACGGAGAAATCGGCTGAGAACCAATTGATGTTGTTATTCCATTTTGCATAATTATAGTTTTGTAATACATATCTCGACTTAAAGTTTTTTTCCAAACCAATGTTATGAAATTTCGTTGTATATATTGACATAGGTGTATTTTCCATTTTAATTTTTTTTTATATGACTAACATATTTTGAGTTATGTGTTTTTTTCCCTCTATAAAACTAAAGAAAATGTAGACTTATACCTTTATGGAAACAGTTTTATTATTTTATTTATTAAAAAAATTATAATTTCACTTAACAATATATAAACATTCTTTATAAATTAAATGCAGAAAATAAAAATGTTATTCTTGTTAATGTTATTAATTTGATTGTATTTTTTTTTTTTATTTCATATACATACGTATTCAGTATCATTTAATAACTATTCAGAGCATTCAGAAAAATCTGGAATGTTGTCTGCATTTAAATTTTAATAAAAATCATGAAAACATGGATCAATTAAATGAAGTAAACTAAATAGATCCTTTTCTTTTATTTTTGGTAAAGGTTTAACAATTTTTAATGTCACTGTATCAGAGAGTTTTATACCTCGCTTAAGAATATTTATGGTTTTGAATGGCTCTTCTTCCAATAGAGAGTTTTTATATTCAATTGTGCCAATTTTTGTTTTTGAATATCTCAGCCATTTCACATTTTGCCATGAAAATCCATTTTTATCAGAAGAAAGAAAAGTAATTTTTAGTCATTAAAGAAAAATCGAAAAACGTGTTATGATCTATATCTACAACAATAAAGTCATTCTTTTTACCAACTGAACGCACAAATTGGCTCCAATCATGGGGATGATGAATTTTCATATCAGTTGTTTTTTCTTTCTCTCAATAAGAGCGTGGTCAACATTACACTCCATATGAGTGTGCCCTGGCTCCAAAAATTTGTGATCAATTGTTTTAACGTTTTAATTAATTTGTAAAAAGTGAGTGAACATTGTGCTTACGTATGAATTTTTATTTTGCCCAGCACATGAGTCGCTATAAAAAATTAATGAATCAACAATACCTGTATTTAAAGTTACTGAATTAAGGTGGTTAAAAAGGCAGGATGCTATTTCGTTGGCTCCTCGTCTCCCTTCAGCCTCATGCCACATAAAACAATATGGTTTATTAGTATTGCAGTCATGAATAGTTAAATTATAAGAATTCAGTTGTCTTTTATAAGATAAAGAAGTTGTTAAAAATGGAGTTTGTAAGCATTGCTGTAAATCGAATGCATACATTCTAATATTGGCATTATCCTTAAGGTGCGTTTAGACTATGCTAATATTTGTCCAAACATAACAAATAATGGTTTGGGCTAATAGTATGGTTTGTGACAAATGTTTGGGCATGGGTTTAGATTGCACTAAAATTTGTTTGAATTTTATTTGCGCAAATAACAGACAATTTTGTGTCAGCCATGTTTGGTACAAATATTTGTATACCCCTTTACACTATACTAATAATTTTATTTGTTCGGTGTGTATGACAAACATCTGTCAAACAGTATCAAATTGTGTTTGTGAAGCAATGTGAAAAGTTAAAATGTTTAGTGACAGTGATATTGGAGATTTATTATTAATAACTGCTGGAGCTATAGCAGTTTCAGAAACACAGCAAAAAGAAAAAAGGAAAAAAGAAGATCCAAAAGAATGTGGGTTCGAGCTTGGGTGCAGCGCCGTAAAATGGAAGGATGTGACCAAAAACTTCTGAAGGAATTGCGTTCTGAAAAACCTTCGCTGCATAAAAACTTCGTGCGCATGGGTTCAAATGACTTCGATTACTTGGTAATTTGATTACAATATTCAGCATATTAACATTAAATATATGTTCATGTTTTTCACATAAAGCTGAATCTAGTGGCGCCGATTATAACAAAGAAACCACACATTTGCGGGAACCAATATCTGCGTCTGAAAGATTAGCTCTGACTTTGCGGTATTTGGCGACTGGCGAAAGTTTCTCGTCGCTGCAATATGTTTTTAGGATTCCCCCATGCACGATATCGGGTATTGTGCCAGAAGTGTGCGATGCTATTTACAATGTTTTAAAAGCAGACTTTATGAAGGTAACAGTATTTTTAGTTGCAATGTTTCAATTACGTTTTTTTTTTTTAACTAAAAGGTTCCGTCGAACGAAGAGGAGTGGAAAAGCGTTGCAGATGAGTTTCTGGAATAATGGAATTTTCCAAACTGCCTTGGTGCCGTAGATGGCAAGCACGTGGTGATGGTGGCTCCTAAGAATTCAGGAAGCGTATTTTATAATTATAAAGGTTGTGCAAAATTTATACAAAAATAATTGACAAATTAATTAATCTTCTTTTTTTATATTTGGCAGGCACACATAGTATTGTGCTCATAGGCATTGCCGATGCGTCATATAAATTTATTTACATAGACGTAGGAACAAATGGTCGAGTTACTGATGGGGGCGTTTTCCGGAGAACTGCATTTTATGATGCGCTACAAAACAATTCTCTCCATCTTCCTCAACCTGTGCCATTACCCGAAAGGTCAAAATGCATGCCGTTTGTCCTAGTGGCTGATGATGCATTTTCTGCAAGCACAAATCTTTTGAAACCCTTCAATAAGAAAAGGCTTGATGGTATTCAACGCATCTTTAATTATCGCCTATCGAGAGCACGACGCGTTGTAGAGAATGCATTTGGCATATTGTCAGCACGATTTCGGTAGCCCCGGTACTGAATCCTCAAATTCGACCATTTTGTGCAAACTTCTTCCGTTCTAATATTTAGCATACCGCCAATCTCAGTCCATGCATTATCCCGCATGGGTTTATTATGGTAGTCAGCACTTGATGCATTCCAAATGTAAGGATACCACTCCACTTCGCCGATCAATTTAAATATATCTTCTTCGCTCCAGTCATGCGTCATCTTTTTCCTTTTGGTTTTTTTTTTTTTGGCAAATGATGGGGGCGATTCAAAAACTGCTGCATCGTTGTCGTCCATTTTCTTTCAGAAAAATATGCTTTATAATTAAGAATTACAGAAACGCGTTTTTTACTTACCAATTTGTCAAACGAATTGATCAGTATTGCAATTTCAATTTTCTTAATTTTTTATATGTTAAGCACTGTCAAAATAACTGTTGGCAACCCACGTTTCTACAATTATTTGTCGCTGTTTGTTCCGCCAAAAATTTTGCGAGAACAAACAAAATATCGAGCCAAATATTTGTTGCGACGTGCTGGCAAAGTGTTTACACTATGCAAAGCTTTCTTCACAAACAAAGATTTTTGTTAGCCAACAAACAGTCGAAAAATATTTGGTGGCTAACAAATTCGAGTGTTTATACTAGGATAAACAAAATTTTTATGATTTTGCACAAATATTAGCATAGTCTAAACGCACCTTTAGACAGCTTTTTATCATTCTCTTTAGCTTTGTACGCTAGTTCTGCCTTTTTATGATGAATTTGCTGTTCGTCTTCTTTTATATATTCCGTATCATTTTTATCCATATATTCAATCTTAGCTTCAAATGTATCACACTTATTATTTGTGTCAATTTTTGTATTTTTAAATTTATAGTTCATACTATGAAAAATTTCGGAATATTTGGTGATACTCACTACTTCGTTTTTTTCGCAATATAGCTGATACATATTATTAATCAATAAATTTGAACTAAAATATTTTTTCGATGAATGCCTTCTTGAGTAATGACTTTCATATGCTGGGAAACTTAATATATCATTTTTTTGTGAAATAATTTTGACTTCACGAGATAAAAGGTCTCTTGCCACGATTGTCTTTCAAGGAATTTTTACTGCATGATTTCTTTTACGTTTCTAATAAAACCTGCTGTCTCTCCGAAAGTAGATAAAAAACAGCTTTTGCAAACTTGTACTTCTACACCGTTTATTCCAATATAGTAGAATACTGTATTTTGTCGGTTTTTTGGGGAACGACGTTTTTTCGTAATATTTGTGAAGCTTTTTCTGCAATTTCTATTAAAGAAGAAATAAAAATAACCCGTTTAATATATGATCCTTATTCCGCAGTAAGTGTTTAAATTAATTTTTTGATCTTCACAAGATATCTTGTAATACAATTTTTACGACACGATTTCAATGGTTCACACTTTCTGTTCGCCACATGTTTTCTAGTATTTGTTTTATATGCTTCTCCTCGGTTTCTATTTTTCTGAATCTCCTGTTTTGTAAAATTTGTCTCTCCCATATCCATGTGGGAATATTGTTGAATTAGAATCTTCCTCCACTAGAGTTGCTTGCTCCGTTTCGACTATTGATTCATCTGTTTCATCTGAAGTTATTGTATAATTTGGGTCTTCAAGTGAATCATCTGAAAAGTTGTATAAGTTGCCACCCAAATATTCGCTCAGGTAATTTAAAAACGCAACATTATCCCTAAAGTTATAGAATCCATTCATACTAGATTTGGTTTCATTTTCGACAAATGGAGTATGAAACGTGTTTATATATAACTCTTGCTCCAAGTTGTTTTCCATTTTTCTTCTTATTTCTTTAGTATGTTGATTGATTTTAAAATCTTATATAAAAGCATAAGTCGAAAAGATTGTTAATACTGTCACCAGAAAAAGTGCATAAATGAGATAGTCTTATTTCGTTCTTTATAATTTTGGAATAAAAAAATAAGTAAATATTTTTACTATATGTGAGCATTTAAATTTGGAAAAAACACATAATTACAATTATGTGTTAAGATTTTCAATTTGCTAATTTAACAAAAACACATAATTAAAGATAAAAAAACATTTTGTCTTCTTCAGCAGTAAGGAATAACTGCATACTCTTAATATAATATTTATAGTTTTCATTAACACATTGGCAAAACAACATATTTTGCCATTAATGAAATGGAAAAACTACATATTTCAAATATGCCGCTTTAAATTAATACTACTTTCATCGACGGCTGATGATTCATTGATGAGGAAATAAGACATAAATAACATAATATGATGTTATATAATATGATGTTTTTCATTGAGATAGAAGTTCGAAAAATTAAGTTGTGCAGTTATGACAATTCAATATCTCAGTACTGGTTAGAAATTTATGAAAATTTGACACAAAGTAGTCCTGGATATTGTGATCCCAAAAATGTAAAAATGTAAATGTTTTTCCTTTTCGCCACAGAAAAATGACAAAATGAGTTGCACAAAAGTGGATTCAATGAATAGTAGACGAGATGCCAGATTTTTATACACCAACAAAATTGTTCGTACATTTTTTAAGGCAGTTGGATTAAAATTTTTACGAACATATTGAACTTTGTATACTGCATTATTGCTCGAACTTAATTTGGTGACTATTTCAGTTACGGAAGAAGAAGAGGATAGGTTGTAGTTTTTTTTAGCTCTTTGGAGATGTCCTCAGGGTTTATGCGGGGTAAACCGTGTAAAAAGGTGATGTAAAACCTATTTTCTTTGCAGCCGTAAGAATGAAACTATCTTACTCTCTTTAAGTATTTGCTTGTAGCATTCGTACATTTCTTTACTTGGAGCAAAGATTTGTTGCGGTGGGATAGGCACGCAAAATTTTTCCAAGTCAATGACAAAGAAAAATTTTGCGTGGCGGAGCCTTGAGGAAGAGCCGCGAAGGGTTTCCGGGAGTGCTTTGTCCACCCATGGATCGGGCGAAAAAACCAGTCCCCATGTCAATGATGAGGGAGTGGATGTTCCACCCAAGGATCGGGCGAAACCTCCAGTCCCAAACACGTTTTAGCTATTTTTTTTGTTGAGTTAGTATTTTTTTTTAGTATTGTGTTTTTTTTTTATTAGTTTTTGGTTAGCTTTTTTTATTTTTCTGATGTCCCTAACTTTTCAAGGAGGGGGTTCTTAAAACTTGCTTGGAGCGAACCTACTCCTACCCCATGTCCTGGTTCTCATAAATTTAATTTTTGGTGGGTAAACCTGGATTATGCGGCAGAGCGACACCGCAGTTTACCCCATCATGCTCATTTTTGGGTTTAAACACGAAAATAGAGAGAAGGAAAATCAGTGAAAAAGTGTACAAAAAATTTTGGGACGATACGTTGCCTTGTGTTAAATACTTACCTGAAACGTTGATCCAATGATGTGGCCCAGAATGAAGGTAAATCTGCAAGGAAATAGAGAAAAAATTAAATGCGTTAATACGTTGATTTACACATATGTATGTGATAATATGTGGGAGATAATAAAGCTGAAAATAGAAGAGGAGACAGAACATTAGTAAAATAAAAGGGGCTACAACCTTTGTTGTATCCGATATAAAATACTTACCCGGAAGGTAGTCATCCTGTCCAAAGTCCAAAGAAGTGCATCGGAAAACCTGAAAAGGAAAAAAGAGAATGTATATAAATACAAATGAAAAATTTATACTTACATATGTATGTGGTGTGGTTTTATCAATGACAGAAAAAGGTAGTTGCCAGTGTGTATTGAATAGCACGGCGAACTGATATTATAATTGGCAACGCGAGGAAAATGTGTAAGACCATAGGGTATTGTAGTAAAACCAAAAAAAAAGGTAAACAAAGTTAATAGTAAAATCGTAGCGGATAATTTGAAAAATATTAAAATAATGTAAAGTGAATGAACCTACAAGTTTTTATGCTCGCCTGGTATTGTACAGGATAGTTTGGTGTGGAAAAGGGTGGACTTGGACATGTGGGATGAAGTGAAAAGAAAGATATTTATTTTCTTTGGCTATCAAAAAGGAAGGTTCTAGATAACATGCAGAAAATATAGTGTCAAGGAAAGAAAGATTCAAAAGACTAAGAAATGTAAGTTATATGGAGCCAAATTTATTTACAAAATAAAAGATGGAGTTTTGGCGGGGATGTTAACAAAAGATAGGATGATATAGAAAATAAAAGATGGAGATTGTGGCGCTAAAGTAAGAATATATAATGTATAAAAAAGTAACGTTGAAGTATATAGTATCTGGAATAATGGAAAAAACCAGCATTTTAGAACAAGCGAAGTCGATGCAGGTATAAATTAATAAGAGTCAGAAGTTTTATGTTGACTGAAGAAGTCAAACGTATATTGTGCATAGTCAAATTTGTAAGGCGAAGTTTATTTCTTGTGTATAGTCTAGTGTGAAGGCTCGGTTGTTGAGGTTTAAATAATCAAGAGTGAAAATAAACAGTGGAAAAAAAAATTAAAAGTAAGTGTAGCGGAGGTTATACCGTAAATAGTGAATATAGGAGAATATGTCTTTGATGTTACAGACCTGGCGGTGACCCCAAAATATTATTCGAAAGAGGGCAACGGAGAAAAATAAGAACGACAGCGAGTGGAGTAGGTGCTGAGTGTTCCGGTGTTCCCGAATCCTCCAGAGAAGTGTGGTAATCCCGTGGATAGTCAGGTACTGTGCTTTTGTATTGTAATTTTTGTTACGTTTATAGTCGAACAACCAAAAAGACCAAAAAAGTCACATAGAGCAACAACACTGCTATCAGTGTGTAAAACCAAGCTAGAACATAGTAGTGTATCAAAAGAACTATATAAAATATTTGAAAACGAAATTAAGTTTGACTAATTTGTAAAAGTTCTGGATTGAAATTGCACATATATGAAAACAAATCTGTGAAAAGAATATAAAAGAGCTGAATGTGAAGTTTACAAGTAAAATCTTTTAATGGTATAAAAATGTTAAAATAAAGTAAAAAAAAAAATACACATGTATATATATAGACTAAGAATAAATATGTAGAAAGTTTAAGTAAGGTTAAAATTATATAAAACAAAAAATAAAAAACATGTGTGTATTCCCATGTTAACGGCAAAAATCTGAAAAAAAATAACAAATCTTTAATTGAAATTCTGTTAAATTAAAAAAAAAAAAATCAAAATATTATACTTACTTGAACACCAGAAGTTAGGGTTCACATCAACTCTGTTGGTTGTAAAATAAATATCTGGGTAGTGCGAGAAGTACTTTATCATCTTAGGGAGCTCCTTCAGATAGATATTTAGGTAGTTTGTGCGGTCCATATTTGGCAGTTATAGGAGATTTGAGCCCTAGGAAGTGAAGAGTGTTGGAAAATTTTAAAGTTAAAAGTAAAAGTGAAGTAAAAAGAGATATTAATGATCATATATTAATGATCAGATTTTTGCTAGTCGATAGGAAACTAGGGTAAATATAAGAAAAAAAAAAGGAAAGATTAAATAAGTTTTGTATAGTAATATATGTATATAAATATGAAAGTGTATTAATAATTATTTATGTATGAAAGTTTCATGAACATTTCTATATCGAAGAGAGAGTGTATTTAAAGGAAGCGTAAGTTAAGGGTGTATTATATTTAATAAAAATTTGTTCTGCAATTTTTTTTTAGGATTATGTATGTGAATAGAGGTTAAGAAATAATATTGTTAGGTTTAAGTTTATATTGGAAAAAAAAAATAATAATGTTAATTAAATGAAAGTTGAATATTAAATAATGTTGGCTTAATTGTTCAAAGGGTTAAAGGTAATAATGGTAAGTTAAAGGAGGGAAGGTCAAGTGGTGTCAGGGGTCGAAAATGACTATGTTTGTGGAGTTATTTCGATCAAGGTTGGGTGGGCAAATCGAGGAGCATAACATCTGTCTCCGTATTGTCTTGTGGTATGGTGTGGTTTGTTGTTAAGGAGTGTTTAGTTTGGTTTCAGTTTAATATTGTCTTTTTTTTTAATTTTGTGTACGTTGACGCGCCTGGTGAGAGGGTTGGGACCACAGCTTATACCAGTTGTGACAGCTTGACAGCTGTCAAAAAAGCAATCTCGAACCGTATGGCTTTGTTTACCTTTTTCTCCATTTTGTTTTGGTAAAGAAGTGCGAAAGAGATTAAAAAAATAGAATATACAAAATATAATGTGTGCAAGTGAACAGCTATAGAACATGTTTTCAACCACTGACAGCATAAAAAATAAAAACAATGGAAATTTAGTGAGTATAAACATTGAAAAAAAATTCATAAAATTGTATTTTTGACAAATTAACATTAAATTTAGTAATCTGTGGTATTTCCTTTTCAGAAATAAAAGGTATAATAGGTGCATATTAAAACCTAAAGCTTGTGATTGTGATAATACCAGTAATGTTGGTATAAATGCTGGTAAATTTGCCAGTTACATTCACCACTGCTCAACCCAGGGCCGAAAGGAAGGAATCAAAAATTACTATAGTTGAGCTAACTATTGGTCCAGTTGCTGGTGGCGAGTCACGAAACTTTTCGCAAGTTGAATTGTGGTATTAATGCTTTGGATTATGACTTGCGCGTGAGTGGTCCTAAATCGAAATTTGTCCGGTATTATTCAGTGCTTTGGGCACTACACCATTGGCTTTATAAATAAAACATTAATTGGCACTTTTTTTACTCCTATTAATAGACATCCAGCTGAAAAGGAATAAAAATTAGCCGCAACTGAAGACAAAATCTCAAATATAACAACAGATATCTACAATTGAGAACGCTTCTAAACAACAGCCTGTTGAACAGATTTAATTTTATAAAGGCTAGTAAACCCTTAAAAATGTGAGTTCCAAAAATGAACAATTACGAACAACAAATACAAAACCACCAAGAACTACAAAAATTGATTGAGTATTTGGAAATGGGATTGAAGTATAAAGAAAAACAACTTCAGTAAAATGTAAAACATACAAAACAACAAATGACTTACAAAAATTAGTAGATGGACTACAAGCAGAAGTACCTAAGAAAGCCCAACTTAAAGTTGAAAAGGAAAGCAGTTAATAATATATATAAACATTTTGAAATCACTGATATTCATATATGCACTGCATTTGTTTTTAAACCTTACAGTGACGATTATATAATTAAAGTTTTAAGCCAAACTCTTCTGCCTCTTCTGTGCATGATATGATAATCATTGTTTATTAAGATATTTAGTATTGATTGTTATTTATTTTTTAAATTTGTGTACTTATAGCAACAGGAAAAATTGTTGAGTTCAATAAGCAAAGCTGCTGTTGGAGGCAGTTTTTCGGATAAAGGAATAGATCAAAAAGTCTTGCGGGATGTGCCTAAACGTTTGTGTCCAGAGGCAGTAAAAGCTTGTGCTGGCACAGCTCTATCAGTATCTCTGAATCAGTGGGTAGAACAGGTCTTAACAACCCACATAAAACAGCAACAGCAAATTAGTAGTAGTCACAAATCTACACAATCTAACAGCTCACATAGCCCTTCCGACCCACAACACACACACAACAATATTAATAAAGCCAATGGCACTCGGAGTAGCAGTTGCAGCAGTAATATCGGCGGTGGAGGAGATAGTTCTGCGAGTAATATTGCTGATAACACTGAATTGCTTAAAGAAAATTCAATCCTGCGCATTCGTATTGACGAGTTGACCAACCTCGCCAAAAAAACTGTAAGTCTCTCAGAAACATGAAAAATGTTTAATACCAGAAATTATACACTATCATCATGTACCATCTTTAGGAAAACACATTATCTGACCTGATGCAGAAAGCTGAAGAACAAGATGAACATTGGCGGAATATTATGCATTCAAAGGACGAACAAATTAGAGTGTTACAAAAACACTCTAATGGCCAGGAAGTAAGTTAGTTTTTTATAATTTTATTAGTGTTATAAACAGTTTTTTAAATTTTTTTTTTAAGGATATTTAATGTCAGTCGCAGTTTCACCATGCTGACCACATCGTATAAAGGTTAAGCGCTAAAGTAGTATGCAATAATGATACATAAATAATGCAATAAAACAATGCAAAAAATAATGCAATTAAACATAACCAAAATAAATATTATTCTGACTAAAAACTAATTATGATTAGGCGTTATTTCGCATTTTTCAATAATTGCTCTGAAATTTAACAGTTTTTAATTAATATTTAAAGACGATGATTTTCCTAAAACGCGTTTTTCAAGAAACGGAACCAAATTTCTAAAGAACTACGTGTAATTTGGGTCAGGTTGAAGTTGAAGACTTGCTATCAGATATTAAAATTCCATATTTGGTAAATAATTTAATAAAGACGGACAATCATCAGATCATATTTCATTTTTATTTTCAATCTGGCGTCAAATAACTATACGAGATAGGCAACCTTTGTTTAAGATTTGTTTTTCGATATCTTAAATAATATTATTTGTCAATTCAATTTCCGAATGGAGATTTCTTTTGTTAGCTTTAAATTTCTAGTTGATAAAATATGAGATTTATTTTAAATACTACTTCATAACGATACTTTATGGCATTTTATTTGTAACTTATGACAAAAAGATATTATTTAGTAGGCAATGTAAGATTCTGAATTGGTATTATCATATTAAAGGGATATTTAAGTAATTCGGCACACGAAGGACGTTGTTTTGGATTATATTGCAAGCAATTTTTCGCCATCTGTAAAAAATAAATATTAATACAAAATTCGTAGGAATATAAAAAGAAATGAAATGATAATAACATGAACCAGCATGGCAGGATAGTACGGTGGTAAAGGACCATAATCAATAGTCTTAGCAGGATTACAAATCGCCGTCATTTTGGTAACCAAATTTTTGATGTGTCCAAAAGGTGTCTTCTTATAAAGCAGCAAATACAAAATGCAACCTAGGGACCAGACATCAGATTTTGTGGAAATCTAGTTTTTTAAAATTTCAATCAGTAAAATGATTTTAGTAACTTTTTGCAAACAAACCTTAATTTTTGGTTGATTATTGTGTCTTGGACTACTGCCCGTGGAAGTGTCTGTTAGTGCTTCAGGACTTATATAATTGAATGTACCAGCCTGTGAAAATTTTATTATGCTTGTTGAATCAGTGGCTATATTACTAGCAATACCAAAATCTATTAGTTTAAGACGGCCATTAACAATAAGAAAATTAGCTGGCTTTAAATCTGAATGTATCACTCCGTTCTGATGGATATAATATATATATATGATATATATATTTACAGCCTGAAGCATTTGGTACACAAAGTTAGTTAGGATATATAAACTGATAAACTGTGCTGTGGAATTTTCAAAAAATTTCTTCCCAAATTAGAATTTTTGACAGTAATAATCACAAATAAATAAAAACAATGTATACAACGTGTATAAAGGTGATAGCATATACTTTTTAATATAGCTGTTGCTTCCGATTTCTTTACAAAATGCAACCCTGATTTGATTGTTAAAACAAAAATACAGTGTTGTATTTTTCGAGCTGTCGCCACTGTTTACGCTGTGGTTGGGACCTTCCTGAGATTATATACGAGCTAGTCGGAATCCTCATCAGTGGGAACGGTTTGTAACAAGGTGACGCCCGGTGGTATGTGTAATCGCAACATAAGTGGTGTCCAACCGCACTAGTGCTTCGTAACAGATTTTGATACCAATTGAAGTACGTCTGAAAATACAACATTTACCAAGTAGTTTTTGTATTTCTGTAAATGAGATGTTAGCGTCTACAACAATAGGTGGAGGTTTGATACGGTTTGATACGGGAGTTACGTCCATATCATTGAGGCCAGCCAGCAAGCTGAATCTGTTGCTTGAAGTTGAAGCGATGTTCGGGTTAAAACTCGGAGGAAGTTGTTCCTTAAAAATGAAGATAAAATACCAAATATATCCGGTTTTGAAAGGGTTAAGTGTTCATGAGATACATCAAAATAAAGCTTATTGACCTACCTTTTATTCAGTTAATATAAAACCATACATGACGTACGTCTATTTATGAGATAATCCCATATTAAAAAAAAAACTCACAAAAATGCAAAATTTTCAATAGGTTCATAATGGGTTAATGGATTTTAAATTTTAAAATACCACATCGAAGACGCTCAAATAAGCTTTCAAACGATATATATATTGTCGAAATCCGATACTAAATAACAAAGTTATACACTAGTCAATATCAAAATTTTGGGGGCCATGACTCGGAAAATAGGCTCGACCGACAAAACAAATATTTCCCTGGAATTACATTAAAAAGTTTTATAAGTGGTAAAAATTTTGAACCGATCGGGGCATCGTCCCTAAACTATACTTAAGCCACAAAAATTTCAGTGTGTAGACACGGATGAAAGTTTAAAAGAGAATTTCAAACAGTTTTAGAAAGAAAAATTTCATGTGTAAACCGGGACTTACACATCACAACTTGAATTTGTTGTACCTTTAAAATTTGTAAAAGTATGTATGTACTTATATAAAAGTGGTTAAATGAAAAAATCATGATTTGCTTAAAAAAAACTTAGATAATATTCTTGTTAGCCAATTATAACTGAATGAAAATTAAATGATAACACAAAAAAAAACTGGGGGTAGTGGTTTATAAAGTATGACAACCCTGCTGCAATGTTTTGAGCACATGTTTGTATCTCTTATCATAATAAAAAGTTTTATATTGAAATATAACTCACTAAAATGAATGGATACCTATCAATATTTCAGGGCATTGTATCCTCTGAATATAATCAATTGGACATTTATCTAGATGGGTTAGAGGATCATCAAGGATTCTGTGCTCAGGTAGTTACGAACATATTTCAAGAGACAAACATATAGATTGCAATATTTTTAATGCAGAGCGGTGAGGTAGATGAAGTAGTCCAAAACATTAGTTCCCTGTTGACAAAAACCACAACGCGTGCTTTGGGATTGCGATTGTTAAACAGATTTTTAGATCAGTGTGGCGTTGATGTATTTGAACGAAAGTCAAATCTGTGGACAACATTAGTTCTAAAAGCATGTAATATTCAAGAATTGCGAAGTTCGTCAGTTTTAACGTATGAAGTATTATGTAAGTTCATAAATTTTTCATATTCTTATATTGTAAATATCAATGTGGTGACACTTAGGTAAATTAGCCTCAAAGTCTCAACAAATTTCTGATTTGTCCAAGTCATTTTCAACTACACATCTATCGAAGGTTTACGAATCATTATATAATGTGCCTACGTCATACGTAAAGTACGCTCTACGTTGTATTGAAACATGTTTGCGATTGTATCCTGGTTCGAGTGGACCATCAAAAGGAATAACTGAGAGATTTTTATGGAAATTGTTGGATTCCACCGATAACGATGTCGTTATTATTTGCGGTAAATGTTTACAACTTATACAACAGGTTCGCGGTGGTGGTGTTCAAGGTGTTAGTCACAAAATCCAGTGGAAAAAATATCAAATTCAGTTATTGGGAAGCATTTATACAATGTTTAATGAGTTGTTAAAAAAATGCAAGGAAATCTACGATGATAATGTTGTGGTGGATCAATTGCCTTCGACATCGAACCACTTAGTGTATGATCATGATCCTGTAAAGAGAGCAGTTCAGTTGTATACGAGATGCCATAATCTAATTAGTTTCCTTATTATCTCTCTAAGGTACTTATTAAACTTGATCACTGCATACATATAACATAAATTGCTTTCTTAAAGAGAACCGTATCCGGTGGAAAAACCTATTCAGTTAAAAAAAATCTTAAATGTTGTATATCGTGGCCTAAGTATTACTTGTATTATGCTCGAACAAAATCCTAGTGCAGATAATTTTGCTATTGGTCTTCTTTTGCCAAAGTTGCACATCGATCTTTTGGAATTATTAAATACTGTAATAGTGATGTAAGATATGGCTTGTATTTAAGAAACTTGTATATAAATAATTTTTGTCTTTATTTTAGAATGCGTGGCTTTCTACGTTCCTATTCTCAGCTGATTTTAGGTCTTCTTACGGACATTTTAAAATGGACATCTACAAAAAATTCGTGCAGTAATCAGAAGCCATTACTGTAAGTATCTTTCTATAATTTTAATATACATCCGTTTGTTTATCTGTTTAAATGGAAATGCTGTTTTCAAACAAACTACAAATCGCAAATATGTAGTTGTTTGGGCGATATGAATTAAATCGGTACAAGTTGCAAGCGGTCTTGGTGCTTAAGTAGATTTAGTGGTACTAGGATATTTGACTTCCCCAATTTCGTTAGCTAGTTGTGATTAATTCAAGTAATTGTACGGCTAACCTTCCATTGGAATGGAATATCTTGCGAATATGGGGACAAATAAAGAACTTGTGACAAGTTGTTGATGTTAGTGAAGCCAATGCATTCAAGCAATTTACACAGTAACAGTCTGTTACGTTAGCAAATACGTTAGTTATGTGAGATGTTATGAATTGCTGCTGCTTCAAGTACGTTAGAATAAATAAACCTCGCAATTACCCAAATCGGGCTAAGCATATTAATCTTGTTTTGTCCAGAGTGATGACAATAAGTGTGGGTTCAGGGGGAATTTCCTTTTCATTCGAAAGGAATTTCCTTTTCATTCGAATCGAATTACATAATAACCCCCCAGAGTTGAGTGATATGTTTTCCCTGTGGGCCATGTAAGTATACTATAGAAAAGTACTGGTTATGCTTCCAACCGCAGTACACACCTGTCCTACTTTATGATTTCGTGTCATCAGAAACACCAGAAACGGGATCAATATATTTTATTTATTTTTATTTATTATTATTAGTATTTGAAATAATTTATAAATTCTAATTGTTTACATTATTACAACATTTTTATAAGTTTCATCAACTACCATTATTTCATACAAAAATTACACAATTTTTTTTATTATATCTTTCCCTTTTCAAGTTAATCGGTAATGCGTTAAATTGATTACGACATTTGTAGAATAGCGATCGTTGCATCGCCTTTGATGTTACTCGCTGAAGCCTGAAGTTTTCCGAGTTTCTAGCTCGTATGGTTGTACTTCTCCCACATATTTTATCTGGTCACAGATATTCCGGCGCTTCTCCCGTTTTCATTTTTTGAATAAAGTTTAGAGTATTTAGTTGCAACCGATGTTTTACATTGAGCCATTTAAGTGCATCAAGCATATTCTTACATTTAAGAATAAGCATACTCTTACATTTAAGAATAGTTTGCATTGCCTTATTTTGTAATTTCTGCAGTCTATCTATTTGGGATTCCAAACAACAGGTATAGATAATTGTGAAACCAAACTCAAAATGTGGTTTGATTATTGTATTGTATATGTTTATGTTTATTTTACCAATTTTTTTACAAATGTATTCCATGTGTTCTTTAAATTTTAGTTCTTTATCAATTATTCTTATTTATTTTTTTATTCAAGTATTGTAATATAAAGCCATCCAGGACAAATAAATCTATAATACATAGCAATAATCCTGGGACCAAGAGACTTCCAAATATCTTAACACATTAACAAAAAAAATATCGTATATCAGTAATTCAACAAATCGGCTCCCCAGCCGTAACGCAAGATAAAGAGAAAACAAAGAAAAAATCAATTTTAGAGTACAAATGTCCCAATTAGCGATAACCATAAAACAAACAATTTCGTAATGAATTAGAAAATTCAAGAAAAGAATAACAAGCAATAGAAGTAGCACAATCTTAGCAATGTATGTGATAGCAACAAAAATATTAAACAAAACTAGCAAAGTGCTGAAGCAGTTTTAAACGAAAGACATTGTTCGACTGTGAGAAAATACATAGCTCATGAGGCAGTCGGTTCCAACACCGAGCCACCCTGACCACAAAAGACTTCTCAAACAAAGACCTCACAATCCTAGGAATAAACACTTGAGGGTTCCTAGTAGATCGTGAAAAAATAAATACATCACATAATTTAATAGGTCTGCACATCCAAGGAAGCGATGAACATAGCTCAAGATATGAATCCGTCTTCCCACACCATAAATAAAACGCACAATTGTATTGACTATACATTTCAGTTTTTTAAAATGTATGCCAATTGTACCTGATATCACCTCAAGTCCATATAACAACTGCGACATCAAGAGGGAATGAGCTAATCTTAACTTGATTCGAAAGGGTAGGAAAACATTAATGGAATAAATCCTACGCAATGAGCCCCAGATTCTAGCAGATAGAGCATCAATATGAGGTTTGAAAGACTGCTTATTATCAAGCACAGACTCGCCTAAGAAAATATTAAAGTCAAGAATCGATTTGTAGGGCTAAACATAATAGCTTTAGTTTTAGAGGAATTTATGGATAATGAGTTTGTCATGGATAATTGTTTATGTCATTTTCTAAGACGTCAGAAAAAAAAGCGGCTGCCTTTAAATAGCAAAAAAAAAACATCATTAGCAAATATGAACGTATCACAGGTCCTTGAGTCAGTAGTCACATGGAAATCACATGGAAAAACGGACATTGAGGTACACCAGAGTAAAGAGAGAGTAAGCCAGATCTAAGACCATTTAGTACCACAAACTGTGATCTACCACTCAAATAGGATATTATTAGTTTACAAGCCGAATTTGAAAACCCAAATTCATATTTAAGCTTATATAACATTCTCATATGGTTAATAGAGTTGAAGGCTTTAGAGAGATCAAGTGAAATCAAAACACTCAATTTATCACTATTCACATTTTCTCTAATAGCATCAGTGAGTTTAAGAAGTAAAAGGGTCGTAGTGTAACTCTGAAGAAAAGTATACTGATATTCAGAAATATGACTAGATGTAAACTGAAGTATCTGATATTTAAGGAGATGCTCGACAGCTTTGGACAGTGCAGGAAGTATAGAAATGGGTCTTAGATCATCAGGACTATTTACTACTCTCGATTTAGGAATAGGAACAACACGAGCAGTCTTCCAAGCAATGGGAAATTTCGATGTAGTGAGAATAGTATTTACCAAGTTCAAAATAAGGTCGATAAGTACGGAAACAATGTTTTTATAAATTTAATAGGAATTCCGTCAATGCCAACCGACTTTTACTTCACTTTATTAAGGGCTTCTAGAAGTTCCATCTCACTCACACAACGAAAGGAAAAAGACTCAGCAACATCATCCAAATCATTAAGGTCAACATGATCCTGATTACCCAGATCCATACCACCTGCAAAAAAGTTATTAAGAACCTCAACATCACCATCACCATCCCAAACCACATCATCATCCCCTACACACCCAGAACGCCTCATACTCTCCACAAACCAGTAGAACCTAATCCCCAAAAAAGTTTAGAAAAATGCTTCCATTTCTCTCTCTGAATCACATTTTTAGCCCTATTATGAAGCCTACAATAATTTGACCAATTCTGATTTGAACGCTCAGACCGAAAAGCAGCATACGCTAAATCCCTTAATGATCTTGCTAAGACAATATCTCTTGACTCCATCCAAACATCTCTTACATTATGTAATCTTTTCCTTACAACAGGCACACAAGCAAAAAGACTATCAAAAAGCGAACAAAGTAAAGAGCATTTATTATCCACATCACCAGTATTAAAAAACTCAAAAGAATCAAAATCATTCAACAAGGAAAATAAGCCATCCCAATTAATGTTACTAAAATCGCGGTATTCAAGAATTCCGGAATAGCTGTCATATTAAAGCCAAAAGAAGCAAAAATTAATGCATGATCGGATATCGAAGGGCACTGTATCTGGTCCGAAAAGGAAATCAAGGAAATATTGCTTGCTTACTTATTCTTATAAGTCTAGCAGCGAGGTGGAATTGTTAGCCATATCAAAATGAGTAGGTTTAGAATTTTGGGAAATGAATAGATCAAATCTCGTACATAGCGATCGAAACAAGTTACCCTTAGTAACATTAAATAAGTTACAATTGAAGTCACCAACCACTATAATGTTGGAATATTTCGAAACAAGCTCACCATGTCTATTTTCAAAAGTGACCACATTACCACCTGGTAGATAAACTACCCCAAGCAAAATTTTAATGCAACCGAAAAATAATTCTATGAAAAGAGACTCACAAACGTCCGCATCAGATACTTTGAAGATTGGCTTAAACTTACTGGAGATATAAATTCCGACACCGCCTCCTCTAGATAAAAATTCAGGTGAACGATCATTACGACAAAACTTATAGCCCGGAATATCGACTGCCCGATTAGAGACTTTATCGTTCAACCAAGTCTCCGAGACAGCAAACACATCGAACACATTATCCCTCAGAAGAAATTTGATCTCATCTTTCTTTACAGAGTTGGAAGACGGCCTAATGCTCCGGCAATTTAAGTGGGCCACTTTAAAATGATTTAAATGAGTTTGTAATACCGAATTCAAATATGAACTATCACTAATTACATGACCCATATTATTGTTAAAAGACATCAAAATTAGCAAAAAACGTTACTATGGGGAACCAATATAAGCAAAAAGAATTTAAAAAAATTAACATATTACACAGTAAATAACAATTCATAAAACTGAATTATATCCAAACATAAACCAACTGGTTAAAATATATGAGAAAAAACAAATCAAAAAAACTAAAACTAATCAGCAACAACAACAGCACCTCCCGTCAACAATGCATCACATTCAAGTATCACATTCAAGTATCTCGCCATTAATCATTGTCAATTTAGCTTTAGGCTTATCTGAATTTATTACCTTAAATTTGCTTATAATTTTATTCTTAAGCAGCTTACGACATTGGGAATTTAATTCGCCAACAGTAGGAGACTAATGATCATTTAAAAACACTCGCCGATCAAGATCCAACTTAGAAACATTGGGATCAAAGACAATATCAGAACCTTTCAGAGGTCGGGTCCTCATGTTATGGAACGACGCTCTCATAATCTCATCCCGCAGCAATATACTGTTAAATTTAACCAATATCGCTTTTTTAGAGTTAATGTAGCAAACGTGATTAATATCCCGAAGTGTTATTGGAATGTCGTAGAATGACCCTATCTTAACAATAGGCTCAGTAATGGATTTAAGACCGTCTGGTAAGCCACCAATCACCACGTCAGTTTTGTTTCCACCTCCAATGACAAAATTCTGATATCCATAGAGGATTCCACTTGCCGTATCAGCTTATTGCAGTCGAGCACATCAGATTTAATAGAACTTACGCTAATCGAAATTTCACTTTTAAGATCGGCAATCACATCAGCAAACGCTTGCTTAATGGAGGCACGCTCACGATCCATTTTAGTATTCAAGTTATCAAATTTGGAATTTATGTCATCAAATTTAGAATTTATGCCATCAAATTTAGAATTTATGTCATTACGTAGTGACCGCTGGCCGCCTTACAAGAGCTACATATATAAGACAGTACCTTAACATCCTTCAATGCATCAAGGTCATCTTCAGGAATATTAGCACACACAGCATGTACCCACGGCGAGCACCCATCTCATTGAATGCAGCCTGAATTCCCAATATTTGCATTGCAATCACCACATTTATAATTCTTTTTCGCCGGAGCCATTGTATTAACGTATAGGAATAATTTTTGTCTGGCTTAAAAGCTTAAAAGACTTAGTAGGAATTTAGTAGGAATTAGTAGGAATTCAGCAATTAGGCAGATGCAATAACAGCAGCACGTTATACAGCAAGTAGCGTAGAAGAAATATCTCGTCGAAAAAACACCAAATTTACTTTACTCCATAAAGTAAAAAATATTCGCAATTTAAATATAGCAATAAAACACTTTTTGTAGCTTTTAAGACTTGTTTAAATAGTTTTAGCAATTAAAAATAACCAGTTGACAATAAACGTGTCTACTCAGGCGTAGAGTTGCCAAATATAAAGCCGAGGTATTTTATATGTGTTACTTTTTCAACTATTTCATCATTAAGTTTTACCATTGTGTCGCTAGCCATGTATATTTCCATTAATTTTGTTTTATTCTCGTTTGATTTAAATTTATTCATTTTTAGCCATGTATTAACATTATTTATATCATGTATCATATTGTCTCTACATTGTTCTTCTCTGTATATATTAGAGTATCATCCGCATATAACACTATTTTGCATCTTTCCACGATGTTTGGCATATCATTTATGTATACAAGCAGACTCCAGCCCTCGAAATTCGAGTGCAAATTCTAGGAAATTTAATTTTTTCATTAAATAAAAAACCTAAAGGTATGCTAATCAATTAAAGCCAATTCACAAATCAAAACAAAAAAAAAACAAACTCATTTTTATTACAAACACATTAACAAATTTCATAAACACACACATAGCATTGTATAATTTTATGTATGTGTTAGTAGAAACTTTAAATGCAATTTACTCAAAATAAAGGAAAAAAATTTTAAAATCTGTAAATCTGCAAAACGGCTAAAAAGAAATACCTTTCAAATAATATACGCTTATTCAAAATCGGGATAAAACGGTAGAACAAAACATCGGTCACAAGAAATCGCCTAGCCTATTATTATAGATATTGAATAATAACGCGCCCAAAATGGAACCTTGGGGAATTCCAAAATCATTATATATTGTTGTTGATTTAATACCATTTACTTTAGTGCTTTGTTTCCTATTTTCCACATATGATTTGAACCAATCAAGTTCAGTACCTTCTATACCGTACATATAAAATTTCTGTATCATTATTTTCCTGTCAATCGTTACAAATGCCCTTTTGAAGTCTAAAAATATTGCCATAATTTTCCTTTTTTTCTATACTCTTCCACTGATTTATTACGTAGTTAACTGCAGTTTCACATGAAAATTTTTTCCAAAAACCAGATTGATACTTGGATAAAAAAGAGTTGTTTTCAATATATTTTTCAAGTTGTATTTTTACTACTTTCTCAAGTATTTTTTCGCAAGTTTTTAAATTATTTATTGGTCTGTAATCTTCACATTTATTCGTTTTCGCAACTTTCTCCATTGGTGTTACCATTGTTTCTTTACAATTTTCAGGAAAAATTCCAGAATTCCAAAATTCAGTAAAATCTTCCCCGTTGTATTCCAGCTTTCGAGTATGATTTTTGGCAAGACCTTATTATAATCAGGTTTATTTTTCATTTCCTTTACTAAATATTTAAGTTCTATTATTGTTATTGGACCGAATTTAAATTTTTTGCTTGTCATCCGTATATTATTTATATATTGCACATCTTCTATTTAGTCTCTAATGACATTTATACTATTTATAAAATATTTATTAAATTGACTAGCTATTTGATTATTATTTTTGTATACTACTTGGTCAAATATCGCAGAATTTATAACCTGTTACTGTCTTTTTAGAACTAAGTGCTTCATCTCCACATTTGCTTTTGATCACTCGCATTATTTATTTGTTCATTAATATAATTATTTTTCGCAACTTCTATTTTCATTTTGTAATAGTTTCTTATTGATTTGTAGTTTTCCCACGCTTCATTCGAATTTTCAAATTTTGCTATTTGATATTTGAAAATTTTTTCACGTTTTAAAAGTCTTAATTCTAGATTATATCACTTATTAGTATTATTTTGTTCTTTAATTGTTCTTTTTATAGTAAATTTGTTTATTGTCTGCTCAAAGCATTTATCACATATACATCAGTTCGAATCTAATTCTCTTTACGAACGGTCGTGTAAATAATTAAAGCGCTTAGAGTACAACTATTTAAAATTAATAACAAGTGTATATTTTTGTTTTTGCAATTGCCTATTCTTGATCTCATTTGAACTCACGTGGTAGTGGTAGCTTAAAACAGGAATAAAAAATCTAGCGATGGCCCAAGGGGCCAAATCTTCATCAAAAAGAAAGCTCCTTGCCAACAAGAAGATGACAAAACTTCCTCCGGGTTTTAACCCGAACATCGCGTCAACTTCAAGCAACAGATTTAGCCTGCTTGCTGGCCTTAATGATATGGACGTAACTCCTGTATCAAATATTAACGAGGTTAAACAACACAAACCTCCACCTATTGTTGTTGAAGCTAACGCCTCATTTACAGAAATACAAAAACTACTTGGTAAAGATTGTATTTTCAAACGTACTTCAATTGGTACTAAAATTTTTGCTCCAAGTAAAGAAATGTACGAATGCTACAAGCAAATTCTTAAAGAGAGTAAGTTGGAGTTTCACTCTTATGGCTCCAAAGATAATAGGCTATACACAATCGAAAACATCTCAATTGAAGTTATTATAAATAATAGACCTATTGTTGTATCTTCGTTATATTCACCAAGATATACCCGTAACTTCTGTGCTGATATCTTGAACCTAACACCTTCCACCAAAGAATATATAGTTTTTGGTGACCTAAATGCGAAACATTGTTCTTGGAATTGCCGTTCAAATAATACTGCAGGAATTGCACTCAACAACCTACAGCAATCAAGCAATTTTTTCATTCACTATCCTAATAGTCCAACCCTATTCCCCCATCAACACAATCGCGAAGCATCCACAGTCGATATTATTTTAAGCAATTCCGCTTTAAATATAGACGTAAAAACAATGGATTACGAAATACCATCAGACCATCGCCCCATTAGTTATTGATCAGGAAATCCAAAAATTTATAAATGTAGTTTTCGAAGCAAGGGATGTGTCCACATCTAAAATAACTCAACAAAATAATTACACATTACCAGAAAGTACTGTGAAATATATTAAACTAAGAAGAAGCTTTAAAAGAAAAAGCCAACGATCTTCAAATATAGCCGAGCAAACTTTTTATAATCAATGTACTAAGTTTCTAATTAACATGATTGATAAAAGTATTAATTCGGAGCGCAATAAGAAATGGTGTCAATTATTATCCAATTTAAAACCAGGTGATAAATCATTCTGGAAAATAAGCAGGAACTTGCGAGGAAAGGGAAAAAATTAAATCTCTCACTTTAAAATTGGAAATACAAATATATCATCTGATAAGGGCAAGGCTGAAATCCTGGCAAATACATATGTCCAAGCAAATAACCTCACTTCGAACTACAACCACTCAGCGGATACATTAATAAATACAACAGTAAATAATTTTAAAAAGGAAAATCCTAGTTCTGAATCAGCTATTTATACACCTCTTGAAGAAGTAATGAATATTGTCTCATCAATAAAACCCTCAAAATCCCCTGGTTTTGACAATGTTCCGAACCTGCTCTTAAAGAAACTACCACTCAAAGCTCTAAAATTACTGGTTATAATATTTAACAGCTGCATCAAACTCAACTATTTCCCAAACCATTTCAAAAATGCTAAGGTCATAGCCATAAACAAATCTAGTAAGCCAAAAAATAACCCTGGATTTAAAAAAGGGCATAGCACTACGCACCAAATAAACAGAATTAAAAATCAAATAATCACAAATAAAAACAATAAACGTTCAACGGGTCTAATATTAGATATTGAAAAAGCGTTTGGCATAATGGCCTAGCATTTAAACTTCTTGATGCAAATATACCAAAACTTATTTCAGATTTCATTCACGGCAGAAACTTTAAAGTTGCGATTAATAATGAAACATCATCTCCAAAAACCATTACCACAGGGTTACCTCAAGGATCTGTCTTGTCGCCATTGCTTTACTCGATATATACATCCGAAATATATGAAAATTACTTATTACGCAGATGATACTGCGTTAATTTCTTCAAACAAACTTACAAGCGCACTCCTGAAGAAAATGGAAAAGGGACTTGTAAATTGCAGTAAATATTTTCACAAATGGAAAATCAAAACTAATCCAAACAAGACCCAAGGAATAATTTTTCCATTCAACAAATCTCCCAAAAGACTGCCAATACGTCATCTTCTTATTGGAAATAATACCATAAATGTACTTAACGAGGTCTGTTTAAGTACAATTTAATATTTTCTTTGTACTTTTCCGCTTTGAGTCGATTAGCCATTTTTGGGTTAATTCTGGCTTAAAATCTATGAAACTCCTTTTTTTATACATCGTTGAAAGGAGTGTTTACATAGATTTTAACTAGTAAAACCGTTAACGGTACTTAGATATTGTTCGCCACCTTCTCTCTTTATTTTTTAACTTATAAAATCAATCGTTTTGGTACCTTCGTACACATAAACACCATCCGCTGTGCATATTTTAAAAAAGGTAATACATTTGTATATACAAATAAAATAGAGATTTTATTTTCTCTTCTTATAAAACCTAAAATTAAATTGTGTTTTTATTTTTCATATATTTTTTGCTACATACGCAAACATTTGATCCTTCGAGCCGGATCCTGGAGAAGTTTGGGAAAATTAATTTAATTTTTTAACTCTTCAACATTCTCACAGCCTTCATCCTGTCAACCAGCAAGAACCTGCAAAAACAACCCTTCGCTGCAACTACAATTTACATCAAATTTAAACTAAAGGTGCGTATAGTTCAGTTTTTTTATGTGTGAGCTAAACAAAAACTTGAAAATTTAAGAAGTGTATAATTAAAATTAATTTAAAAAGAAAAAAAGTTTCATCGTTATTGAAATACTATTTTTTTTTGCATATGTTGTAGTTTTAGGTCTACATTAATCTTTATTTACAATAAGAATAAAATACAATAATTACAAATGAAGTTTACAATAATTAAAACATAAAATATTTACCGCGTATAAAAATATGTGCTGGCCTGGTAGAATGTTAAGTAGAAAAAGGAAGTAAAATGGCGTTGAGTAATGACATTTAGAAATGACTTAATGGTTGCCACCTTCTTGGTGTTGCCAACATCTCCCCTTCTTTTTAGGCAGATGATAGTCTGGAACCCAAGCTGGAGCTCGTTTACGTCGCGCAGATTTCCGTAGTGTTGGTTGTTCGACTGCTGTGGATGGCTCTGCTGGAATAGGTTTTGTAGGACCTCGATTATGCAATGGAGTTAAATTGGCAGTATTCGATTCATCCATGGACTGCGGAAGATCTATTGATGAAGTCTGTGGAAGATCTATTGATGAAGTCTGTGGAAGATCTATTGATGAAGTCTGTGGAAGAAGTTCAGATGATGTCATATCGCGAGGATTGTCTCGAATGCGCTTCGGAGGAATATCAAAATAATCGAGTAGGACATCAATTGAAGATTGTTTTGGTTTTGATTCCACGTAGCGATATCTTAATGGGTTTGCATGTGAATGAACTGCTTTAAATAACGCGTTGTTTTCAATCTCAACTTCATAGTCAACACTTCCGAGTATTGCTCTGATTATACCTGGACTCCAGAACGATTTGTTGAGTTTGTAGAGTTTTGCATATACCGGATCACCAACGTTGTACTTTCTCTTTTTGCATCAATGCTGATTATTAAATTGTATCTCCATCAGTGTATTTCGTTTTAATGCACGAGGTTCCTGCTCTTTAAGTAAATCCAATTCTGTCCTTATCTTTCTCCCCACGAACAATTCAGCTGGAGTTTCGCCTTGTGGACAGTTCCTGTTTGGAGTCGAACGATAAGTCTGTAGGAAGAGATTTAAACTTGATTTAGAGTTTGATGTTCTATCTAGTTTTTTCAATGCTCGTTTTAGTGTGTCGACAAATCTTTCGGCCTGGCCGTTTGATTGAGGGTGGTATGGGGCTGAAAAAATTTGTTCAATACCTCGATGAGCGCAAAAATGTTTGAATTTAGAACTGGTAAACTGAGTACCATTATCGCTGACGATTAACTCAGGGTTCCCAAATTGGGACGCGAAATTAGACATACAATCAATGATGATTTCTGATGATATTGATTTTATCTGATAAATTTGCGGCCATTTTGAATATGAATCGACAATTACGAAGTAATATAAATTATTGACAGGACCCGCAATATCAATATGCACTCTTTGCATGGGGCGATCAGTTTGTGGCCACGAAGACAATGTTGTTTTTGTTAAACTTTTTGCTGCTATTTGGCAATTTTCACAGGATTGCACAAACGATTTGATGTCGCTGTCAATTCCTGGCCAATATACATAGCTTCGTGCAAGCGATTTTGTTCTTTCCACTCCCTGATGACCTGTGTGTAAAGATTTTAAAATGCGATTGCGAAAACACTTAGGAATGACAAGACGATCATTATACATTAAACATTGATTAATTATACAAAGACTTTCTTTTCTAGAATAAAATTGATGAATATTTCAGACATATGATAAGCCATTTACCTTCATTTACATAACTAATGATTTCTTGTAGTGTCGAATCATTTTGAGTTGCTGAACGAACCATATTCAATGTTAAAGGCAGTGCGGTTACGACATTTCTTGTGAGGCTGCACAATTCCTCCTCAAGTTGTATACTTGCGATGATGGTATCTTCACTTGGCTTGTTTGGCTGTGTAGTTGGGACATATTCCAGCTCAAAATCGTAAGACATTAGCGTCAATGCCCACCTTTGAAGGCGTTTTGCTGAATGAGCAGGGATTCCCTTTTTGTTCCCAAAAATAGCGAGTAGTGGTTTGTGGTCTGTTTGCAGTATAAATTTTCGACCATACAAAAATTTGTGAAATTTTACTACAGCGAATACAAGGGCAAGACCTTCTTTTTCAATTTGTGAATAATTTTTCTCTGCTGCTACGAGAGCTCTTGCACAATGATAAATTTATTTTTCCTTGCCATCGGGATGAACATGGCAAATGTAAGCGCCAAGACCGACATTTGATGCGTCTGCAGCTACTTTTATTGTTATTTTTGGATTAAAATGCGTAAGCAAGAGATCTGATGAAAGTAATTCTTTGAATTTGTTGAAACTGTTTTGGCATTCGTGTGTCCATTTACATTTAGCATTGTTTTTGAGTAGAGCATCTAGGGGATTGCGGAGATTTCTCATTTCTCTTATGAATTTCCCATAATAATTGATAGCTCCTAAAAATGATCTAAGCTCACCAATGTCTTTAGGTTGCGGAAGTTCCAAAATTTTCGTTATTTTGTTTTTATCTGGTTTCAATCCATGCTTATCAACATGATAACCAAGATATGTACACGAAGTTTGGAAGAATCTACATTTATCAAAGTTCACTGTAATTTTGTGCTTTTCAAATCGGCTAAATACCTGTTTGACAGCTTCGATGTTCTGCTCCCGTGTGGTGGTAGCGATTACAACGTCGTCCAAGTATGGAAAAACTCCTTGAATGCCTGCGAGTATAGATTCCATAACTTGGTGGAACGCTCCTGGAGCAGATTTAACACCAGGTGCCAGTCTGTTAAATGTAAATAATCCGCGATGGGTGTTGATGACTAAAAGTTTCTTTGTTTCCTCATCGACCTCTATTTGTAAATAAGCATTATTTAAATCCACTATTGAAAAGAAAGAACATCCATTAAAATTAATAAAAATTTCATCAGGAAGGGGTAATGGGAATGTATGCGGTTCTAGTTGCTCATTAAGACCGGTTGAATAATCACCGCAAATACGTAGTTGTCCTGATGCCTTTTTAACAACGACTATTGGGGCAGACCACTCCGAAAAACTGATAGGTGTTATGATTCCCTCGCGTTGAAGTCTGTCAAGCTCATCGTCGACTGGTTGTCGAGCTGCATAATCTACTGTTCTTTTCGGGCGAAAAATTGGAATTGCCTTTTTTTTAAGTTGTAAGTGCACTTTGAAGTTTGTACAATGGCCTATTTCGTCGCGAAAAACATTTCTAAACATTTTTTTAAGCTCCACTGGTGAGAAGTTGCTATTTACCTGAATGCTGTGACATGTTGTGTATGTAGTTATTGGCTTGTCCCATAGGTGAAAGTGTTCCATTAAGTCCAACCCAAGTAAATTTAGATTTGGAATGGTGGAGACTGTGATAACTACATTTCTTTGTGTGTTGTTGATAACCACCAGTGCCTCAAATTCTCCGATGATGTTGATTTGATTTGCGGAAGCATCTCTTGGCGTGTGCTTTGATGTTCGCAATGGTGGACTGCCTGCTTTTTCCCAATTACATTCTGAAATAATGGTTATATCCGAACCAGAATCGTGTTGCAATTCAATTGGTGTGTTATTGATTAGCAAATTCACGAATCGTCTGTTTTTGGATCCACTGCACATTGTATATACGCTTTTAACTTTTGAATTACGCGCTTTTTTTTTTTTGCAAATTTGGCATTATCCTTCTTTTTATTTTTATCCGCTGTTTCATTGTTGTTGTTGCGAAAACATGCACAAAATCCTTCTTTATGCCCAATGCGGCCACACTGTGTACATTTATGTTTCGTGAAGCTGCAATTTTGGACAAAATGCATTTCTCCACATTGCCAGCAAGGTCGACGTGGATACTCACTTGATTTTGTTTTTTTTCCATTGTTTACGTGAACTTACCGCGTTTACCTGAAACTGCTCAAGAATTGATAAGTCTTTTTCAAGGCTTTGTATGCGGTGTACTTCATCGACTAAATTTTCCAATTTCAGGTTATCGCTTTCAGAGTCTAATTTGCTAAGTAATCTTGCGCGAATTTTATCATATTGTGCCGATCGCAAACCATTGATGAATAACAAACACTTGAAATCATCCCCTGTGCATTTCGATAACATAAAATTTTCACAATTCCGGTTGACGTTGGCAGCGTACGTCACAATATCTTCACCGTCTTTTCGTACATATTGCATGCACTTCACTCGAACACTGAATTGCGATTCTTTACTCCCAAATAAATTTTTCATCGTAGAGACCGTGTCGGCGAAAGAAACATCGCGTGGATGGCGTGGCAGAATATAATCTTTATATTTGTCGAACACACTGCAACTAAGTTTGCGAAGTAAGACTCTTACTTTTGCGGCATCATCAAGCTCTGAGCCTTCCACTTGAAATGCATCCTCGTATCTTGAATACCAATTTGCGAAAGTCAGATTTTCTTCTGGATCGTATATAAAATCGTTTATATGCTTTGCGATGACGTCCATTAAATGTTCCGTGGAGGTGCTTCCACTTAAGGTTGGAGATGGATTCGCATTTTGGTTATTACCTTGGTTAACTCTTGAAATTAAAGTTTCCATAAGCTGCTGATGTTTCTCCAATGATTCCTGCTGTCTCGTCATAAGTGTTGCGACCACTTGTTCTAAAGAAGACATTTTTGATTTTTTCGCCTTAACCTCAAAGTTGTAAAATTAAATTTTTTTTAGCTATTTATACAATTTTCCTCGTCGCCACTGTTGTAGTTTTAGGTCTACATTAATCTTTATTTACAATAAGAATAAAATACAATAATTACAAATGAAGTTTACAATAATTAAAACATAAAATATTTACCGCGTATAAAAATATGTGCTAGCCTGGTAGAATGTTAAGTAGAAAAAGGAAGTAAAATGGCGTTGAGTAATGACATTTAGAAATGACTTAATGGTTGCCACCTTCTTGGTGTTGCCAACAGCATACTTTTCGTTTTACAACCCTACGCGTTACGTTACATTACGTGTATATTCGTGTATATTTTAATCGAAAGAAAAATCAAAAGCCGTCGGGATTTAAAAAAAAAAAAGATGGGTTTAGTGCAAGTAATATAAATAATAATCATATCGTGTTTGTTTTAATCGAAGGAAAGAGAAAAAGCCGTCGGGATTTTTAAAAAAAGTGTTTAGTGCAAATAATAATAATTTAAACAGATTTACATTTAAACAGATATACATTACAATAAAGATTATAACTAAATCGGTTTTTCTCCTTTGTGTTATACATATACGCTCACGCGAACGTTTTCAGGAAAAACACGAATTTGTTTTTGAGTACGTTATCTTTACTTTATTTCAGCCGTAATCGTGAATTGCAAAAATAAGACTGACTTATTACTAGTTAGATCTATGATATATATTGTTCAGCCAATACTGATTGTATTGCTGATCAATGCATTGTACCAATTTTGTATTTCATAATCATATACATTCGGTTGGTACATTGTTTCCGTATTAATAAACAAAAATTTAAAATGTTCTACATTTCAGTTTACATTGCTTCCGCGTAAACAAAGAAACACCCAAAAGATCTGTATGTCAGCGTACATTGTTGCAAACAATGTTCATATGACCGATATTGATTACATGGAATTTTACCATGTTAAATAATTTGACATAAACACTCGAAAAAGAAACAATGCATGCGGAAATGAATGAACAGCAAATATTTATAGTAAAATTAAATTATGTCAAAATATATGGATTAATAAAAAAATATAAAAATATGCTTACTTGCTAGATTGAGTAATCACATCGATACTCTGCAATGAGTCAATAAAAAAAATGTGTTTTGAAAGCCGCAAAACATCGATATGATTTTACAAAGTTTCTTTATCATATTCAATCATATGATGATCTTTGAGGGTGTTACTATAACTTTTAAGCTGCTTAAGCTGAATAGTTTTTATTTCTCTATACGTTCACGCGTTGGTTTTTTTTTTTTTTGTGTTTATGCTCAAGAGTGTGTTCATTTCTCTTCACACTAATATATACGCACACGCATTGTGTTGGTTTGTTTTTTCTATAACATTGTTAGTCACCCTAGTGTCCGTTGTAGTCGCGACATATCCAGTGTGTTTTTTATTATTTTTTTTTGTGCAAATTTTGGTTTTGCTACTAATTTGTTAAAATAATACATATATTAAGAAAATAAAATTTTTTAATATATTTTTATATTATTAGTTTATAATATATTATTATTTTTTCGCATTTATTTTAAAGTTTTTTTTTTTTGTTATTTAAATTAAATTAACTTATTTTAAAATAAATTCGAACCAAAATGCCGGGAACTACACTTGATATTTTTATTCGCGATTCGGATACGCTCATTAAATTTGAGGCGAAATTCAACGATATTCGTGAGGAGTTACATTCGGTATTTAATCTTGAAATTCGTGGAAAAGAATTGGACTTGCTTTGGGAACAAGTAAAATCGACATATCGTACTTGTTTATCATATTTAGAAAATTCGGATGACGCGGAACCGGCGGATTTTGACGCGGCTGAATCGAAATATGAAGTCACTTTTAACGCGTACTCTAATTGTTTATCTAGGATTAATGAACGATTACATCATTTTAAATCCAACGCGACCCCGAAAGAGCAGTCTCAGTCTCCGAGTGTAAACCTCAATTCAGCTGAAAACTTTTGTCATAATTTAACGCTTCCGCCATGCGATACCTACGTTTTTGAGGGCGATTACATTTCTTGGCCCACTTTTAGGGATCTTTTTACAGCGGTTTATATCAATAATTCTCGACCTAGCAATATTGAGCGGCTATGCCATCTAGTTCGGAAAACTAGTGGCGAAGCTCGGGAAATTGTTTCGAAATGCCCTTTCACTAATCAAGGTTTTGATGTTGCGTGGCGCCACTTGAGGGACGCATATGATAATCCGCGTATGTTGGTTAATAACCAGTTAAAATCGCTATTTAGCCTTCCCTTTCTTGATAAGGAAACCTCGTCGGGATTAAAAACTTTACAACGCGGAATAAACGGTTGCCTTACGGCTATGTCAATTTATAATATTTCGACGCACAGCTGGGATCCTATTATTGTATTTATTTGTATTCAACGGTTACCTTCGCAAACTGTTAGTCTGTGGGAACAGAGTATAAAAGACAAATCAGCTGTGTCACTCTGGAAGGATTTGGACCTCTTTCTGACAGAAAGAGTTCAAACTTTAGATTGTTTACGTGATCTTAGGGGTTCAGAATCTGCTAAACGGCTTTCTGAACCCAAAATCAAAGCGCATCATACCAATGCTGCTTCAACTTCAAATGCTTCTTGTGTTCTTTGTAAGAATCAAGTTCACTTTTTACGCTCTTGTCATCGATTCAAAAGTTTATCTGTTGCGGATCGATTTTCTACGGTAAAAAATTTCACTGTTGTGTCAATTGTCTCGCAAGGACACATGAAGCTAAAAATTGTAGCAGATCGTATAATTGCTCCATTTGTATTACCATCTTCTGAAGTTTCTAGGGATACTAATCGGTCGAATTCGGGTGTTAGTTCGGTTTCTGTTTCTCGAGTTTCAAACTTCGTACCTGCAATCGCATCATCTTCGAATGCCAATCATGCCACAGCTCCTACACATCGTCAAGTATTTCATACAGCGCAAAGTAGGACTGTACTTATAGGGAAGGCTATGGTGAATCTTATTCATCAGGGTACTACGTACCCAGCCCGGGCCCTTATTGACCCTGCTTCTGAAGCATCGTTCATATCTGAACGTTTGCAAAATCGCCTGAAAATTTCGACGCATTCGACGAATGCTCAAATTTCAAGAGTTAATCAGGCAGTTACGGCAATGTCTAGAAAACTTTCATCCCTTGTATTGGAAACATTGGCACTTGTTTTGCCAAATATTTCGGGTAATTTACCATCATTTACAGTCCACTCGTATTTAAAGGAAAATTTGCCAAACCTGCGTTTGGCCGATATTAATTTTGATCACAGTCGACCTGTTGATCTTTTGCTTGGCGCGGATTTATATCCAAGAATTCTGTTGGGAGAAATCCGTCGCAATATTTTGGGCTCTTTACTAGCTCAGAACACTATTTTTGGCTGGATTATTACTGGTCGAGTTGTACAACCTCAAGTTCAGGTATATTGTACGAATGTCGAATTTTCAGAGGAAGATTGCCTTAACAAAAATCTTTTGAGATTCTGGTAACTTGAGGAAACTCCTAAAAGAAAAATTCTGTCTCCATTTGACAAATTTTGTGAGGAAAATTATAAAGCGACTACTCGTCGCGAATCTGATGGTCGATATGTAGTGACTCCCATTTCCTGAATTTCTTGAAAAAATTTCTTTAGGGACTTCAAGACCTGGTGTTATGGGACAATATCTTAGGACCGAATCATCTTTACTGCGTAGACCTGAAATTAAGGAGATGTACAATGACGTCTTAGGGAGTATTTGGATATAGGACATATGAGACCGGTATTACAAGATTTTTCATCTCCTATTTCTTTTTTTTATTTACCGCATCATCCGGTGGTAAAACTAGAACGTAAGACAACTAAATTGAGAGTTGTGTTCAATGCTTCAAATAGAACTTCTAATGGAATTAGTTTAAACGATTGTCTTTACGTAGGACCTAGCTTACAAGCAGACTTAGTTCTACTTATTCTTAGGTGGCGTCTGTTTAAATTCGTCTTCAATTGTGATATTACTCAAATGTATAGGCAGATTCGGGTTGATCCCCTTTTCAACGAATTTTGTTTAGGGATTCTCCGACGGAGACTGTAAGGGACTATGAATTACAGACAGTGACTTTTGGCGTTAACTGCGCCCCATACCTTGCCATTAGGACGTTATTACATCTCGCGGATGATTCTGAGGCTGAGTTCCCTCTCGCAGCACATATTCTACGAAAGTGCATGTACGTTGACGACGTTTTGACAGGGACTCATGACATTTCGACTGCATTAATGGCTCGGGATCAACTCGTCGCTGCTTTGGCCTCTGCTAAGTTTCAGCTAAGAAAATGGACTTCAAACGAACGGAGTATTTTGAAAGACATACCTTTGGACCATTTAGTTGACGCTAAATTATTGACCTTTATAGAATCGAGTACTTCAAAGACTAGGAATTCAGTGGAACGCTCAGTTGGACGCGTTTTATTTTAGTGTGACTCCTATTTCATTAAAATCTGGGTATACTAAGAGGGAAGTCTTATCGACTATCGCGAAATTGATCCTGTAGGTTGGTTAGGTCCTGTCATTGTGGTTGCTAAAATTATCATGCAAAAAATTTGGCTTGATAATATAAATTGGGATGATATGCTTCCAATTTCGACGGAAGATGAATGGAAAAGATTTGTAACTTCTTATCATGAGGTAAATACTATTCGTATTCCAAGATGGGTTAATTATTCGCCGGGAAATTCTGTTGAGCTTCATTTTTTTTCTGATGCCTCGGAAAAGGCATACGCGGGGGTGATTTTTATTCGAATTCAGGCCTCAAACGGCGAAATTCATACTCACCTACTTTCATCGAAAACCAAAGTAGCCCCCATCAAATCAATTTCTCTACCTCGTTTGGAACTGTGCGGGGCGGTGTTAGCCTCTGAACTTTTGAAGACGGTAATAAGTGAAATTGATATTAAAATTGATTAAATTTACTGTTGGACTGATTCGACGATAGTCCTTTCTTGGTTAAGGAAAACGCCGTGTTCCTGGACCACATTTGTAGCAAACAGAGTATGCAGCATTCAAGAAACTGTAGGAAACCATAATTGGTATCATGTTCGTTATAATCCTGCAGATTTAGGTAGTCGTGGCACCTCTCCCACTGAACTGGAAAATAGTGAGCTTTGGTGGCATGGTCCAAGATGGATGGATCAAGATAAAGTGCTGCACTGGAATATAACGGATCTAAGTTATCTTGACACTGACATTGAGGGTCGGGTTGTCAAAACTCATGCTTCTTTCTTTACGGACGTTAAGGGGGAAGATATATATGTGGATATTTTGAATAATTACTCTCGTCTTGATCGAGCTCTTCGGATAATCTCATATATTTTGAGGTTCTTTTACAATAGTCATCCAGCTCATAGGTCAAATCGTTATATGAATGTGGATAAAATCGTTGCTGGTTATGAAATCAGAAGAACAAAATTGCATTTAGCCATTGTGGCTCAGAAACATAAGTGCCTGTTAGACAAAAAACCGTTAAGTTCAAAGAGTTGCCTTATTTCTTTGAATCCCTTTCTCGATAAAGACGGTGTGATAAGATTGAATGGTCGCTTGGTTAAATCACCATCCCTTTCATATACGGAGAAATATCCTATTATTTTACCTTATTCGAGCCGATTTACTCAATTGTTAATAGAATTTGTTCATATGATTTCCATTCACGGTGGAAATCAGTTGATGTTGCGAATACTGCGCATTGAATATTCGGTTCCACGCTTGAAGTCGAAAATTCGTGGAGTCATTGGTCGTTGTAAACGGTGCATTATTGACCGTAAAGTATCTTGCCGTCAAATTATGGCGGCTCTGCCCCCTGAAAGAACTACTCTTACTAGACCATTTATGACAACGGGCGTTGATTTTGCTGGTCCCTTTGACATCAAAAGTTTCACGGGCAGAGCTTGTAGGATAACGAAGGGCTACGTTTGTATTTTTGTTTGCTTTTCTACGAAAGCAATTCATTTAGAGGCCACGTCTGATTTATCGACGCCTACTTTTTTATCTGCCTTTCACAGATTTATTTCTCGACGAGGTTGCCCCTACACTTTATTTTCGGATAATGGCACAAATTTCGTAGGTGCATCGCGTGAATTAGAGAAGGATTTTAAGATATTTCTGAAGGAAAGTCAGATTGCAGTGGGTTCTATTTATGGTATTCAGGGTTTAACTTGGCGGTTTATACCGGCCGGGGCACCTCATATGGGTGGCCTTTGCGAAGCCGGGGTCAAGAGTTTTAAACACCATTTTCGTAAGGAAGCGCAATCTTTTAAATATACTTTTGAAGAGCTTTCTTCAGTTCTCGCAAGAATCGAAGCTTGTCTAAATTCACGTCCTCTTTGTTCTATGGCGGATAACCCTCGGGAACCAGTAGCTCTGACTCCTGGTAATTTTTTATTAGGTGGACCAATACTTGCTCCCCCGGAGCCTGAAATTAATGAATCTCCGATAAGTCTTGTTAATCGATTTCGAAAAATGAAAGCGTTGTCTCAACTTTTTTGTCGCCGATGGAAAGAAGAGTATTTAATGACGTTAAATAAGCGCTATAAATGGAAATATCCGGAACGCAATCTACAGGAAAACGACTTAGTCGTTATCAAGCATGAAAATCTACCTCCGACATCGTGGCGTTTAGGCCGGGTCATAAAAGTTTATCCGGGAAGTGACGGTCGCGTAAGGGTCGCGGATATTCGTACTGCTAATGGGGTTGTAAAACGACCAATAACCAAACTGGTCATTTTGACCGAATAATTTACTTTTTTCTTCTATATTCTCTTTAAATATTTTATTGTTTCATAGAAATATGGAATCTCTCCCTAATTTTTTCGACGATGTTCTGCTCGATTATGAGGATGCTATGGAGATTTCGGAGCCTAAAACTTCTCTTGCAGCTGTTCCTAGTTCACCAGTGACGCCAACGACGACAATAGTTCCAGTGGTAAATCCGCCATTGGAAGCAACGCCCGCTGTTGAAACTGTCCATGCTGAGACAGTTGCATCATCGCCAGTCGTGGTGACTACGAAAGCTATGGAAGCCTCGGGTTCGAAGCCACTGTCTACCTCGGCTCCGATTACACCGCCATCGTCCCCTCTATGTAGGCTCTGCGAACGACGTCACCCTCTGCGCTTCTGTCATTTGTTTCGGGATATGAGTTGTGAGCGCCGCCTTCGTATGGTGATACTTCATCGATACTGTTCGAAGTGTTTGGCCCATTCTCATATGGCAAAATTGTGTCCCAGCACATCCAAGTGCCGAGTGTGACAGGGTGACCACAACACATTATTGCACGCAAGTTCAAAATCGCGTGGTTCCGATCACAAAAATCGTGCCAAACGTGAGTCTCGTCCATCGTCGTCCGTTTCTGAAGTTCGTTCCTTGCCTATACGTCATGTCCTTAATTTGTCGCCTACGCTTCAAGTTAAATTAAATGCACCCGGAAAATCCATTTCGGTACGTGCGGTTTTAGACTCTTGCTGTAGTGCAAGCTACATCTGCGAAACGTTGGTTCATCAAATACGATTGCCAGTTTCAAAGATGGACAACGATCGGTTTTGTCGGTTAACGATTTCGTCGATATACGACTCGACTCAAAAAATTACGATAACCGCTAGAGTCACGAAGATGTTAGGGATTAGAACTCCTTCCGAGTCAATTCCAGACGCGATCAGGGAGCATTTCGCTGGGTTCCAACTTGCGGATCCCACCTTCAATCATTCCGGGCGAGTCGCGTTAGTTTTAGGCCCAGAAGTTAATCCACAGGTGATGAAAAATCGGATACAGGCGAGCCCGGGACTTCCAATGGCGCAATACACCATTTTTGGGTGGGTCATATCTGGCTCATCTCCATTGTAGAGTCCTTACTGGCTCATATGTAGAGTCCTTACTGGCTCAAATTGTAGAGTCCCTATTGGCTCATACTTATTTATAATCAATTTTCCATTGGGGTCCCTACTGGCCTATGGAAAATTGTTAAGTCGAGGTCCCTACTGGCCAATTTAACTTTAAGTGTTTAAAAAAAAAAAAAAATTTTTTTTAATAAATTTAATTCAAGCTCACATTTTTAAACTGAACTATGCCTTATTTTAAGAAATTTAAGTTATTTGTTAAAGTATTATTGTTGCAACATACCTGGATGTTGCAAGGTGGCCGGCAATGTTTAAGTACAATTTAATATTTTCTTTGTACTTTTCCACTTTGAGTCGATTAGCCATTGGGTTAATTCTGGGTTAAAATCTATGAAACTCCTTTTTTTATACATCGTTGAAAGGAGTGTTTACATAGATTTTAACTAGTAAAACCGTTTGGAGTGACGCTGCCAACTGCAACGTAAAACGCTTACAAATTATACAAAACAAATGTCTTAAAATGACAAATAAAAAGCCCTGGAGGTATCCTACAAATCTTCTTCATGAAGAAACAGGTTATGAAAAAATTATCGATTTCATAACAAGGATTAATAACAATTACTTTGCCAAAATTGAAAATTCCTCTTACCCACTATTAAGAGAATGTAGAGAAATAACGTAAAATTAAAAAGAAATCACCAAATTGAAAATTATATGCTTATAGAGGTCTATTATTTCAAATAAACCTCCTATAAGCACATAAATATTTTTCAGATAGTATTTGAATTTATTAAATCATAGAAAGGTTTTTTTCATCACATTTTCCTTTAAAAAACATTAAAAATAATATAAAAACTATTTAATATCTTTAGATCCTATATATTATTTCTTGCAATATCTATATGTAAAGATAAAGATCTCATATGTAAATATCAAAATTTGTTAAAATATATAAATAAAGGAAGAATATTTAATTGAAAATTGAATTATCACATATACATACATTTTCGTTTAAGCTTTTATTGTCCTCATATATAATATTGCATATATTTCTCCATTAAACAATTCTTTACGATATTTAAATACTTCTATTTGCTTGTCAAAAGCCTTTGGTTTTTCATTACTTTCATTTCTAACTATATCAATTATTTCGTGATCTGATATTTTACTTGTTTTACTGTTTCCACTGATACTTTGACACTGTTTGTAATTACATAATCAATTATTGTTCTAGTATTTTTTGTTATTCTAGTAAATTAATTTACAATCTGTTTTATACCGTTATCATTTAAACAACTTTTAAGTTGATTTTTGTAAACATTATCATTTGACCAGTCTATGTTGAAGTCTCCCTTTATTATAAAATCACAATTTTCTTCATTTATATCTTCGATGATTTCTTCGAAAATATCACAAAAATCCGATGCTTGACCACTTGGTGATCTATATACTGCTGAAACAATTATATGAATATTTATATATTTGGCTGCACAAACTGTGATCCAATATTTCGAATTTTCTACTTTTTCAAACTTTTTTTTTACCACTTTCCATGCTTTTTTAAAATAAACAATTACACCTCCTGTTCTTGTAGAGTCGGATAATGTTATTATTTGATTATAATTTTGCAGTGCTATTTCTTCTTCCCTGGTATTTTCAGTTAAATGTGTATCTGAGAGTATAATAAAGTCCGGGTTCTCTGTTGCTGCTAAAATTAATACCTGGTTAAAATTATTTGTGAGACCTTGTACATATCGCTTTTATATTCTTTGATTGTCAATTTGATAAACCCATTTTTCTCTTTTTATACCCTATACCACTATGTGGTTTGGGTATAATGACTTTGTGCTGCTGTTTGTAACTAACAAAAATATTTGACCTAGACCTATCTTTTATTATACCGATCGAATCAGAATCACTAACTGATTCGATTTAACGATGTCCGTCCGTCCGTCTGTGTGTCCATGTAAACCTAGTAATAAAACTGCAGGTCGCAAATATAAATATATTTTGATGAAATTTTGTATATAAGCCTTTACCGGCCATAGGATGAACGCTACTGAAATTGGTGAATCGGTCCATGTTCAGACCTAGCCCCCATACAAATGACCCCTATGAAATCGACATAAATTGCCATAAGATCCAAATTATCATATAGATCTTACTCAAATTAGGTTTGTATGCGTTTATTACATTCATTAATGAGTAGTCCAAAAATGATCCCTATGGGACAACTCTTAGTCATAGGCCCCATATAGAGCTGCTTCCCGATCTTCACTTAAATCTATCAAAAAACAAAAATATTGCACTGATTCTTCTCAAATTTTGTTTTTATATATTTTTGAAAATACAAGAGACTTTACCAAACATAGTCAGGATCGGTCCTTTTTTGGGCCTAGTCCCCATATAGATATAGTATCCGATATGAACTTTTTCATATCTGCAGCCAAAAAAAATAATAAAAATCCCACTCAAATTTGGTTTATGCTTATTTTCTATGTCCAGTTAGTTGGGCCTATGAGATAGGGTCTCTAAACGCATGGTCTAGACCGACTATAATTTTCTTACGTGTTCATATTAAGCTTATTTTTGTATAATGGGCATTCTCTATTACTAGTGACATGATTTTCGTCTAATCCCATATTTAGCTTTTTATTTCTCCGCATTCAATTTATACATTTTATTATTGTATCATTTTTATCATTTATCACGTTTTATCATTTATGCATTCACTCGATACATGGTTATAACCTTTACATTTAAAACACTGTAGCACATCTGTTCCACCAAAGACTCTACATCTATCCCAGCCTAAGTTCACCCTTTGAAGCACAAATCAATTTATTATATGTTTTACCATCAGTTATTATTATTATTATTTTATTTTTTAATCTTCCGAATAAATTCTAAGACTAAATATTAACATTTGAGCACTAGCGTCTTTGGCCTTCAGCTCTATTTTAAATAAAATTTACAATTAAAATTAAAATTAAAATTTACAATTTTTTCTTTTAATTACAACATATTACTTGTTTTTAAACTCAAAAGTTTAGTATGTTTTATAAAGGTGAATATTTTGTTAACATTGGATATGCTTTGTTTCTTCAGGAAATCAGTGGGAGATTTGTTACCGAATATACTTTGTCATTTATTTTATTTAAAAGTAAGCAGTTCATATTAAATTCAACAACAATAATATATGTAAATAAGAAAACAAACAAAATACAGAAACAAAAGCTGAGACACACAATTTTTTTTATTATTTTTTTATTGTCAACTGAACAACAAAAATTCATTTGCTTGAGTTTTGCATCCCAAGACAAACAAACGCAACCAGAAAAAATAAAAATACAAAGTTCAAAGTACAAAGTGCATTCGTCACTATTAACAAAATAAAAGTAAATTTGAAAGCAACAGCACTTCAACGAAACAAATATGAATACGCGCCAAACTACTAAAAGAACAGCCACCGAAGCTGAGCTAATCAATTTAGATTATCCCATTATACTTGAGTCTAACTCACCCACTCACGTATGGCAATGGCTGGATAAAAAATTGTCGAAACATCATGAACAAACTGATGCACAAATCACTTAGTTTATTACTCTCTTAAGAGATGGGAAACAAAGACTAACAGAAAAAATAAAGTCTTTAATCAGAGAATCCTAGAACCGTCTCTTAAATGAAATTGATAAGAGATTTTGTGAAGTAAGAGAGGAGTTAAACGATGTAATTGAGCGTGTGAATAGACTTGAAGCAGTGAATGGCGAAATTCTAGACCTAAATAATCAAATTAAACAATTAAAGATACAATCACTGAAACATTCAAATTCTATAGTTGCGTGTGACTTACGCATTAATAATGTACCTTTTGTGATAGGGGAAGATCTTCATAATATTTTCAGTACTGTTTGCATACAAATCTATACACCTCCCATACAATCTATACACCGTTTACAAAATAAAAATAACAAAAATAAAGAAGACTCCCCAGATGGCGTTATCAATGTCAAATTAATGTCGCCATACGACAAAAACTTTTTCCTTAAATCTATATAAAAAGGCAAACAGGAAAAACCTAACGCTAAATCTTATTGGTTTTCACATGGATATTCCAGTCCATTCGAAAGGTGAAAGAGAACATTACTTCTACATACATGAAAACTTGACCAAAGGCAGCTATAAAATTCTTCGTGAAGCAGTAAGCTTGAAAAAGCGACATCTCCTGCATGCTGCATATTCCTTCCGTGGCCTTATTTACGTAAAACGCCTAAGCACAGATAAGCCGACCTGCATCGAACACTTGGATAAATTGCAGCAATTTTTTCGTTGTACTGAAGAAGATAAACCCAATGATGAATCCGATAATAATATACTCCGTGATAATGCTGTCGTATAATTTTGTACGCTTATCTTATATGAAAATGGTATATGTTATTATTTTCTACTTTTTATATACTCCTGTTTATGTCACTATAATTAATTTAGAAACACTTTTAACATTATATTTCATAATTCCTAAACAACACATTTCAAACTACTTTATGTATTGCTTTGCTCTTAGTTGCATTTTAAATCTTCTTAATATCATTAATTGTGAACAACGTTGGTAGCACAGGTGAAAATTCCAATGATGTAACGCTAAATATGATAAAAATTTTGGCTAAACAGAAGGAAGGTGTACAAATTTGTCACATAAATGCCCAAAGCCTATTGAATAAAATAGATGAGTTTAGAATAACTTTCGAAAATTCCAATATCGGCGTAGTTTGTGTCTCAGAGACATGGTTCACTGACTCAACTCCTAATAGTCTCGTAAGTTTGGATGGTTATAATATTTTTAGAACGGATAGATATCGAACAGGCGAACACGGGGTTCTAAAGGGTGGGGGCGGTGTTGCCATATATGTAAAAATACTCTTAACTGCAAATTTTGTTGCAAATCTGAATAAGAAGACAAAATTGAGCACATTTTTATTGAAATTTTATCTCTTGGAAGGAAGATGCTAGTTGGCTGCGTTTATAGACCAAATAGTCGTACGGATTTTTCAAAACTAATTAACACTATCCAAACATACACCGTGGCATATAACGATATAGCAAGCCTAGGTGATTTCAATTATAACCTCCTCCTTGGACTCATTCCAGTCAATATCACCACCTCAACACATTTTACAACCTCCAACAGCACACTTATAGACCTTATTTTTGTGGGTGATACATCTAAAGTGCTACTGTATGATCAATTATCTGCCTCATGTTTCTCAAAGCATGACCTTATATTTGCAGCATATGATTTTTTGATTCCTGACGTAGATAAATTTTATTCTTATCGGGATTTTAAGAACGTAAACTACAATTTATTATATGATAATTTCTTTCAAATTAATTGGAGTACCATTTATCTGATGCCTTCTGTTGATTATCAATTATTTTTCATTGAACACAATATTTTAAAACTATTTGATGACACGGTTCCCTTAAAAACGAAAAGGATAACACCAAAGAATAAATCATGGTTTACCAACAGAATTCAGCAACTAATACACCGAAGAGATTCAGCCTACTCAAGATGGAAACGTTTCAAAACACTTGAACTGACAACTGAATTCCGATCAGCTCGAACCGATGTCAATCACCAAATTAGGATCGCTAAATCAGAATATTACACTAATCGCTTTAGTACTGCGTTGGATTCTAAAAAACTTGGCATACTATTCGCGAAATTGGTATTGGTAATTTTGATAAAACCAGAAACTGTCCTGTTGATGCTGATGAACTCAATAAGATGTTCACTAATATACCCATGACTCCAACAGACATTACAAGCCGTAATGATTTTTTCGCAAACGTCAATAATAATTTCTTTCTAGAAGAAAACAAGTTTGAGTTTTCCTGCGTCAACCAGTCTGATGTTTTCTCTTGTATCTCGCAAATAAAATCTAATGCTGTTGGATATGATAACTTACACCCCCAATTTATTAAAATTCTTTTACCACTAATCTTGCCATATATTACTCATCTGTTCAACACCATCATCACGTCGAGTCGTTTTCCTACAAAATGGAAACATGCAGAGATAATTCCGCTACCTAATTCAAACTCAGAATATCGTCCAATTGCCATACTTAGCTTTCTTTCGAAAATTTTGGAAAAACTACTGCACTTGCAAATGAGCACATACTTACATGTAAATCAACTTTTGACTGACAAGCAATCCGGCTTTCGTCCCAACCATAGTTGCGTTACTGCCCTTATTGATGTTTTCGAAAATATAAGACGTGAGTTGGATGACGGTAAAGTTAATTTTTTGGTTCTTCTTGATCATTCCAAAGCCTTTGATACTGTCAATCATTCTACATTATGTATGAAGCTAAGTCAATTATTCAATTTTTCATCAACATCAATACAGCTAATATCAACATACCTCTCAGAACGGATACAATCAGTATTCGTAAATAATACAATATCTGAACCATTAGCTATTAGTAGAGGTGTACCCCAATGGTCAATTCTGGGGCCGCTTCTTTTCTCTATTTATGCCAATGATTTACCCCACCACTTATCACATTGCAATGTTCACATGTATGCAGATGATATACAGCTTTACCTTAGCAGCCAAAATGTCGATAACCTAAACGATGACCTTAACAGAATAAATTGTTGGGCAAGTTCTAATGGACTTTGCTTAAATCCAAATAAATCTAAATGCATAGCGATACACAAAAGGACTATAAACCCACTTATTGATATGGAAATATCAATAAATAATCAAACAATTGAGATAGTTTCAACAGCTATAAATCTTGGATTGGTCTTCAACAGCAACTTAAATTGGTCAAGCCACATCAACATGCTTGTTGCAACGACCCATAGGGTCCTTATGGGCAACGCAATTCTTTACACCATTAAGAGTAAGAACACTATTGGCAAAGGCTTACCTTATTCCAACACTAACTTATGGATGCGAACTGTTTGCGAATTGCGATTCAATCAGCAAAAAAAAAAATTTAAAATGCTTTACAACAATATTGTTAGGTATGTGTATGGTTTAAGGAAATTTGAACACATATCGTCATTCTCGAAAAGCCTGTACGGAGTATCACTTGAAAACCTACTAAAGATTAGAGTACTAATTTTTCTTCATAAGATAATATATACTGGAAAGCTACAATACTTCTGCAATCATATACGATTTGCCAAATCAAACAGAGGTAAAAAATTAATTATTCCTAAACATCGATGCCTAGTATCAGAATGGCACTTTTTCATAATTGTTATACGTCTTTGGAATAGCCTTCCACCTAATATTCAACTTAATAGCAAAGCAATACATTTGAAAAAATCCTTATTTAAATACTTTGCCTAAACCTAAACTTTTTAAAGGTATTTCTTATTGTATGCTTATTTTTTTAAATTTTTTCTCTCTCTTTTTTTGTAATTTTTACTAATTTTCAATTTAAATTTTTTTTTTAATATTCTATGTCATATTTTATTAATGTCGTAATTTTAAAAATTCTTATGTTAAAATATTATTTATATTAATTTTTATATGTATTAGTTACAATTTTATTTAATTTAATTTGGCTAAACTTGTTTGTACACTACTAAAATCCTGTACTGTAATTATAAGACTTAGTCTTGTTGTGCAGTAAAACATTAAATTTAATAAATAAAATAAATTAAATTTAATAAATAAAATAAATTAAATTTAATAAATAAAATAAATTAAATTTAATAAATAAATAAATAAATACCGGACAGTCATTCAAAACGTGTGTGATGTTTAAGGTACTGATACATCTATTGCAAGGGGGGTAGAATTTTTCTTTAGAATCCATTCAGGGGAAAAGATGGTATGCCCCAGGCGTAGTCTGGAGAATACTTTTATTTTCTCCTTATCTAGTTCTATTTGGGTGTATTAAAGAGTAGTGGTAGTTGTTTATCTGGTTTTCTTTAATTTTTATTTTTACGCAATTTGCAATGTGTCGACAGATACCATTTTTTCTGAGGTTGCGTTCATAATCATTGGCGCATGTGAAGCGTATTTAGCTGCGATGTCAGCTTTTTCATTGCCTATGATGCCGATATGACTTGGTATCCAATGTATTCTGAACTGGTCTTCGTTGCCGATAATTGCATTTCTAATTTTTGTTATGATGTCCCAATTATTGTTAAAACAGTTTGTTATGGGCTTTAGGACTTAGAGGCTGTCTGTGTATATTATGGTTTTCATTTTGGCTGTTTTAGTTGCGAGGATAGCTCGATAAATTGCACACGATTCTGCTGTGAAGACTGAAGAGTACTCGCGTAGTGTACCTAGGGCGAGATGTTTGCCTTCTTCGTTGACTACTGCATAAGCTGGAATGTTGCATTCGGATTTGGTGCCGTCAGTATATATAAAACGCCAACCTCTGTTTTTAGTGCGTTTTTTGTTCAGATAAAGTGTTTAAGAAAAATTCGTTTGGAGTGGTGTCCTTTTTGAACTTGGATAGTAACAAATCAATGCAGCAGTTGTTAAATTTCCAAGGAGGTTTATTTACTGTTAAATTCTGAGGCTTACGCCAGAGCTTCGGATATCGCAGACTTGATACGCTTAGATCTCTTGGCTAATATGGAAGATTAATATCTTTATCTATTATGAAGTTTGTGCCGAAAATAAGTTTCGGCAAGATTCTGGATTTTATTTCGAATATTCTTTCATCCAAGGACGGAAGCCCTGCTTCACGGAGTATGTTGGCTATAGGTGTAGTTCTGTACGCTTAGACACAGGATCCAGCAGCTTGATTATAGGTAGGTTTTATAATTTTAAGGGTTGTTTTAGGGCTACTTCCGTAAAGAGGCAGACCGTAGTCAATTTTACTTAATACGATTGTTTTAGTGAGTTATGTCAGTGTATTAATATGGACGAAGCGTTTTTTTGACAAATATCGTATTATGTTTACTCCAGAAATGATAGACTTTTGAGATGCAAGCAATGATCCCTCCAGCTGTATTTGTTTGAAAAAATTACACCAAGTATTTTTAATTTGTTTACGTTTTGAATTTCTAAGCCATCCGTTTTTTGCAAAGAAATTTTGGCTCAAAGTACTCGGTCCATTTTATGATTTCTCGGAGAATTTTTTCCAGGATATTTGTTGTTTCATTGTTGTCATTTCTTTTACAGAATATATATAAATCATCTGTGTACAAACAGTGATTCACCAGTCGAGTATTGTTTACAATTTGACTGATTTCGTTAAAGGCTATCTGGAACAGCACTACTGAGAGTGGTGATCTCTGAGGGATTCCATTTTTTTGAGGGAAAGTTTTAGAGAGTTGGCCGTTGATTTTCACTTTGAAGCGTCTGTGTGTTAGAAAATTAAATATTTTATGTCCTATTGACCAGGATTTTAAAATATTTAAAATTACACGTAAACCAATTCTATCAAATACTTTTTCAAAGTCTATAGACAGAGCCGTTACATGGTTTCTAGCTGATAGCGCGTTTGAAATATAATAGCTCATATGTAAGAGCGAATCATCACAACCTTTGTTAGATTTGAAAGCTACCTGTTTATAGCGATAAGTTTTTTCTTGTCCATAAACCATGTAAGTCTTGTAGCTATTATTTTTTCGATGACTTTAAAAAGACGTGGCAGCAAGGATATTGTGCGATAGTCACCAACAAAAGAAGGATATTTATTCTAGGTAAAGGTACTATTATTGCTAGCTTCCATGAGTGGGGTATGTTACCACTTCTGAGTATTGTATTGTACAAGTCCAGCAATTTCGAGTTACAGTTTTGTGTAAGAGGCTTAATCATTTGATAAGAAATACGATCAAATCCTGGAGAAGTCCCCTTAACTTTATTTAGGCGGTTGCCAAGTTCTAACATTGTAATTGAATCCTCCATTTGAGAAGCGTCTTTGTCTAGTCTATTACTAGGGTTTAATACGATTGGTTAGTTTTTAGATGAATTAAACAAAGGTGGAAAATTGGCATCATTTGCGTATTCAGACCACTCGATTCCAAAGTAGTTTTCGATTTTCAAAGGATCAATTAGTGTTTCGTTCTGTGTATTTACCGCCTTAAATGCTGTTGCGGAACACTTGGATGTCAGTCTGTTTATTTTATTCCATATAACAGAAAAGGCAGTATTTCTGTTAATTGTTTTAGTGAAGCTCTCAAAGTTTGAATTTTTTGCAAGTTTTAGCTCCTTTCGGAATTTCGCATTTGTTTTTTTTTATATGAGAGTAAGTTATCCTCTGTCGGGTTAGCTTTAAATTCTTGCCATTTTTTCATCTTCTGGTTACGTAGGTTTGAGAGGGTTGAATTCCACCATGGTACCGTTTTAATACGGTTTGATTTTTTGTTTGTGGGATGTACATGTTTGCTGCAGTCCGGATTGATTTGGTTATGGATGCTTCGTTTTTGTTACTAGATGACGTTAGTTGTCTACTGGCGATTTTTATTTCCACTTTACGAGAGTACTCTGCCCAGTTAGCTCTGTGCAACAAAAACTTGTTTGCTTTAATTGGATAGAGGTTTTCTTCGGACAGTTTGATGAGCATTTTTATCTGAAAATGATCGCTGTTATGTAAGTCGTTACGGGGTGAACAAGTGCTTATAGGAAGTAGAGGCAACGAGCAGAATGAAATGTCAATATTGGATAAAGTGTTATGTGTGGAAAGATGAGTGGGGGATCCATTGTGCTGTATGTATGTGTCATACACAAGCCATCCATTCAATGTTGTGTTAGGCTGTCTGTTATGTAATAATTAAACCAAGCATTCATGAAAATAGTAAGTGACTAAACATGTATGAATATTCCACCAAATTAATAAACAAGTGTCGTCGGTCAATGTAAACAAATTGCACCATGTAATAAAATTAGAACGGTTTAGAATTACATTTTTAAACCATTTTTAAACATTCAATAAAAATGAAAGTTACTCAATGCCCTAAAATTCTAAAAGAAAACACTTTCTATTATGCTGGGATATTAATACATAGTGCATGTATTAAGATATGAAACAATAAAAACAAATGAATGAAATTAAAACTAAGAAGAACCATTGAGTGACTTTTAAACGTCACTCAATACTAGACTAGAATTAAGATTCTCACTGTTTGTTTATAAGCAGTATGATTTTTAATAAAAAGAAGAATTTGTCACCAGACAACAAAAAGAACCACTCGCTTATATATTTAATAAATAGCGAATAGGAACGCTCCTTAAGTTGAGCGTTAACAGGACCAATCGCTCCTATTAGATGAGCGAATGTTTCAAGATCTGTTCTAAGATCTACTGATACAACACATGGCGATCCTAGCCTAATATCCTTGAAGCAGTATTTAAGAAGAGCTCCTAGATTGAGTTCGGAAGGATCCTAATTCACGCCGGGAATTAGAGGGATTGTCCGGCCAAGGGACAATCGGAGGCTATAGCAGAGACATCAAGCCGAAGCAGATACCACCAAAAGCAGCACAAGCAGGCATGCAGTTATAAAAAAAAAGAAAAAAAAAAAAAAAAAAACAACATAAAACAGTATAAATAGTGTGCTATTAGTGAGAACCTATTAGGGTGCGGAGGCGATTTCGCCCATGCACAGGGTAAAAGAAAAATAATTTATGTAGGAAAGTTTTCTTGTTTTTAATAATGAATGATAATAAAATAGGTCCCAGACCATTAACAATTGAAGAATATTTACGGAGAAATAAACCCGAACAGACGAGGAAACCCTTGGATATACCAAAGGTGAAACCACCAAAGCGTCGTGGTGGATTTTTGGTAAAGAAACGAAGAGAATTGGCAAACTACAGAAGAGTAGTCAATTCATCGCCACCTCCACCGTGGGATCTAGCAACTAAATATTGGTCGAAGATCAATGAAATTGAAGCAATTATAGACACACATACGCAGCTAAAGAAGCAGAAATTAAGAGCTCACAATATTTTTATGTATTATATGCAAAAGAAAAATAGTTTAAATACTATATATTATAGTATAATAGGTAAAATAGTAATAAAAGAAAATTTTTAAGTTAATATGATGTAATGTATGCATACTATAGGGCATTCACTTAGTGCATGAATGCAGAGCATAGAGTATTTGAACAACCACTTGACATACATGTGTTGACCAGAAACGTTGCAATGTGAGAATGCACGTGTTGGGTTCTACTATAAACATTGCGATCAATGAATGGGTATATGGCATGGTGTTGTCAGTAAACAAACCAAAGCCAAAGATAAATAAAAGAGTATCTGATTTCAAGTACATGCATGACGGCAACACAAAGCAAATACGGAAACGTATGTTTTGTGTATTCGATATTGTCGCACTTGACATATTGAAATACTTAATATTGAGACCACCCATTTAACGTTGATGCAAGCAGTGTGGTTAACACAAGTGTTTCACACATGTGTGTCATAGAGCGGATTTACAAAGGTCGCTCACTATGCTGCGTAAGCACTTAGGATTTAAGAGAAAATCTATGTATAATTTAAGAGAATATTTTTGTAAAATTATACAGCCCTGTTCTTGAAACGTTGTTATTTGAATAAGAATGAATTTGAAATAACATGAAATGGAAATTTTGGGTTTCTTGAAAACGCAAATTTTATATTTTCGAAGTATTTTTCGAAATCATATTTTTTTATTGTCAAATGACATGAAACATATGGTGTAGCTTCAGAACCATATGTTATCTAGAAACCGAGGTGCCATATGGTTCTTTAGTCACTCTCACAAAAAAAAGCTTAAGTAATTTTTGCATGTTTTTCCTTAAGGTTATAAAGAAAGTAAAAAAAAATATTATCTTTTAAAATAACATTTTACTTGTTCATTTAATTGTTTTTGTTCTTTAATTTCATTCAATTAAGAATGACTTTTCTTTTTGAAATAAGTTAGGCATCACCAAAGAAAATTCGAAATTCAAATAAATTGGATTTGACTGGCACTACTGCTTCAAAAATAACTAAAAATATGTGATTTGAGTGAAATATTATTTTAAATTCCTTTATTCGTAATAATTAGTGCATAAAGAATCTACATATGTTATAATTGAAAAAATTATAATGGAAAATAGATTGTGTAAATAAAAAGTTTTTATTATAGTTATAGAACAACATCATCTCCAAAAGTGTGTTTTATTAACATCGACCACTGATTACGAGTTTTTTTTTTTTAAATCAACGCAAAATTTAGACGTTTTTTAAAATCGTTTATTTTTCATAAAATTAATGTCTAATTTCTTAAAATAATGACAAGGTTCAATAAAAAACATGTTAGAGTTTAAATATCAATTAGTTTTTTTATCTCTTAAGACCTGCTTAGTAGAAAAAAAGGGCATTTGTTTTGATTTCACAAAGCCTTTTTTATGTGAATTAAAACGAGAAAAAATATTCTTATTGAAGTTAGAGAACAGCAAAAAACTCGTAGATTTAAGAATTTTTTCATTTACGAGTTTTTTTTTGTGATAGTGGTTTCAAGAACAGGGGTGATAGTTAGTATTTTAGTATAAAAGCCTGCCACATTTTAGTTTTAAATCAATCTTGTTCTAACGTCTATAGTAACAGTTGTTCTGACATAGAACAACTTAGAAAACAATAAAGATATATTAAACTAAATGAAAATAAAAAATATGTTTTAATTTGCAAACAAAAAGAATAAGAACACCTAACATATTACATGGCGATCCTGATGGACAAAGACGAATCCTGAATCCTGCAAGTCACTATAATCCTTAATCTTGCAAGTCACCTTAATCCTGAAATGCAGTATCATCCTGGAATCAACAATATCATCCTTGAATCAACAATATCATCCTTGAATCAACATCATCCTTGAATCAACAGCATCATCCTGGAATCAACAATATCATCCTTGAATCAACAGCATCATCCGTGAATCAACAGCATCATCCTTTTTTATGGCAGCCCGATCCTGCCCTGATCCTATTGACAAAAATAAGGTAATAAAGTAGTATAAAAAAATTTAGTGACGGTTTTTATTAAGTGCTTTGCGCAAATAAAAACTGCTGAAGATTTGTACGAGTGTCCAATTTTTTTTTTTCTCTTATGGACAGAAAAGAAAAACTTAATACTATACTCAAGGAAATAAAAATAGCTAGCCAACAGTGGAATTCAGGAAAACTGAAAGAAAAACCTGAAGTACTAGCTCTAGGTCCTAAACCAATAGACAAAAGAAAATTTTACAGAAGTAAAAGTATTATAGAACCTGTATACCCAATATTTCCGGTACAGGAAACGAAGATAATAGGAAGAAACTACAAAGGGGAAAGGAAAATAAAGTTAACCATAATAGAAGATAAAATAAAGTTATTGAAAGAAAAAATTGAAGACGAGACGTTAATTACTAGCGAGAAAGAGTCTTTGAACATAAGAAAAATTGAACTAGAAAAAGAATTTTCCTATATATTACAGGAAATCAGAGAACATAATAAATCTAAGAAAAAGAAAAGGAAAATAAATAAGATAAATGGGGAACACTCAAAACAAGATAAAAGAAGTCATTACGGCAACAACTAACGCACCTCCTGCTATAAGCGTAAGCGTGGAGATATTAATATTAATATGCATTTTATTCACAGCTAATGTAACAATAAAGTACTTAAGAAATTATATTAAAAAACAAATTAATAGACATATATTAAAAAATAATATGAATAATACTGTATAAAAATAAGAAAAAAAAAAATAGATAAATAAACACAAGAAAAATGTAAACTTATTAATAGATTAGAAAAAAAAATATATATTCAAAATAAAGAAAACTTTTAACAAATAACAGAATTTTTTTAGTAAATTTTCATGGATAACTTATATAAACAAATTGAGACAATCATAACGAACGCCAGAAAATCAATAGGTAAAGTTTACGTGTCAGATACTTTACTAGCAAAAAGGAAAGAGATACAAAGATTAGAACAAGAAGCAATAAAAATTTTAGAAGACCCCAAGATCCAAGAATCAGACAGACAGGTACATATAGGAAAGTTTGGTAGATTAAAGAAAGAAGCTCTAGAAGTACTTGGATTACACGAAGACAGAGCACAACAGACATCAGCTCAACAGACAGGCAATAGCAATTCTGACGAAAGAGTAACAGATACACACAATACAATGGCGGAAAATGTACTGAACACATCTGAATTGGCTGCTATTTCGAAGCTTATACCAATATTTAATGGTGCGAGAGAAGAATTAGAATTGTTTATAGCGAATCTAAGTATAGTGCAAGAAACAATTACACCTGAAAAACATGGGGCGTATTTTAATTTCGTATATAGAACAAAATTGTCCCCCAAAGTACAGAGCAGAGTGAGACAGACTACGGTACCAACCAATATTATTACATTAGTAGCTTCATTGAAAGAAGCCTACGGGATTAGAAAATCCTCAAACATTATTTTGAATGAGTTAACGAATATGATACAGACAGACACAATAAGGAAATTTGCAGACAGAGTGGAAGGTTTGATAATGGAATTAAATGAGGTACAGATACAAGCTCTTGGCGAAGCAAGTAGAGAGACCATCAGTAATACCAACGCCATAATAGCGTTTAATACATTTAAAAATGGGCTGAAAAACAGGGAAATAGTACGAACAATAGAGGCGAGTAGAAAGAAAACACTCCATGAAGCTATAGGGATAGCCTTAGAAGCATCATCGGACATAAGGCAGAGTCAAGTTATGTTCAATACTTCAAGGTCAAGAGATTCGAATAGAAACTATGGTAATAACAATTACAATGGTAATCACTACAACAACAATTATAACAACAATGGAAGTAGAAATAGCGACACAAATAATAGGAACGGTTATAACAACAACAATAATAGATACAATAACAACAACAACAATAAGAACAATTACAGGCAATAGCAATTCTGACGAAAGAGTAACAGATACACACAATACAATGGCGGAAAATGTACTGAACACATCTGAATTGGCTGCTATTTCGAAGCTTATACCAATATTTAATGGTGCGAGAGAAGAATTAGAATTGTTTATAGCGAATCTAAGTATAGTGCAAGAAACAATTACACCTGAAAAACATGGGGCGTATTTTAATTTCGTATATAGAACAAAATTGTCACCCAAAGTACAGAGCAGAGTGAGACAGACTACGGTACCAACCAATATTATTACATTAGTAGCTTCATTGAAAGAAGCCTACGGGATTAGAAAATCCCCAAACATTATTTTGAATGAGTTAACGAATATGATACAGACAGACACAATAAGGAAATTTGCAGACAGAGTGGAAGGTTTGATAATGGAATTAAATGAGGTACAGATACAAGCTCTTGGCGAAGCAAGTAGAGAGACCATCAGTAATACCAACGCCATAATAGCGTTTAATACATTTAAAAATGGGCTGAAAAACAGGGAAATAGTACGAACAATAGAGGCGAGTAGAAAGAAAACACTCCGTGAAGCTATAGGGATAGCCTTAGAAGCATCATCGGACATAAGGCAGAGTCAAGTTATGTTCAATACTTCAAGGTCAAGAGATTCGAATAGAAACTATGGTAATAACAATTACAATGGTAATCACTACAACAACAATTATAACAACAATGGAAGTAGAAATAGCGACAAAAATAATAGGAACGGTTATAACAACAACAATAATAGATACAATAACAACAACAACAATAAGAACAATTACAGAAATAGCGGTAACGGTAGAAGGAATAATAATAATCGCAATAATGGCTACAACGGCAATGGTCAGAGCAATAGAAGTAACTACAGTCAGAGTAGTAGGGGCAATCATTATACGAATAATAATGTGAGAGGTAACAACAGTTACAAAAATAACAATTACAACAATAATAGAAACCATAGAGTCAATCATGTTCAAGAACAGGGAAACTCCAGAGATCCGGAGATTTTACAGTACCAAGAATCTTCGGAAGGAAACCAGTAAGAACCCATAGAATTTTTAGTGTCTCATCGGATCTATAGAATTATGTAAGATTAAAAATAAATGGCATAGATAACCCATTAACATTCTTGATAGACACAGGAGCAGATGTCTCTTTGTGCAAAGAAGATTCACTATATAATCACAGAGAAGATCCAGATGACTATTGTTTCCTGACAGGGATTTCAAAAGAGGAGATAAAATCCTTGGGTTCAACAAAGGTAGAGGTACAAATAAATGAAATGATAATTGAACATAAAGTACAATTGGTAAAGTATGACTTTCCAATATATACAGACGGTATATTAGGGAGAGATTTTCTATACAGGTATAGTTGTAACATTGATTATGACAAATTTATATTAACAATTAACACTGAGCATGAGGCGATAATATTGCCGATACACAACAATGCATTAAGAATCAATCACGTGAAAATTTCTCCAAGAAGCGAAGTGATTTTGCCATTTGATATTGACGTTATAGAAGATAGTGTAATATGTAATCGCGAGATTGCAGATGGAGTATACTTGGCAAACACGATAATTCCAAAAAATGGAAATAAACACATAAGAATATTAAATGTCTTGGATAAAACAACAATAATAAAGAATTTGAAGATAGAAACGGTTCCACTGAGGAATTTTGAGATTTATAAGACTACTGGTACAGCAACACGATATGACAAAGAACGATTCAATAAGTTATTAAATGAACTGAATATAAATACAAATGATGACAGTGCGGAGAATGGATTACTGGAAATACTGAAGAGATATCAATCAATTTTTCATATAGAAGCAGAAAATTTAACAACAAACAATTTTTATAGACAAACTATACATTTAAATGACAATAACCCGGTCTATATAAAGAATTACCGTTTGCCACAGACACACACGGAAGAGATAAACAATCAAGTAAAATGTTATTGGAACAGGATATAATAGAACCATCCGTGAGCCCATATAATGCTCCACTTTTGTTAGTTCCTAAAAAGGGTCAAAATGATTTTAAAAAATGGAGATTGGTGGTGGATTTTAGGAAACTGAATGATAAGATTGTAAATGACAAGTTTCCGCTAACACGACTAGACGACATTTTGGATAAGTTAGGTAGAGCGAAATATTTTTCCACGTTGGATATGACGAGTTCATTCCACCAGATCGAACTTGATGAAGATTCAAGACCTTTTACAGCATTTTCAACTCCTAATGGGCATTATCAATATACTAGATTACCGTTCGGATTAAAAATATCTTCTAACAGCTTTCAAAGAATGCTGACGATAGCATTGTCTGGATTGGAGTCAGAAGCATTTTTATATGTGGACGACATAATAGTGTTTGGATGTAGTCTGAAGCACCATAACGAAAGTTTGATAAACGTATTGGACAGATTAGCTAAATACAATCTAAAGCTAAATGCGGGTAAATGTTGTTTTTTACGACCAGAAGTTGTATACTTAGGGCATTTGATAACGTCAAATGGCATAAAACCAGACCCAAATAAGTACGAAGCAATTTCTAAATACCCAATTCCAAAAAATTCTGACGAGGTTAGGAGATTCGTAGCTTTCTGCAATTATTATCGAAGATTCATAAAGAATTTCGCAGAAACAGCAAGCTGTCTGAATAACTTATTGAAGAAGGACACGAAGTTCGATTGGACTGAAAATTGTCAGCTGGCATTTGAAAGTCTCAAGAATAGCCTTATAAGTCCACCAGTGTTGCAATATCCCGACTTTGATAGAACATTTGTGTTGACAACTGACGCATCAGATTTTGCGTTGGGAGCAGTTCTATCTCAAGGCCCGATAGGCAAAGATTTACCGATATCTTACGCAAGTAGATCCCTTAATAAACACGAAAGGAATAAGCCTGTGATTGAAAAAGAACTTCTAGGTATTTATTGGGGTATACAGTTTTACAGACCATATTTGTATGGAAGCAAATTCACTGTCGTGACAGACCATAGACCGTTAATATCCTTATTTTCTCATAAGAATCCTAGTTCTAAACTGACAAGAATAAGGTTGGAACTTTCGGACTACGATTTTGATATTGTATATAAGAAAGGAGCCAATAACACAAATGCAGATGCGTTGTCACGAATACAAATGGACTCCACAATGTTAAAGAATATGATACTATTGGAAAATGATGAAAGTCTAAAAAAGACACTAGTAGTAACAAGAGTTATGAACAAAAAGTCATCAATTAATAAAAATATCAATAGCAACTCTCAGAGCGAGCCTGATCAACTCCGTATGTGGGATTGCACATCCATCAATGATATTAAAAATGCATGCAAACTAAAGTTTATTTTAGAAAAAAGGCCAAATAATGATATATATAGATACATTACAGAGTATGATAAATGTAATAATGAAATGCGCATTAGGTGTAGCGATGATCCAAAGTGCTTAGGTACTCTATTGGAGAAACTATCATCTTACTTAAAAACTAGTAAAAATGAAAAATTTGCCATCGCAAGAGATGATGCAATATTTGAAATAATTCCTGCAGATGAATTTAAGGCCAAATATAATGATTTACAGAAATCAAATACAGATGACATAAAGATATTACTATATAATAAACCTCAAAGGATAATAGATGATAACAGAAAACAAGAACTTATAGAAGTGTATCATAGTATTCCCCAAGGAGGACACTTTGGTGTGAGAAAAACAACGTTAAAATTAAAACAAAAATACATGTGGAAAAACATGTCAAAAATGGTAAAGAATTTTGTATCAAAATGTGACCTATGCCAGAGAAATAAACGAACTAAATATACAAAAGAACCACTTAAAGTGACAGATACACCGTCTCAGAGTTTTGACACAGTGGTGATAGATACAGTTGGTCCACTACGTCCAACGAGTAACTTTCGGTATATATTAACCATGCAATGCGAATTGACGAAGTACATTATTGCTTGTCCAATGGAGACGAAGGAAGCAAAATCTATAGCAAAGGCATTAACCGAGAACGTTATATTGAAGTATGGCATATTTAGTACACTCAAATCGGACAGAGGTACCGAATTTAAGAACGAATTGATGAATGAAATATGTACATTACTAAAGATTGAACAACGATTTTCGACACCTTACCATCACGAAACGTTAGGCACAGTGGAAAGGAACCATAGGGTCCTAAACGAGTATTTTTTGTCTTTCGTAGAAGATAACAATTGGGTAGATTGGATACCGTACTACACATTTGCGTACAACGTAACACCTCATGTGGATACAGAATACTCTCCATTTGAGTTAATATTTTGAAAATTACCAAAATTGCCAGGTGATGAGATCCGGAATCATCCCAAGGTATATAATTTTGAAAATTACGCCAACGAACTGAAATCAAGACTGAAGCATTCACTGGACAACGCAAAACGCATGACAGAACAAGTGAAAAATAATAGACAAATAGAATCACAGAAGAAAACAAATAGTATAGGGTTAGAAGTAGGTGATTTAGTGTTAGTTAGAGTAGAAAACAGAAGGAAAAATGAAGCACCATATAAAGGTCCTTACAATATAGTAGATATTAGTGATTTGAACGTTTCAGTACAGATAGGGAATAATGTTAAGACGTACCATAAGAATTTACTAAGAAATATAAGCAATTATAAAAAAAAAAAAAAAATTTTTAAAAATAAGAAAATAAATAAACATACTGGCACAATAATGTTCTTTTAGATATAATTTAACATAAGCAAAAGTAGCAATTAAGTCAAACAAACAATTATGTAAATATATTCTATATGTTAATGAAATTATTATTTAAGGTGTTATCATTTAATAAAGCGTAGAATTACAGAACAAAATTTTTTTATATGTTAATAAAATTATAATTATTAATGACAGGCGCATATAATATTACGTATGAGAACAAAGTGTTATATGTATAAAATGAATATAACACAAATGTATACACATAATGATTCATATTTATAATAAACAGTAGAATTATATACATAGTAGCTGACATTAAAGATCAGTATAGTCTTAATACAATTACTAGAACAATGAAAACGTATATATAAGCATTACATTAATAAAAATATGTATAGGATAACAAAACGTGTGGTATGCATACAATAATATACACAGTAATCCTACAATCTCTTTTGAACTTGAAGAAATTGTATGATTCCTCTTAAGGGCGGTGGTGTAATGTATGCATACTATAGGGCATTCACTTAGTGCATGAATGCAGAGCATAGAGTATTTGAACAACCACTTGACATACATGTGTTGACCAGAAACGTTGCAATGTGAGAATGCACGTGTTGGGTTCTACTATAAACATTGCGATCAATGAATGGGTATATGGCATGGTGTTGTCAGTAAACAAACAAACCAAAGCCAAAGATAAATAAAAGAGTATCTGATTTCAAGTACATGCATGACGGCAACACAAAGCAAATACGGAAACGTATGTTTTGTGTATTCGATATTGTCGCACTTGACATATTGAAATACTTAATATTGAGACCACCCATTTAACGTTGATGCAAGCAGTGTGGTTAACACAAGTGTTTCACACATGTGTGTCATAGAGCGGATTTACAAAGGTCGCTCACTATGCTGCGTAAGCACTTAGGATTTAAGAGAAAATCTATGTATAATTTAAGAGAATATTTTTGTAAAATTATAGTTAGTATTTTAGTATATAAGCCTGCCACATTTTAGTTTTAAATCAATCTTGTTCTAACGTCTATAGTAACAGTTGTTCTGACATAGAACAACTTAGAAAACAAAGATATATTAAACTAAATGAAAATAAAAAATATGTTTTAATTTGCAAACAAAAAGAATAAGAACACCTAACATATTACAATGAATATTTTTAAAATAATTATTATTATTACAATATTATTAATAATTTTGTCCATAGTAGGGATTTTACTTAAAATATACATAACCAACAGTGTTTGGTATAGAGTAAAAAAATTCGTATATTTAGGACAAGAACAAATAGAAGATTTTAAGGCCATTAAAGATACGTTTTTGTCATTGTTTGAGTAAAGATATATGTATAGACTTCAAATATGGAATTCAGAAAAATTTACGACAAATATATATAGGATGGGTAATATTTTTAATAATAGTAACACCAATGGCAATAGTTTTGAATAGAAAATGGTTCGATTTCATGCTAGCAATTAACAACTATAGGAAACAATAGAAAAGAAAATAAGATTAACTTTTGCGGTTAACAGAGACTTTTTACGACATAAATGGACTCTCAGTGAGCAAATTAGTATTAATACCAAAAAGTCATTATCGAGGCCATACACTTTAGAAACAATAAAGGAAAAAAGTTTAGAAATACAGAAATTAGAGGAAAAATTCAAAAGTTATATAGAAGACTCCGATTTAAAAGAATTAGATAGTAAAGAAGCTTGGGAAAATTTTATAAGAACTAAAGAGGAAACTCTGAAATTATTATAACAACATTTTAAGAGAAAGATAATGACGAATCCAATCATGACTAGTTTAGATATGAATGAATTGTCGTTGATTACCAAATTGGTACCGAAAATTTCGGGTAAATCTGGCGAACTACAAGATTTTTTAACAAATTTAGAAATGGTATCAGTGCCTGTGGCCACTGAAAAAACCAATTCATTTTTCAATTTTATTTTTAAATCGAGATAGGACGTAAAAGTTCAGAACAGAATAAAACAAACCTCATTACCAACGAATATTGATGATTTGATAGAGTTATTAAGATTGTCGTATAAACCATCAAGATCATCAAATACAGTATTAAGCGAATTAACGCGCATCATTCAGAGAGACAATAATTTGTTGGGCTTTGCTATGAAAATTGAAAAACTCGTGACTGAATTGAATGAAATACAAATATCCGAGCAAGGAGAGGCAAATAGAAATGCCATAATAAATACGAACGGCAAAATTGCTTTCAATGCATTTGTAAACGGCATAACAGACCCACAGATAATGGCTACAATAGATGCAAGCCAGGTAACGACATTTGTAGAGGCGTTAAAAATCGCTGAAAAAGTTGCTTCAAGAACGCAACAGAAACAAGTATTTTATCAAAATGCTCAATATACTGCGACTCGTAACACTACAGCATACAGACAATCTGAATGCAGGAACTGCGGCAGACGACATGGCTATATATGTCCCGCAGAAGGTGCGAAATGTCACAACTGTGGAGAGCTGAATCATTTTGGAAATATCTGTCGTACTTAATTTCAGAATAATAACAACGGAAAATATACAAGTAACTCTAATAAAGATAACAACAATAGGAGGCGCACAAATAATGGCTATGTGAACAATAATAGCAACAATAAGAACGGACATAATTATAATCTGAGGAATGCAAATAACAGTACAAGAAATCGTAACGTACATCAAATTCAGGGAAACGCACAAAACCCGGAGACCGAGGAAATACAGTCTCCAAGGGGGTTCAACTATTAGAAAATACTAAAGTGTACAGCATATCATCCAAACTCAGAAACTACGTGAGATTAAATGTTGAAAACACAAATAAGGAGTTAACATTTTTAATTGACACAGGGGCTGATGTCTCCTTATGCAAGAACAAATTTTTAACGAAGTATGAGATAAACCAGGATGACTATTGCAACTTGACAGGAATTTCAGAGATTATTAAATCACTGGGTTCCACGAATATAAACATTAATATGGAAAATGATATTATAACACAGAAAATACAGCTAGTAGAGGACACTTTCCCGATAAAAACAGATGGAATTCTAGGAAGAGATTTTCTTTCAAAATATAGATGCAATATAGATTATGATAGCTATGCGTTAACGTTTAGTTTTAATAATGAGATGATAGTGATTCCAATACATGATAACACTTTTAGAGTTAACAGAGTGAAAATACCACATCGAAGTGAAATAGTAATACCATTTGATATTAAACTGGAGGAAGACTCCGTAGTACTGAACAGGGAGATTGATAAAGGTGTATTTTTGGCAAATGCGATAATACCTAAAAATGGCAATCAACACATCAAATTACTAAATGTAACGGACGATATAATTATAATAAACAACTTAGAAGTGGAGACTAGACCACTGAGAAACTATCATATTTGTTCATATGGCAAGAAGGAGAATGAAAACCATTATACACAGCAATGATTTAGTAAATTACTGGAAAATTTTGAATTAAATGACTTGAATGATGAGAACAGAGATGAGATTATTTCAATATTGAAGGAATATCAATCAATATTTCACATGGAAGACGAAGAGTTGACTACCAATAATTTTTATAAACAAACAATCAATTTGAATTATAATAGTCCAGTATACATCAAAAATTATAGATTACCACAAGCACAAACAACATAGATAAATTCTCAAGTTCAGAAGCTTTTGGAGATTAATATTATTGAACCATCGATAAGTCCATACAACGCACCACTCTTATTAGTGCCGAAGAAAGGACAGACAGATCTGAAAAAATGGCGATTAGTTGTCGACTTCAGAAAATCAAATGACAAAATTGTAATTGACAAATTTCCTTTAACGCGTTTAGACATTTTGGATAAATTGGGTAGAGCTAAGTATTTTTCGACATTGGACATGACAAGTTCCTTTCATCAAATTGAACTTGACCATGAAGCACGTCCTTATACAGCTTTTTCTACTCCAAATGGTCATTACCAATACACAAGACTACCTTTCGGTCTGAAAATATCATCCAACAGTTTTCAACGCATGCTGACAATAGCATTGTCTAGTTTGGAATCTGAAGCTTTTCTTTATGTAGATGATATCATAGTTTTTGGGTGTAGTCTAAATCACCATAACACTAATCTGATAAAGGTTTTTGATAAATTACGAAAATACAATTTAAAGCTGAACGCTAGTAAATGTTGTTTTTTAAAACCTGAAGTGGTATATCTTGGACATTTAATAACACCAAAAGGCATAAAACCAGATCCGGAAAAATTCGAATCGATAAGAAAATATCCTGTAACAAAAAATGCTAACGATGTTGGAAGATTTGTAGCATTTTGTAATTACTACAGAATATTTATAGAAAATTTTGCCAACATAACCGATTGTTTGAACAAATTATTAAAAAAAGGTCAAAAATTCGAATGGACGGAACAATGTGAAAATGCGTTTGAGACACTGAGAAATAGACTAATGAGTCCGCCCATTTTACAGTATCCAAATTTCGAAAGACCATTTATCCTAACAACTGACGCATTTGATTTTGCGTTAGGTGCCGTGTTATCACAAGGAGAAATTGGAGAAGATAGACCAATATCTTATGCCAGTCGATCATTGAACAAACACGAAAGGAATAAGTCAGTAATCGAAAAAGAATTACTCGGTATACACTGGGGTATACAATTCTTCAGACCTTACCTATTCGGTAGAAAATTCATAGTGGTAACCGACCATCGTCCACTCATCGCATTATTTACACATAAAAATCCTAGTTCCATATTAACTAGAATTTTATTAGAATTGTCTGATTACGATTTTCAGATAGTTTACAAAAAGGGAAAAAATAACACAAATGCAGATGCTCTATCTAGAATACAAATAGATTCCGATGTATTGAGGAAAATGATACCTCAAAATAATGAAGAAAATGTGAAAAAGTCGCTGGTGATAACAAGAAACATGAAAAGGAAAATGATACAAACTGAGGATAATAGAAATGAAACTAAAGAAAATAATGAAAGGAAAACTAAAAGAAGATGAAAATAAAACTGAGGTAAACGATGATACAGTTCTTACTAAGCCTGATCAACTCAAAATGTGGGAGTGTACATCAATGAATGATATAAAACTTGCGGTAAAGCTGAAGTTTATAATGAAAAAATCGACTAGAGAATTCAAAATTGAGAAAAATCTTGCTTTAAATCAAATGGCCATCAGATGTAGCGATAATCCCGATTATATATGTAATGTGTTGGAGAAACTACCTTCTGTTTTAAGCAGATTAAATTGTGTAATGTTCGCACTAGAAAAAGGTGACGAAATATTTAAAAAAGTAAATATAGAAAAAGTAAAAGAGATAATAAACAAGAGTAAAGGAAATGACGTCAGAATTCTCATATATAGCAAACCTCAAAGAGTAACAGAAGAACAGGAGAAAATTAAATTAATTAAATTGTATCATGATACACCATGCGGAGGACATTTCGGAATAAGGAAAACACTAATAAAATTGAAACAGAAATATTTATGGAGAAACATGAATAAAATGGTACGAAATTATGTATCAACGTGTGATCTTTGCCAATGGAGCAAACAAGTAAGACACACCAAGGAACCATTATGTGTGACAGACACACCGGGAAATAGCTTTAACACTGTAGTTATCGACACAGTTGGACCATTACGTCCTTCAGGGAATTTCAGATACATTTTGACTATGCAGTGTGAACTCACTAAGTACGTTATAGCAGTCCCAATGGAAACAAAAGAGGCTAAGAGTGTAGCGAAAAGCCTAATGGAAAACTTGATATTAAAATATGGCATTTTTAAAACTCTAAAATCTGATAGGGGAACAGAGTTTGTAAACGAACTAATGAAGGAAATATGCAATTTGTTGAAAATCGAGCAAAAATTGTCTACGCCATACCACCATGAAACTTTGGGTACCATAGAAAGAAATCATAGGGTATTGAATGAATACTTCTTGTCATTCGTAAATAATGATAGCTGGAGTGATTGGATAGCTTATTATTCTTTCACTTACAATATCACACCACATGTAGATACAAATTATTCTCCATATGAGTTAATTTTTGGTAAAATACCTACATTACCAGGTGAACAGATTATGAATAATGATAGGGTATACAACTTGGACAATTATGCTAATGAATTAAAGATGAGGCTAAAAACTTCATTAGAAAATGCTAAAAAACTGATTGAAATTACGAAAAAGAATAGAAGTTTAGAATCGTACAACAAAGTAAATAGGATAGATCTCAACATAGGAGATTTAGTTTTAGTAAAATTAGAAACTAGGAAAAAGAATCAACGGCCATATAATGGACCGTATGAAATTATAGATATAAACAATGTAAATGTAACTATAAGAATAAATGGAAAAGAAAAAACTGTACATAAAAATTTATTGAAAAAATACCATATATAACAAAAACAAAAATTCGAAAAAAAAAATTTTGTAATATAAATAATTGTTAATACTGTAAACATTTATAATAAGAATAATATGTATAGAAAAAGAAAAAAGGGATTTATTATTTAAGTATCACTTGTAACATTTTTTTTTTGTATAATTATTATGTCATTTAAACACTAACAAATAAGTATGTCATTTAATAACTACCAATAATGTATTCAAATTTCAAAAAAAAATTTTTAAAAAAAAGAAAAATTTTTTTTTTACAATGAACACAAATTGTAATTCATAAGTCATAAGCACTTAGTCACTACTTACAAAGTATCCAAATATCAAAAGAATTTTTTTTAAAAATAAGGAAAGTAATCAAATTTCAAAGAATGATTTTATTTTACAAAACAACCGAACAACAACAATAAAGTAAAATCACATAATTTTTGTAAACATAAATGATATGATTTAACTGAAAAGGGTAGGGGTGTGCTGTATGTATGTGTCATACACAAGCCATCCATTCAATGTTGTGTTAGGCTGTCTGTTATGTAATAATTAAACCAAGCATTCATGAAAATAGTAAGTGACTAAACATGTATGAATATTCCACCAAATTAATAAACAAGTGTTGTCGTCGGCCAATGTAAACAAATTGCACCATGTAATAAAATTAGAACGGTTTAGAATTACATTTTTAAACCAAAGCGGTATTTTATTAATATAAGTATTGAGTAACATTCAATAAAAATGAAAGTTACTCAATGCCCTAAAATTCTAAAAGAAAACACTTTCTATTATGCTGGGATATTAATACATAGTGCATGTATTAAGATATGAAACAACAAAAACAAATGAATGAAATTAAAACTAAGAAGAACCATTGAGTGACTTTTAAACGTCACTCAATACTAGACTAGAATTAAGATTCTCACTGTTTGTTTATAAGCAGTATGATTTTTAATAAAAAGAAGAATTTGTCACCAGACAACAAAAAGAACCACTCGCTGATATATTTAATAAATAGCGAATAGGAACGCTCCTTAAGTTGAGCGTTAACAGAACCAATCGCTCCTATTAGATGAGCGAATGTTTCAAGATCTGTTCTAAGATCTACAGAAACAACACACCATCGTTCAATAAACAAAGATCAGCATTTTGAATAATATTTTCCAGTAAAATTCCTCTTTTATTGTTTTTGTAGATCCACATATGGTATTCCAACAGTTGAAGTCACCAACAACTAACAATGGGTTGGTAAACGATGAGATGATATTTGTTAATTCATTAATTGAAATATCTTGGCTGGGGGAATATAAAAAGATAATACAGTGAATTGAATGTTGAGGTTAATTTCTATAGCTAATAGTTGGTAGACGGAGTTTACGTGAACTTGTTTATGGGGTATATTATATTTGATGAATACGCTTACGCCTTGTTTTGATGCAGTGTTTTGGGTTGAATTGACAAAATAACTGCAATAATATGTTGGAATTGGTGTAAAGGTATATGGGCAGTGGGTTTCTTGTAGCGAGATAAAACAGGGGTCCAATTCCTTTATAAGCAATTGAAGTTCACTGTAATTGTTTCTTAAGCCATTCATATTCCATTGCAAAAGCATAAAGTTCATAGTAAATAGATTTTACAACAGTTTGTGTGAGTAGAATTTTATTAGAATTGGATTTGGAGAAGGGTGTGAAGTAGAGATTTAAGGTTACTACGGTGAAAGATCCATTGTTCCCTCATCGATAGATTCCAATGGTATAAAATATGTATTCTCGTTGATTAGAGATTGTGTTATAGATGAGATCGGAGACGTTAAAGTCATTTCGGAAGAAGTTTTTCGGAGTTAATGTTTTTCGTTTTAGATGTTTTTCAATAATATGAGTATATGTATTAAATGATTTTAGTGGTGTTTTATAATTTATTTTAGTTGTGCTTTTTGATTTAGAAGGGGTTTCGGTTGCTGTTTGTGTTTGAGTTGCTGGTGTGATCAGGATTGGGTAGGTGGTGTGGTTATTTTTTGATGTTGAAGGTTTGGTATCTAGGTTGTTTGTTCTGTTGGTTTCAATATTTTTTGTTGTTTCTTTCCATTTGGTAGGAGAAGCTAATATTACGGATGCATATGTGCTGTTTTGATTATTTGTTATTATTGGAATGTTTTCTTTATATTTACGACCAGCTTCACCCATGGAACAGTAGTTTTTTGTTTTAATTTTCAAGATTTCTTTCATTTGTGTGTATCTTGGACACTGTATGTCTTTTGATGAGTGGTCACCTGAACAGTTAATGCAGAATAGTCGCTTTTCTGGGTCGTGGGGAGGCAAGCTGCAGTTGGGGCAAGTGGGTTCCCTTTGCACCTCTTTTTAGTGTGGCCTAATATATGGCAGTCCTTGCACCTCATCGGATTTGGGATGTAGTGCTCAACTTTGCATTTATACCAGGCTACATCTACTGATGTTGGCAATCGATAAAGATCGAAGGTGAGGATGATTTTACCTGTTGCAATGCGAGTTTCGTCAACTTCGTTTGGTTTAGCGTTTTCTTTACGTTTTGCCTCTTCATTTGGTTTAGTAAACTTGTACTCCTTGATCTTTAATTTATTCTACGATTTCAGATTCTGGGACATTTATTAAACATGGTACATATATGACTCCTTTAACAGAGTTAAGAGTAGCATGTAGTTTACAAGTAATTTGGAACAAGTTTGCCAATGATTTAACCCTCAGAAATTTTTCTTCGACACGTGCGTTGCGGGTTAGAACCAGCAAGTCACCATCGCGTAACTGTGAGATTGACTTGATTTCAGTACTTATTCCTTCCATGGACTTTTTAAAGCGAATGTTTTGTTATTATCGCTTGATGAAATTAACACATTTTTGGGTTGTTTTTATTATTATTGGGGGTTGTCAAACTTGGAAATTCATTGGGTTTTTGCCTTTTTGATGGGTTGTCGATAAAGTCTCCAAGTATATGGAACCTGTTGTTCGAAAATTTGTTTGGCGGGCCCGGAGCCATGAGTTTTGTTTAGAATTTTCTTATTACTTTTAACTATTTAATCTACAATGCAATAAAATATTAACCGAAGCTGTTATAAGCACTAGCAATATAGATTAAAGAGAAGGTTAAAAACAACTGTACGCTTTGAATGCTAGTCAGCAAATCCTGGTTACGGTTGTGAGACAATGTACACCTTTACCGGGTGATTGCAGCTACTCTGTCTTATAAATACATTACGAAAAATTTTTGGGGTTTAGCATTCACCTAAAGGTACAATTATGGAACCTTCACTTATTCAATTTACTATTGTACTTATCATAGAGTTTATGTAACCCACAAGCAAGAAACTTTCAAGGAAGAAAAACAACTGAATTGGCATTAGTTTTATTACAAACAATTTCCATTACAACGAAAATCTCGTTATTATGAAACATTTTAGCGGTCCCTTGGAGTTAGTTGTAACTTTATAGCTATTACAATACTGATATTACAATGTTATGAATACACTAAATTTAAAAACTTGTTATCTTTGAAATACAATTTCACCCGAACTTCTTTAGGAATAGGCAAATATCATTTAATCTGTTCTAATCCAACGTCGGTGTCAAATTCATCATTAGTAGGAAAAACATAATACGGCATGAGTTTTGTTTATGCATCGTGTGATTGATTTACATTGTGTATGATTGTTCTTTTTCCACGTGTGTGTTGTGTACATTGTGTATATGTTCCTTATAATGGAAACTATATTTTACCCTATATTCATAGTGTGCAAATAACAGCAACAAAAATAACATGTCACAACCGAAACATTTTGTGTCACAACCGTAACAACATGTATGTCACAACCGTTAAACCCCAATTAAAAATAGTTATAACTGGGCAAAATAGCATTTTGTTTATGCTTGCACACGTGGCCAGTGTTACTTTTGATATATTACACATGTTACAAAACAATAATGAGTACAGAATCCGATTTATTCTAACTGAAAGGATAGTTTTTGTTACGGTTGTGACATGTTAATTAGTTTTTCTAATTTAAACTTGTTACCAGATTACAACTAATATAATAGGGGGGTTTCATGCCAAGTGCACCAACTTTTGAAACCGATGTCTTCCGATCGGGATGAAATTTGCACCAAGGTTCCTATTGGATAGTAGCTTAGATACAATTTTTCAACAAGATCGGCCAAGATCTTTCTGAGTTAGAGGGGGATCAAAATTTGACATATTGGCCAAACAGGTGTTTTTTGTGATCCATGTAACTTATTACCTATTGTACTTAGAAAATTTTCTCTCAAATAGTTTAGATAGCTATTTCTTCAATATTTCGGAAAAAAAAATACTTAAAAAAAAAAATTTTTTTTTGTAGACTTTTTTTTTGCTAAATCAAAGTATTTTTTTCCTTTTTTTCAAAAAGGGCATTTTTTTTTATAAGAAAACTTAGGATTTTTCCTTTAAGAGCTTTTTGGTCGCTTAGTGGGATGGGAGTGGGATATCTATCAAAATAAATGTTTTGTAACTCAAGACAACGGTTTTTCAATTTTTCACAATTGCATTATTTTGAATTTTTTCCTATTTGTGTGCAAAACCTTACAAATAAAACTTATACGGAGAAACTAGACAAATTAAACTTTCCGAAGGTATGTAACATACCCAACTAAAATTTCATACCCTCGATACTGTAAAACCCAGAATATGTTAACCTCAGGAAAAAATCACTTTTTTCTATAGAAATGTTGAAAAATTATTATTTTTATTTATTTGTAATAATAATTAAATTAATATATAATAATAATAATATTAAAAATAAAATGATAAATAATTTAATAAAAGTTAATCTTAATTACATTAGATCCATTTATATCATAACTATTTTTATACTTAATTTATTGTAGCTGATGAAGTATTTAAGTCTTGTAAATTTTTAAATGCCCAGTCTTTCATCCAGCTTTTTTGTCGCCTTTATTTACTGCGTTTTTTTGACAATCCTTTCTTGGCGTTACTAGGTTCTGCTGTTGATTTCGCTGATGGTTTATTTGTTGGCTTTGGAAAGAAATCACATTGAATAGAGGCAGAAAACTTTTTCAACTTGAGTTTTCCATCGACAAGCGGTATAAAAGCATGGTATTGGGCGGTGCCATCGCTTGTTACCGCAGCATCGAATCTGCTCTTCAGTGTTTTCAATGTTTCCTGATGATCCTCTTTGTTACTAAAAACTATTTTAGTTTACAATAATTCTTTGCCCAATGGAATAAAGCAGTCGCATCTAAGATGCGATCTTGATGAGAGCACTGGAGGCTATACTTCGCTGCATTTCTTTTAAGGTTTGCTCCAATACCATCACATGCTCCTTTACCATGAGCAGTAGGATGAAAATGCCACTCAGCTGGCATTCCAAAATCTTTTTCATGAGCCATAAGAAAGCTACGAAGCTACTTTTGTTTTTAAAATGTTGACGAGCTCCGTCCGAAACGTAGTATACCTTCTTTACTGTAAATTTAGATTTTAGATATTTTAGTATTATCTTGTGGTACTCATAAACTGCAACGGTCCATACTTTGTGTTCCAGTTTTTCATCTTTCAAGTAGTAAATAACTACTGTGAATACTGTGAATATATATATATATATATATATATATATATAAATAAAAATAGTTGCTTGGTCGTTATTGAAGTGGAATGCTTGTATGGCATCCTGAAGAACATATAGTTTTCTGCGAAATCATATGAAATAACGAATTCACCAGACTTCAAATGTATCTTCAAATCCTTGAAGAATGACCATTGCTCTTTGACTAAAAAGTCATGGGTTCTCAAGTTTAGCAATCCTGTACACATTTCTTCCACAAAATCATCCACATTTAAAATGATTGTTTTCAATGTGCATCTGTCAGTCTGAATCCAAGAATCAAATTTGACCTCCTCTATATATTCTCGATTTAAAGAGTTGATTAAATTTTCTCTGATGAATGTGGGTTTCGGGCAATTGGTACATTCACCTAAGTGGCAAGAAGTTGTTGCATTAGGACACATAGTCAATTTAAGGCAATCGCGGTGATCGTGTAAATCTTCTGCCGAATCATCTGTTAAATACTTTAAGTTGATTTCCTTCAACATCAGTTTACCATTTTCATGGTAAATGCAAACGCATACTGTGTGAGTTCCGCTGCTTCCTGTCAAAACGCAATGTTTTGGCCTCATTTGGGTAAATTTCGTGAAGCCAATTTTAACATCCTCGTGTTCAGATTGAAATATTGCAAATAACTCTTTCAGGTTACAAAGAACCATTCTCTTCTGTTATGTTATGAAGGTATGTTCCATACCTTCGGAAAGGTTTATTTGTCTAGTTTCTCAGTATAAGTTTTATTTGTAAGGTTTTTCACACAAATAGTAAAAAATCCAAATAATGCATTTGTGAAAAATTTAAAAACCGTTGTCTTGAGTTGCAAAACATTTATTTTGATAGATATCCCACTCCCATCCCACTAAGCGACCAAAAACCTCTTAAAGGAAAAATCCTAAGCTTTCTTATGAAAAAAAAAAAAAAATGCTCTTTTTGAAAAAAAGGCAAAAAATGCTTTAATTTAGCAAAAAAAAAAAAGTCTACAAATTTTTTTTTTTTTTTAAGTATTTTTTTCTGAAATTTTGAAGAAATAGCTATCTAAACTCTTTGGGAGAAAATTTTCTAAGAACAATAGGTAATAAGTTACATGGATGAGAAAAAAACCTGTTTGGCCAAAATGTCAAATTTTGATCCCCTCTAACTCAGAGAGATCTGGGCCGATCTTGTTGAAAAATTGTGTCTCAACTACTATCCAATAGGACTAACCTTGGTGCAAATTTCATCCCGATCGGAAGACATCGGTTTCAAAATTAAAATTAATTAAAAAATGTTGAGAGCAATCATCACAGATATGGCTATAGTAGTACCATTTCTTAAAATAAATTATTTTGTTAGATTATTGAAGTAGAGCACAAGATGCTTTAATTTGATGTATGACATGTGCATATTAAATAACATTTTTTCACCACTTCTCAGGATTTGCTGTAGTCGATTACTGCCATCAGTTGTTAATTTTACATGATATATTGTTCTTGTTGCAACTACATATACGTTTAAGCTCATCGGTTGCTTTAATAAGACTGACTTTTATTTGTTCTTTCTTATAGTCTATTTACAAAATGTACTAATACTATTACAATATATATGTATATTTCATTTATATTTGTACGTGTATATGACACTTCTCTCCCCTATAATTTTATATATCAATTAATATATATTCATTTATCAAATAATTAATTAATAAAATAAAATTCAATTATTGGCTTTAATTCAAAATGCGATTCAACTTTTGAGATCAGATACAATTACAGAATTATGGAAAATAAATAATGATTTTTTAGTTCAATAGCTTCATTGGCTTTTTCCTTGGTCTATTATACCGACGTATGGTATCACCTAGAACTGCTTCCGGGACCTCTTCTGGAACTACTGGCATATTACCTGATGCTGATGCACCAATTGATGCCCTTGGTACGTTTTCCAATCGTTCCGGCGTTTGTGTCCTAGTCATCACTATTGATGGGCGCCTTACTGGTGACGAATGAGCATTCTGATGAGAATTATACGTTATTTTAGGTGCTGGTGGAAATTCGATTGAAAGTGTATCTTTATTTATGTTTTTCGGCAAGTGCGATTCCTGTGGCATTTCTCCTACTTTCCGCATTTGATCTGCATGCCTCTTCCATACTCTACCGTCATCCAGTTTTACGTTGTAGTGTAATTCACCCAATTTGGCTTCTATAACGCCGAAACACCATTTGATTTTGTGAAGATAATCACGTACAGCTACCCTATCACCTACCGAGATTGTTTTTGGCCATGTAACTGTAATTGTTGTTGTTTTGTGGTAACAGAAGATCCAAGCGAGAGTTTATTTGAAGACCGAACATCGCCATTGATGGAGATTTACCCGTTGCTGGACGAATTGAACGTCTGTACGCTAATAAAATTTTAGCTAATTCAGCATTTAAAGTGTTTGTAGTACATTTTGCTGCTAACAATTTATTTTTGATTGTTTGTACATAACGTTCGGCTTGACCGTAGGTTGCAGGATGATATGATATTCTTGAAATCTGTCGAATCAAATTGTCGACCATGGTCGCTTACAAATACGTTTGGAATACCGAATGTGGAAAATATATCTCTGCACTTTTGAATTGTTGTTTCTGTTGTCATATTCGGAACCACATGTACCTCCGGCCATTAGGTGTAAGCTAATAAATAAATACCAATAAATATTTTCCCATGACCGGTCCAGCAGAATCAGCATGTACTCTTTCGAATGGTTTTCTTGGCGGTCCCCATCCCCGTATTGGGATCACTTTTTTGGGATCAGGTCGTGTTGACTGACAAGCAAAACAATTTGTTACCAAATTTTCGATGTCTTTATCTAGATTACTCCACCATACATACGCTCTTGCCAGTTTTTTCATTCTCGACACCCCAAAATGAGCAGTATGCAATTCTTCTAAAATTTTTTACGCAATACCTGTGGTATATGTATAAACACGCATACCTCTTAAGAGACATCCGTCATGTAAACTGAATTCTCATTCACGTCCATATCTTAGGCATTCTAGCAACCTTTGTATTTCACCATCGGATTTTGTTTCAACTTTAAATTCAAACACCTTTATAGGTAAATTATCAATAGCCTCCTCTTTAATCACGTATACCTCCCCTGTAAAATTGTACTTTTCAGAATTTGGTAATCGTGATATAGCATCCGCGTTAGCGTTTTCCTTATATTTTTTACATTTGATGACATATTCGAACTGTTCTAAATATAAAGCGTAATGCGGCATACGTGTTGAAGACAGAGTTGATAGTCCCCTGTTTGGAGAAAATATTTGGGATATCGCCCGATTATCTGTAACGAGAGTAAATTTTCTCCCATATAAATATTGATAAAACTTACGTATACCAAAAATTACTGCATAGCATCTTTATCGATTTGAGAATAGCGTTGCTGCACTTTGTTGAGCGACTGTAATGCAAATTGTACTGGCCTTTCCGACCCATCATCGTAAATATGACTCAAAACGGCTCCTTCTCCTATCGGACTTGCGTCCACCGCTAGTTCCACTGTACGCTTAGGGTTGTAATGAGCAAGAATCGTTTCTGACTGCATCTGTTTATTTCCTTAAAAGCTTTTTCGTAATTTTCGTCGAACTCAAACGGAACTTCGTTTTGTAATAACCGATTCAAAGGATGAACTATGTCGCTTAAATTTTTACAAATCGACCATAATAATTTCCTAACCCAAGAACGCACGAACATCATCTTTACTGGCGGGATTCTTCATTTGCTGTATGGCTTCGATTTTGCTTCTCATACGTTGAATACCATCTTTATTTATTACATATCCACGATAGGTAATACACTCCTTCAAAAACTCAGTTTTTTTTTTCCAGATTCACTCTCATGTTGTATTTTTCCAATCGTTTCAAAACTTCATCAATTCTGTGTATGTGGCTTGCATCATCTGTTGCTGTAATTTTGATGTCATCTAAAAACACTGAAACTCCCGGTATATCGCACAACAATTGCTCCATTAAACGATGCCATTTAGCGGTTGCACCAAACATTAGACATTAGACAGGTTGGTATAGTGCTCTATGAGTACTTAACGTTAAAAGGTGTCTGTCATTTGGATGAACTTCCAACTGTAAATAGGCTTTAGAAAGGTCTATTTTGGAAAATTTAGTGCCGCCAGCCATTTTACTAAATAATTCATTAATGGTCGGCAAGGGAAGTTCGTCAATTAGAAGTGCTGGATTAAGAGTTGCCTTATAGTCACCGCATATACGAACATCACCGTTCTTTTTTTGTGCCACCACAATTGGCGTTGCCCATTCACTGGCCTCAACCTTAACCAACAATCGGCCACCTGCTTTTCTAGTTGCTTCTCCACGGCCTCTCTTAACGGGAACGGCACTCTTCTAGATCTTAAAAATTTTGGTGTTGCATTTTGTTTAACATATATACGGGCTTGTAGATCTTTAATTTTACCAATCGAAGATGAAAACACAGTGGGATATTTTTTCTTTAACCCCTCAACTTGAAATGGTTCGATTGAATTTACCCAAAATTCATGATGTTTATTAAAAATTTTACTCCAATAAATTTTTAGATTTTCTAGCCACTCCCTGCCACAGAGTATTCTACGATCAGACTTAACGATATATAGCTTTTTTGTGTTATTCATTTTTGTTTTAACATCAACGCATACATATCCCATACATTTAATTGATGTTCCACAGTAGCTCATTAATTCCATTTCAGGTTTCTGAATTTTTAATTTAGGCACAAACTTTTTGGCATCCTCAATATTAATTATTGAAACAGGCGATCCTGTGTCTATCTCAAATTCGATTAATTTGCCATTCACTCTGAATTCATCCAAATACTTTGATCTTACATTTAGTATTTCACCACGTTCTATTTTCAAAAGATCTTCCACTGTATAGTTTGGTTTTTCTTCAATTTGATGCAGTTGTTTTTTTCCCTTAAAGCACATTTTGCGAATATGTCCCTTCTTTTTGCACAGATGACATATGCTTTCTTTAAATTGGCACTTATCTGCTAAATGCGTAGTGTTGCCACACCGAAAACATTTCAATTTACTTTTGTTCATTTCACCGTCACTTGATTTTGCCTTTTTTGTTGTTTTGTTCTTCTCGAACATTCTATTCACCGCTACTTTTTCTGTAATTTTCTGTTGTAGCTCCTCTCCTCCATTTTCAGCTAATTCTTACGCTGTAGCCATGTTTATTGCCTCTTCAATGTTTAACGTTTTTCTTTCCAACAATCTATGTTGCATCTTCTTATCCACCAGGCCAAATACGAATTGGTTCCTTAACGCCACATTCAAATAACCACCAAAATTACACCCAACTGCCAACTTACGTAAGGCCACTGCAAATTCAGCACACGTTTCTTCGGTTTTCTGCTTACGCAAATTGAAGCGAAAATTATCCAATAGCTCGTTAGGTTTTGGGTCGTAGTGCTCTTCTAATATTTGCACAATATCATCAAAACTTATGTCCTCTGGTATTCTGGGAAGTATTTTATCACACAATATATTATACGTTTGTGTTCCCACGAAATGAAGTAACGACCGTGGATGCTTATACGTTTTACATTCATATAAATCCAATGCTGTTTTAAATCGTTTTACCCAACGAGACCATGTTGTTTTTGTTGCATCAAAAGGCTCGAAACTAAAAAAAGAAACCATCTCCTTCATCAGGGCTGGATTACCATCATTAGCCATATTGATACCGGCAATTCTTGTACTGTAAAAAGTTTTACCGTATTAACCAAAACTGTAAATCACACGTGGATTATTTTGTCTTATTCCTCGTCGCCAAAACTGTTGTAACTATACGTTTAAACTCATCGGTTGTTTTAATAATACTGACTTTTATTTGTTCTTTCTTATAGTCTATTTACAAAGTGTACTAATACTATTACAATATACATATGTATATATTTCATTTATATTTGTACGTGTATATGAAAGTTCTATTATTTCTTTTATGTTTGTAAGTTTTTATTATTTTCATCTCACTATCCCTTAAGATCGGGTTTTGATTTTTATACCCTATACCACTATGTGGTTTGGGTATAATGACTTTGTGCTGCTGTTTGTAACAACCAAAAATATTTGACCTAGACCCATCTTTAATTATACCGATCGAATCAGAATCACTTTCTGAGTTGATTTAACAATGTCCGTCCGTCCGTCCGTCCGTCCGTCCGTCTGTGTGTCCATGTAAAGCTTGTAATCAAACTGCAGGTCGCAAATATGAATATATTTTGATGAAATTTGGTATATAAGCTTTTATCGGCCATGGGATGAACGCTATTGAAATTGGTGAGAATCGGTCCATGTTCAGACCTAGCCCCCATACAAATTACCCATATGAAATCGACATAAATTGCCATAAGATCCAAATTGTCATATAGATCTTACTCAAATTGGGTTTGTATGCGTTCATTACATCCACTAATGAGTAGTCCAAAAATGATCCCTTTGACCCCATATGGAGCTGCTTCCCGATCTTCACTTAAATCTATTAAAAAACAAAAATATTGCACTGATTCTTCTCAAATTTTGTTTCTACATATTTTTGCAAAATACAAGAGACTTTACCAAACATGATCAGGATCGGTCCATTTTTGCACCTAGTCCCTTTATAGATATAGCATCCGATATGAACTTTTTCATATCTGCAGCCAAACAATTTAATAAAAATCCCACTCAAATTTGGTTTTTGCTTATTTTCAATGTCCAGTTAGTTGGGCCTAAGAGATAGGGTTTCTAAACGCATGGTATAGGGTATCGTATAGTCGGTCTAGACCGACTATAATTTTCTTACTTGTTTTTTAATTTAATTTTACAATCATATCTGCTTCTGAATATTCAAAAGTAATTTCAGTTATTACAACTTTTAACGGTATTGGATTGGACACTGTGATTTCATAGCTTTCGCTCATTTCACTTTGTATTGCAGTTTTTATTTTTTCACGTTCTTCATCATTCTCACTCTGTATCACTACGGTTCCATTTCTTCTATTTTCAACGTTTGTTATTTTCAAATTAATCGGATCCACTTTTTTAATCAGTTCCTGTTTAGTTTTTTCAACACCCTATTTTTCTTTTGGTTTAACAATTATTGGGACTCTTTTATTTACATATGTCTGGCAATACCGATGTTTTTTTTACTTGTTCTGCGTATGATGTATTTGTTTGTTTGACACTTGTTTCTTTTATTAGTTTCTTAATTTCATCACACATTTTAACGTCCTTTTCTTCAATTACATCCCACATTTCTTTGTTTTTGTTGCCGAATTCATTTACATGACCATATATTTTTTTATACCCTATACCACTATGTGGTTTGGGTATAATGACTTTGTGCTGCTGTTTGTAACAACCAAAAATATTTGACCTAGACCCATCTTTAATTATACCGATCGAATCAGAATCACTTTCTGAGTTGATTTAACAATGTCCGTCCGTCCGTCCGTCCGTCCGTCCGTCCGTCCGTCTGTGTGTCCATGTAAAGCTTGTAATCAAACTGAAGGTCGCAAATATGAATATATTTTGATGAAATTTGGTATATAAGCTTTTATCGGCCATGGGATGAACGCTATTGAAATTGGTGAGAATCGGTCCATGTTCAGACCTAGCCCCCATACAAATTACCCATATGAAATCGACATAAATTGCCATAAGATCCAAATTGTCATATAGATCTTACTCAAATTGGGTTTGTATGCGTTCATTACATCCACTAATGAGTAGTCCAAAAATGATCCCTTTGACCCCATATGGAGCTGCTTCCCGATCTTCACTTAAATCTATTAAAAAACAAAAATATTGCACTGATTCTTCTCAAATTTTGTTTCTACATATTTTTGCAAAATACAAGAGACTTTACCAAACATGATCAGGATCGGTCCATTTTTGCACCTAGTCCCTTTATAGATATAGCATCCGATATGAACTTTTTCATATCTGCAGCCAAACAATTTAATAAAAATCCCACTCAAATTTGGTTTTTGCTTATTTTCAATGTCCAGTTAGTTGGGCCTAAGAGATAGGGTTTCTAAACGCATGGTATAGGGTATCGTATAGTCGGTCTAGACCGACTATAATTTTCTTACTTGTTTTTTAATTTAATTTTACAATCATATCTGCTTCTGAATATTCAAAAGTAATTTCAGTTATTACAACTTTTAACGGTATTGGATTGGACACTGTGATTTCATAGCTTTCGCTCATTTCACTTTGTATTGCAGTTTTTATTTTTTCACGTTCTTCATCATTCTCACTCTGTATCACTACGGTTCCATTTCTTCTATTTTCAACGTTTGTTATTTTCAAATTAATCGGATCCACTTTTTTAATCAGTTCCTGTTTAGTTTTTTCAACACCCTATTTTTCTTTTGGTTTAACAATTATTGGGACTCTTTTATTTACATATGTCTGGCAATACCGATGTTTTTTTTACTTGTTCTGCGTATGATGTATTTGTTTGTTTGACACTTGTTTCTTTTATTAGTTTCTTAATTTCATCACACATTTTAACGTCCTTTTCTTCAATTACATCCCACATTTCTTTGTTTTTGTTGCCGAATTCATTTACGTGACCATATATTTTTTTATACCCTATACCACTATGTGGTTTGGGTATAATGACTTTGTGCTGCTGTTTGTAACAACCAAAAATATTTGACCTAGACCCATCTTTAATTATACCGATCGAATCAGAATCACTTTCTGAGTTGATTTAACAATGTCCGTCCGTCCGTCCGTCCGTCCGTCCGTCCGTCTGTGTGTCCATGTAAAGCTTGTAATCAAACTGCAGGTCGCAAATATGAATATATTTTGATGAAATTTGGAATATAAGCTTTTATCGGCCATGGGATGAACGCTATTGAAATTGGTGAGAATCGGTCCATGTTCAGACCTAGCCCCCATACAAATTACCCATATGAAATCGACATAAATTGCCATAAGATCCAAATTGTCATATAGATCTTACTCAAATTGGGTTTGTATGCGTTCATTACATCCACTAATGAGTAGTCCAAAAATGATCCCTTTGACCCCATATAGAGCTGCTTTCCGATCTTCACTTAAATTGGTTTATGCTTATTTTCTATATCCAGTTAGTTGGGCCTGAGAGATAGGGTCTCTAAACGCATGGTATAGGGTATCGTATAGTCGGTCTAGACCGACTATAATTTTCTTACTTGTTTATTTCTTCGCAATTTTTTTTCGTATGACCTTTGAACCTTATAAATTTTTTTTAGTTTTTTTTCATAGCGTTTTTCTATTGCTTGCAATAAATTCTTAATTTCACTTTCATTATACTTACCAGTAAATTGTCATGTATGTTTGTTTTTTTGAACATAATATTTATTTTTAATTGTTAATACGCAATATTGTTACATTGGGTCTCGCTTATTGATTGTTTATTATTTTGCGGCTTGGTACCCTTATTTACACTAGCGGATTCCGTCTAACGTTGTTTTGTGTTAGTCTACATTGGTAAATAAATAGTTTTTTTGTGTGTTAAAAATAATCTGTTATATATGGTCTCCAGATATATAATATTTAACTATTATCTTTATATGGGAGGTGCCACGCCCAATAATCCTATACCGATCATTTTAGCTCATCTTCGCACATCGTTAACTAATGACCTCACACAAGTTTCAAGACTCTATGATAGTACCGTAGATGTTTATTTTGTGTGGGAGGTGCTACGCCTAAATTAAATAAAAAAACAAACAAACAGAAGAGCTCGAACCGAATGGTGTCAACCTTAGATCTATAGCTATTGTATATTATTTTTGAACAGGTTTGCAACATCGTCCCCTCTCTACCATGTTGCCGATCGCATCAATAACAAAACAAGTGATAGTGATAGTGGTAAAGATAATGTTTTAAGTTTCAAGGTTTCATGTTTTTTTTGGAGTCATCAAAAGTAAACGAGCTCAATGAATTTGTACTCATGGAGAAAATTGGTCACCGTTATGTAATTCAATACTTTCATTTGAAAGGTCTCAGTCCACCGAATCTTAAAGTCGAGCTAGATTCTACTCTGGAGGAGACTGCTTCTTCGTTTACGACTTAAAATATTGGGTGGCAGAGTTGACCAATTGAAATAGCCACGCCGGAACGGTTAAGAAAGTACACAAAATGGAAATGAATGATCGTCGGCTGAAGGTGCGTGAGCTAGCTGAAATGATAGTCATTTAAAAAAGTGTTATACATCGCATATTGACCGAAAATTTGGAGATACGAAAGCTGTCCGCAAGATAGTTGCCGCGTTTCTTAACGAAAACAGCGAGGTGTAGACGCTTCACACCCGAGATAAAGCAACAGAGACTGAAATGGGAGAATCGTGTCCAAAGATGGTGAAGACAGTTTCATCTACAGGCAAGGCTATGGCGTCTGCTTTTTGGGATGAGCGTGGGATAATTTTTATTGATTTTCTCAAAAAGAAAAAAAAATCGATGGCGAATATTATGTTAACTTATTGATCAAATTAAGGAGGTAAGGGCGCATTTGGCGAAAAAGAAAGTGTTGTTTCATCAATACACTGCACCAGTTCACCTTTCCACTATTTCGATGGCCAAGATCCATGAATTAAAGTTCGAATTCCTGCATCACGCACCTTATTAGCCAGATTTAGCTCCCTCGGATTATTTTCTATTTCCAAACTTGAAAAATCGTCTCAGTAGTAGAAGATTTGGCAATAATGAACACGTGTACTTAGTCTGCGGCTGATGGCTATTTGAAGGAGCTAGGCAGTTCTTACTATAAACAGGGTAATGAAGCTATTGAATATGGCTATTGAAATATAAAGAAAAATTTGCACAAATTTTTTATGTATTCTTTGTCACGTCGGCTTGTTCTGGGAACGCCCTCGTATTTGTTATGTGTTCTTAAAAAAGTTATTACTCGTTTTATTTTAAGACATTTGCTTTGACAATTTTTGGCTAAGGACACAACACTGTGCAGCGTCGACAATGGAAATAAAGATCGTGTTCGTCGGGTACATGTTGTTGGCTTCGAAGGTGTAAAAAACTTAACTTCACATTAAAACAAATCAATAAAGAACTCTTAAAGAAGTGTTAGAGTTATTATGTCACACCTGGGGCAACAAAATTTTTCGAACGCTTCGGCGTGTCAACAGATTTTATTGCTACCGATCCCAAAACATTGGAAGAGCGCGAAGATTACCAGCAAGCACTAGAAATAATACGTAGATTACTTGTTGTCAACGACGTTGCAGAAAGAGTCGTAGAAGACTATAGGAAGGTGTTGTGCAACGAGGAGGAAAAATATTTTTGCTCCAGGTCGCAGCTGAAAATCGGAAACATTTTCCATCCCATGATAAAAACAACTTAATTTGGTATATAAAAACATGTTTTAAAATCTTAAAAGTTACAATTACATAAAAAATTAAAAACTGAATCAAATTTCTCGATTACATAAGAAATTGACATTTTGTATGGGAGCCCCTTAGGTATGGAGATAGTGGTTAAGTACGTCAGAAAAAAAAGTTGGAGAGGCAAAACTAAGTGACGCGTCTAGGGGCATCCTAGGCGCTGAAAGGGCCAAGATAATGTGCCTGCTTTCAGCTCGATGAGGAGCCACTTGCCCTCGTCTTACCCTTCCTCATTTTTTAGCTCATGCAGTTTTTTCCGAACCTCACAAAATTAGGGGGTCTAGCGTTTCGAAATCGAAAAGAGATCACTGAATTTAAATAATTTGTAAAATGCAATGCCAATATATTTAATTTTGTCTTTAAACTGGATATTAACACAAATTAAACTAATTTTTTACTTTGAGGTACAACATTATATGAACATTTGCCAAATGCGTGCCTAAAACATATTGCTTCTGTTTTCAGAGTGTTAATTTTAATTCTCCAACTTTTATAATAGTCATCAATTATAGAAAGACGATTCTTTATTAATTCTAACAACAATAAGCAATATTATAGAAAATGTGTGCTTGTCGAAAGAAATATAAAAAACGAAGAAAATCGGTTCTACAATATTGGCGAACTTAAACCTACTTTTCTAAACAGAGAAAACAGCAAAGGAGGTGGTATAGTAATGTACGTTAGAGAAAATATTAACTACACACAGATCAACGTAAACACCATCTCAATCGAGTTGTTACATTTAGAAATTGAAATAAATAATAAACCATTCTCCCTACTAGGAATGTGTTTATCACAGAACTGGAACAAATCTTCCAAATACCGACCACAAGATGCACCGGATGACATCTATAATATTAATAGGCTAGGCGATTTCTTGTGATCGATGTTTTGTTCTACCGTTTTATCCCGATTTTGACCAAACGTATATTATTTGAGAGGTACTTCTTTTTCGCCGTTTTGTAGATTTACAGATTTTAAAATGTTTCCCTTTATTTTGAGTAAATTGCATTTAAAGGTTCTACTAATACATACATAAAATTATACATATGCTATGTGTGTTTTATTAAATTTGTTAATGTGTTTGTTAATGAGTTTGTTATCTTCACAATAATAAACCATAAAAGTTGAAAAATGAAGCTGCCTAGAAATTGCACTCGAATTTCGAGCTCTGGAATCTGCTAGTTAGATTTAACCGCTATGAGCATTGGCCTGCGTTTTCTTACGATCCGCCAAAAGTATGTCGTAATAATTGTGGCAAACGCACAAGAGGCCGATGCCGAAAATATCGAGCCAGCCATGGTCTCGCAAAAAACAAAGACTGTTTTAAATGTTATAATTCAAAAGAATGAGGATGTAAAAAAAATTTTGTTTTAGTTGGTAAGAAGTTATGAATTTATATTATCTTCTCACATCACAAACAATTATTTTATTATTTTTTAAGTATTAAAATGCAACGAAGTACCTTAATACGAATTTATTCTTTCTGTTTTCTTACTATTTTTTTTGTTTTTTAGTTATACTAAAAATGTATATAAACGCAATGAAACAATAAAATGTGTTCTTAATTCATCAGAATTATTTTTCAGGTTATGACCTAGCCCACACAATCGTGTTTTTAATGACTTTGTGCTGCTGTTTGTAACTACCAACAATATTTGACCTAGACCCATCTTTTATTATACCGATCGGCTCAGAATCACTTTCTGAGTCGCTTTAACGATGTCCTTCCGTCTGTGTGTCCATGTAAACCTTGTAATCAAACTACAGGTCGCAAATATGAATATATTTCGGTGAAATTTGGTATATAAGCTTTTATCAGCAATGGATAAACGCTATTGAAATTGGTGAAAATCGGTCCATGTTCTGACCTAGTCCCCATACAAATGACCCCTATGAAATCGGCATAAATTGCCATAAGATCCAAATTATCATATAGATCTTAGTAAAACTGGGTTTGTGTGTGTTTATTGTATCCATTAATCAGTAGTCCAAAAATAATCCCTATTGGACAATTCTTAGTCATAGGCCCCATATAGAGCTGCTTCCCGACCTTCAAAAATATTGCACAGACTTTTCTCAAATTTGGTTTGTTTATATTTTTTCAAAATATAAGTGACTTTACCAAATATGGTCAGGATCGGTCCATTTTTTGATCTAGTCCACACATAAATAATGCACCCGTTATGAACTTTTTCATATCTGCAGCCAAAAAAATTAATAACAATGCCACTCAAATTTGGTTTTTGCTTATTTTCTATATCCAGTTAGTTGGACCGAAGAGATAGGGTTTCTAAAGCATGGTATAGAGTATCGTATGGTCGGTCTAGACTGACTATAATTTTCGTACTTGTTTTATTATATCGTGATAACAATAAAAAAATATGTGGGCAATACTACTAACATAGCTCATAGTAGTTGTGTTTGTTGGTATGATTGCATCATTTTTTGTGGCTTTTTTTTAACTGTGAATGTTGTTGTATAACTTATTATGTTACATTATTACAATAAACACACTGGGTTTTTTGTTTTTTTTTAGAGGTATCTACATATTTTTGCTCGTATCTGAGCACAATGACACCCGATTTAAAAATACAGACGGACAGACGGCCATCGCTATATCGACTCGAGCTGTGATAAGGATCAAGAATATATATACTTTATGGGGTCGGAAATTAGTTTTTCGATGCGTTACAAACGGAATAACAAACCTATATATACCCTCTGCCACTGATAAATATTTACGTATCAGAAAAATATATAAATTATAAAAAATCAACATTTACTCGAAAAAATTCGAAATATTTAGAAAAATTATATATAAATTTTTAAAATCAATAAAATAATAGAAAAAAATTTTTTGATTGCCTTAAATTAATAGAAAAAACTATTTAAAAAATTTATTTCGAAAATTACATACATGTGTACATATAATAAAAATTAATTAAATAATCCCTTCAATATATATATAAATATACTTAACTCAGTTTGGTCAAACTTACAACAATGCGGTTTGCACATCCTCTATATGTATGGTCCTTGAATGTACCAGCAAATCGGCCGCCAAACATGTTGGTGGCTGAGTGTATAGAGCGCTAGCACGTGAACTTTTTCGCCCAAGTTCAAATTGCACGGAAGTCTTCCTTTTCTCCCATTTAATTCATTTTTATTTTTATTTTCACAAAATTACAACTTCTAAAAATTGTTTTTTTTTCTATAGTTAACATTTATTACATTATTGCAAAAAAAAAAAAAAAAATTACAAAACATACATTTTTTTTATATCAATAAAATTCTTTAAATAATACAAAGTTTGTTTATCGTATTTTTTTAAATGTTATCGTCTACCTAGAATGTTGATTCACAAAAACCAATGTTGATGGATAAAAACAATTTTCATAAATATCCAAAAGTTTATAAATATTCTTAATTGAAATTGGTCAAACTTACGACAATGCGGTTTGCACATCCTCTACATATATGGTCCTTGAACTAATTTCAAATATCTAGGAGTAAATGTAGATAATACTTTTGTAGGCATACGGTTACTACTTTATAAAAAACCGCTTGTGTAAAAAATATATTTTAAATTATAACACAAAATATTTTAAGTTAAAAAGAAAAAATAAAATATTCATTCGAATTTTATATATAAAACTATCTGACGTGTATTTTCTTTAAATTAAATATATATACCCGATAATTGGTCACCCTGAGCTTAAATTAAATTATGCGACTGCGATTTTTTAAATTCTTATTAAGAAAAAAATTTAATATTTTGTGCACGCAATATTACATAAATATTCCGTAATGCAAACAGTAAAGCACCAGCTACAACGAGTTCTACCGATGGAACTACTGCCGTTTGAAGCAATCCCGTTGCTTCAGCCTCGTAAATAACTGCTACCATAGTTTTGCTCAAATTGCCTCGTCTTTGGATGAAAAATCCAGTTTTGTGGTTCGCGCAAGTCGACGCGCAGTTTGAACTTTAACACATAGAAGCTGCCAAAATTAAGCTTTTTACCATTATGGCCGCATTGGAAACAGAAATGCTCTCACATGTTAGTGATAATGTTTTAAATCCGCCGACAGATGCATATGAGAAAATCAACCATCGTCTTGTTGAACATTTTTCTGTGTCTGAGCAACGACCATATAATAAGATGTGCAAACTGCATTGTCGTCAGTGTCACCGATGTGAATAAGGAATATTTATAAACATTTATAAAAATTTGTTTATCCGTCAACATTGCTCTTGTGAATCAACATTGTTGCTTGACGATAACATTTTAAAAAAATACGATAAACAATCTTTGTATTATTTAAATAATTTTATTTGTATTAAAAAATGATTTTTGTGTATTTGAAATATTTTTGTATAAATGTAGTTAATGTAAACTACTGAAATAGATATTTTTTTCTATAGTTGCAATTTTATGAAAAAACTAAATAAAAATGAATTAAATGAAAGAAAAAAATATTTTTTTTAAAGACTTCCGTGGGATTTGAACATGGGCGAAAAAGTTCATGTGCTATCACTCTATACTCACAGCCACCAACATGTTTGGCGGCCGGTTTGCTGGTACGTACTTATGGCGTTTTCTTTTCTGAAAAAAATGTTGTCTACAAGACGGGCAAATGTTTGTACAATGTTGCCCCACCCTCTCAAATTGCTACCTTTTTTATCATCACAATAGAACAAGCAATATGCCCTTTTTAACGTATGTTCATCAATCAGCGTTGTAAATAGTAGTAACCAGCTGATTTTTATAAACAAACAAATTGGCGGAAAGTATTGAACCAAAAAATTTTGACAAAAAGACAGAAAAATAAAAATAATGGAAAATAATGAAAGCTCACCATCTTTTAACAAAATTCAATGTACGTACAAACAAAATAAATGATTTTTGTATAAAATAATCAATAAATTTCGTTTCAGTGTGGTCGGATGGGGAAACTCGGAAGCTACTAGATTTATATGTGAACTACATGTCTGTAGTTGGACCTATGAAAAGGTTCAAGAGCAAAAAAGACATGTGGGAGAAGATCGGAACCAAACAAGACGGCAAAACAATGCAATGAACGGTATAAAACCGTTTTAAAAAGAAAAAAGGTGGCAGTAGAGAACAACCACACTTCTGGCTTAAAAAGAAAGCAAGTCGATTTTGAAGACGAGCTGATAAAAATCTGTTTATTAGATGACTCAATCGAACCGGAGATTCAAATTAGCAGTCAGAAATGCATTAAAGTTTAGAAAAGTGCTAATAGAAAAGTTGAATACACAAAGATAAAGAAAAAGACAGTTCCGGAGGCGATGTTAGAAATTGCAGATAGAAAAGAGGAAGCTAGAGAAAGACGCCATAAAGAAAGAATTAATATTGCGGAGAAGTGCTGTCCGTTCTTAAAGAACTATTGGACAAAAAAGAAAAATAGCTTAACATACGTTTATACGTATTTTTTTTGTTCATAATCGTTTTTTAGTTATAAAAACCATACATAAAAATTCCTTTTTATTTATTTTTAATGAAATACCTTTAACAAAACTGAAGTACCTTTAATAAAACTAAAATATTTAAGTTGTTTGATTATATAAAATAGTTTTTATTTCATTTCTTTTTATTTGTCCCAATTGTGTTAACAAATTTTCGCGTCTATCTTCGTCGAAAGTATCGGAACTAACAATGGATTCGCTGATGGTTTCTTCATCACAAAAATCTTCTCTATCAATACAAATGTTGTGAAGAACACACGTTGCAATGATAAATTGCGCCATAGTTTCCACATTATGAAAATCTAATCGTAATAACTGACGAAAACGACCTTTTAGTGCACCAAAAGCGTTCTCTATCTTCACACGGGTCCGGCAAAATTTTAAATTATAATTTTTTTCCATATCTAAATTCCCATAATCACGAAACGGTGTCAGAAGGTATTCCCTCGATGGGTACGCCGAATCTCCCAGCTAAATGGTAATTTGGTGAACACATATTTGGCAAATCTTTTCCAACAAATGACATCTTTAAAATCCTCGAGTCATGTATTTTACTGGGAACACATGTGTATACGTCCAGGAACCGCAACCTTGAATCACATATACCCTGAAGTGTTAATGATATAGTATCATGTCTATTGGCATATGTGGAACGTATTTTGTGTTTTGGTGTTCTGACGGATATATAGCTTCCATCTAAACAACCCAAAACATTTGGAAAACCGGAAATCTAAAAAACAAAATTTTCAAATAAATAATTTTTATAAAATAGTAAATGCTAACAAACTTTTTCAAATTCTTTAGCAATCACTTCTTTTTCTTTTTCTGGAGCGACTTCATTCAATAGAAATTGAAACACCTTTTTGAACGCTGCATGTAGGTTTGACAAAGACATATCAAAAACATTCGCCACTTCTCTAAAGGTGGTTTTGTTGCCGCTAAACCTAAAAACACAATCTTTATTTCATAGATTTCGTATATTTCTGTCAGCTTACCACGAAAACGAAATGACCTGTTTTTCTACAGTTGATTGTTTTCTTCCTCCTTGATACGTTCTTCCCGTTCTTGATATGGAATACCTGTTTATAAGGTACATGGCACTGTCCCGACTAAGCCGCAAATTTTTCTTAAACTGAAAAGAAATGAAATCATGTTTCAAATTCGAAAGTCTTTGGATATTGATATTTACTTACATCGCTTTTAGAGTATTGGTGAATTACATTTTCAATAAAGTTTTTCACACGCGGTAAATGGTTTCGTTCCACTAGCATTGATTCCATTTCATCATCATCTGATGAAGAAGATGAGTCCAACAAGTCTTGAATTACATTATTGAAACATAAGACAGCAGTAGTTGTTGTTTCCATTTTTAATTTTTTTGGGCAACAAATAAATTTTTAAGAAAATGGAAAATACAAATTCTTCTTCCTGAAAATAAAATCATAAAGTCAGCTGTTAAAATATGCAACTTTGCCACCCTCTCATAAAATTGAGGGCAAATATGTGACATTTTTTCCCATTTTTAGGGTAACATTTATAGAAAAGAACACGTTACTCGTTCACAGAGTCGCATAATTTTTAGAAAAGAACACAAAAAAGACAATTTCAAGGCGAAGGGCAAAAAATTGGCAACATTTTAGTCAGAAAAGAAAACGCCATTATATATGTTTGATTTTATTATTATATGTAACTGTTGATTTGTTACCATCAGTGCAACTATGTAGTCTTTGACGACAAATTAGGTAAAAAAAAGATTGCGACAAGTGACAATTACATGTGACCTAGGCAACAAATTGATATATTTTGATATGATTTTGCAACATTGACAAAAAATTACTATCTTTTGACGACAAATTAGGTAAAAAAGTGCGACCAAGGACCCTATAATAAGAGGATGTGCAAAGCACATTTGTCGTCAATGCGACCGATTTGAGTTAAGAATGTATATGAAGATGGATGTTTATAAACATTTGTTTTATCAACATTGGTTTTTGGCAAATAACTTAAAAAAAATGTTGATTGACAAAAACCAATGTTTTGATGGATAAAAACAATTTTTATAAAAATGTTTATAAATATCCATAACTTAAATCGGTCGCACTAACGACAATGCCGTTTGCACATCCTCTTATTATATGGTCCTTTTAATAACGCCAGCGAAAACAACACCATCATGAACAACAACTTCAAGCATCCTTACCAAAAATATTGAATATGTTGCCAGTACATATAATCAACACTAGAAATAAGTATAAATGAATTTAATTAAATAAATGAATTGAATATTAGCTTAACTTCCTGCAGACAAGCCAAAAAGCTTCACGGGCCATAAGTTACTTTCTATTAATAAAAACTGAATTTAAAAAAAAAATCAACGATGCATACACATATTTGTTTGCTTGTTGTTTTTTTTTGTACATGTGAACGTTCACATCGCAGATAAAGAAACAAACAAATATATAATTGAATGTATTTCCATTTATGCTCATTATATTTAGTAATTGCTTTCAACTAAAGCACAAAAATACCTGAAATTTTTGTTATTATCTAATTAAATTTAAATATCATTGTAAAAAACCTATCCATTATAATTTAAAATCTAGCCTTTTTTGTCTCTTAGTGTTGGCAACTTGGTTATAATATTGTGCTTAGAAAGGAGTGAAGCTATCAGCTCGTTGCTTACAAATAGTAGTGCGATTAATAACACTGTACAACAAAACCAAAAATTTTCCAAAATAACAAGGTCCGGCCTATAAATTTTGATAGAGGAGACAAAAAAAAGACACGTGTATCGGCGTTTTGAAAGTTTACATCTGAATTCCATTTGAGGGGGGTTAAAGTTTCCCAGCTCTGGCACATTCTTAAAAGAGCAAAAAACACCATTGAAACAGGGATTTAAGGGGTTAAAATGTTCCGCAAAAATATTCGCCGTGAAATTTTACTATAGTCCCTGAATACATCAAAACGGAAAATTCAACCAGAAAGTCAGAAATAAGACACACTGCTTTCTCACTGCTTCAACAGAAAAATTATCCATCTATCTGTTACAGCAATAGCTTCTTATCTATTTGTAATTGAAATGGTTACTTCTAAGCCCCGTAGCAGAATGGGTTAATGTTTCTATTTAAAAAAAAAAATAGTTTTACGTGTTTCGGGATTAATATTTTACTATTTCTATTTAATATTGGTGGAGATCAACTTGTACAAGTGGGTCATTTTGATCCCAGTTGCATTACATTTTTAGATACTTGGAACATCATAAGCCAATAGACAGATAGTTTTAGGTCGATTATTGTTGAGTATACTGAATTTCTCAAAATATGAACTTTGACCTCAAAGCTGCACTGCTTTTTTTTTTTTTTTTTTTTTTTATCCATAGACCAAGTGGCACAATAATCCGCTAAGCTTACCTTCAACTTAAAAATAGATTTCACATATCCATTAGGAGTGGGATAGTGTCGTATGGGGAACCTTAGTAACAACATTTGGATACAAAATGCCCAAAAGTGGCCCGGAGTCGTTCCTAAGGGGTTAAAATGTAAGACGGACCCCCATTAATTTTTCCCACCCAAAATTTTTTCCGAACATACCTACCCCCTATCTTTACCCGTTAAAGGGTCTCCAATACATATTTGAAGATTTTAGGAAATTGTTTAAAATTGCCCCTAGGGGCTCCTATGGTGCCCCTAGAGGGGTCAAATGTATGACCAACTCCCATTTTTTTTAGCCCCAACATTTTTTCAGAATATACCTACTCCCTATTTTCACATCCTAAGGGGTCTCCCATACAAAATACACTTCACAGACTGGAAAAAAAGCTGAAAAAAACACAAATAGCCCAACAACTTCCCCGGAGTTGCCCCTAGAGGGGAAAATGTAAGATCGACCCGCATTATTATTTTCATAATTTTATTGAGCTTAAAAAACATGGTTTTATAATTCGAAAATGTTTTAAAGTTCACAAATGTAAATCAAATAATTTATATTTATCTAGTGATGGATATTTTTTCCGATTTTCGGCTACAACCTGAAGTAAAAATCTTTTTTTTTCTTCGTTACGGCACAGCACGTCCTTTAAAATTATATACATATTGTGTTTTTTTAAGAAAAGGTCAAAGGTCATATTTTGGGATCTCGAGTTCAAAGGTCCATATCTGAAAAAGTATATTTTTTAAAATTCTTAAAAAAATATATGTCAAGTCCTAGACCCTCTTCTACATTTGCAGAAAATTTAAAGGTGGAGCCCCGATTGGTGTCAGAGTTATAGACCAGAACGTGGTATTAAGTGTGTTTTGTGTTCGTACTCAATTGATTGTTTTGTACAAGCTGAAGTATTTATGTACACACTTTCTGTTTCGATTGTTTTTGCAGTTTTTTTTTAAAATAAATCTACACGTGCAAGTGAAAAAAACAAGTAAGAAAATTATAGTCGGTCTATACCGACCATATGATACCCAATACCATGGTTAAGAGACCCTATCTCTTCGGTCGAACTAATTCGATATAGAAAATAAGCATCAACCAAATTTGAGTGGCATTATTAATTTTTTTGGCTGCAGATATGAAAAAGTTCATATCGGGTGCTATATTAATATGGGGACTAGGTCGAAAAATGGACCGATCCTGACCATATTTGGTAAAGTCACTTATATTTTGAAAAAAACCACATAGTGGTATAGGGCATAAACACACATGTGTAACCTTTCTCTTTCTATCATCATACGAAACTTTTATTGTTGTTGCAAAAATACCGTTAATTTTTTTTTTTGCATAGGTAGATACATACATGAATTTTAAGCTTAAAGAATATATTGTTTCATTATTTGGACAGTTCGATTTCAGCACGTGACCTAGAAAGAAAACTCGCAAAAAATTAGTTTCAAAAGTTTAAATAATTGTGATCTGCGTTTAAAATGTCACATAAAAAAATGTATTGTTGCAACCCTTTCGAAAAAGTGGGACATAAATATATATCATTAGGACTAAGAAGAGCTCAAGAGTGGATGACTGTCATATGTAAAAATATTTCAACATCAAATAGAATATGCCATTCATGTAGACTTAGATTATGCCGACTACAAAAAAAAACATTTTACATTCAGAAGAAGAAATAGACTATGAAGAGATAGATTCAGTTGAAGGCTTGGAGGAAAATGAATCTTTGTCTAGAGACAAAGCTGTGGTGATTCAAGACATTGTGGTTTCTAAATTAAACGAGACGCTACCATATCTTGAATAATCTCCAATTTCATCCAGAAAAATGTTATTTAAAAAGTACAGAAGCAACAAGTTTCAAAATGTGAGCACTACAATCAAAAAAAATAGTTTTTCCAGATTTGAAACCTTCAACATCACACCAATGCCCGGAATCAGAAATAATTGCACAATTAAAAGAAAAATTTAAAACACTCACGAAAAATAGCGAGAAAATGCAATTACTTACTATTTTGCCTAAAAGCTGGTCTATTCTCAAGATGGTAGAGGAATTCCACATATCAAACTTTATGGCACGTGAAGTGAAAAAACTTGTCGATGAAAAAAAGTATATTAAGTACCCCGAATGAAAAGCTGGGCAAAACTTTACCGAGCGAAATTGCTGATACAGTTAAAGAGTTTTATGAATGCGATGACATCAGCCGATGTATGCCCGGAATTAAAGATTTTGTGTCCATTACGGAAAATGGAATAAAAGTTCGTAAAACAAAAAGGCTTTTGCTAGGGAACTTACGGGAAATGTATGCCTTGTTTCGAGAACGACATGGGGAACACAAAATAGGTCTATCTAAATTTTGTGAGCTCAGACCAAAAAACGTAGTGCTCGTCAACGCATGTGGCACCCATAATGTATGCGTCTGTATAAAACACCAGAACGTTAAATTAATGCTTCACTCTATTAATTTAAAAAAATTAACAAAAAACTTAAAAGATTATGAAATGGAATTATACAAAGACTGTTTTAAAAAAATTGTGTGCTCTTCAGAATCTCCATTCTGCTATATTGGAAAGTTTAAATTTTGTCCTGGAACAGATAATTTAATATATACACTTCGTCAATTATTGGAAGAAAATAACATTGATGAAATAAAGTATAAACAATGGATAAATACTGATAGAGACAAATTGGAAACGATGATCCAACCTACCGATGATTTTTTAGATTTACTCTCTGAAAAGCTAAAAAAATTACTTCAACATTCTTTTATATCAAAAAAACAGAATGCCTTTTTAACATACAAAAAAATCATCTTTAAAAGAAAACGAATATGTCGTTGTTTGTGATTTTTCTGAAAACGTGTCATTTACTATTCAAGATTCTGTCCAAGGATTTCATTGGAACAATGCACAAGCAACATTGTATCCAATTGTTATTTATTAAAATCCGATGGAATACTGAAAAATACAAATTTTATAATTATATCGAGCTGTCTTGTATATAACACTGTAGCGATCCATTTATTCCACAAGCACCTTCATATATTTTTAAAAAATAACTTTAAAAAAGATCCACAAAAAATAATATACTTCTCGGATGGATGTGCAGGACAATTTAAAAATAAAAAAAATTTTGTGAATTTATGTTATCATAAGGCAGATTTTGGATGCGATGCTGAATGGCACTTTTTCGCTACTAGCCATGGAAAAGGCCCTAGTGACGGCCTTGGCGGCACAGTCAAAAGAGAGGTACTAAAGTTAATTTACAACGACCACTATACAACCAAATCACAACGCCACAACTCTTGTTCGATTGGTGCCAAACAAACCTTAAAAATTGCAATTTCATATACCTTTCTGAAGATGATCATAGAGAAGAAGGTGAATTTTTAAGAGAACGCTTTTTTTGGGCTGCGCACAATTCCAGGTACATAAGAATATCATTGTTTCATTCCTGAAGGAGAAAATAAGTCAAGAGTAAAGATTTTTTCAAATTATAGCGAATTTTTAATTGAAAATGTTCGTTACTAATTTAAGTTTTACTGTCTGAATAAATATTATATTTAACTCAACCTTTTAAAGATTTAAAAACAATTTTTTTAATAAATTTTAAAAATTTTAAAAACACAAATTATCAATTAAAAGCTTTAAATAGCTTTAATACAAAAAAATTACCTGAATTTTATTAAACAATATTGTTTTGTTCAATACTTTTTGTACTACATTTTAAATTTACATTACAAATTTCAACTGAAAGCTTTAAACAGTATTATTTAAAACAAATGAATTGAATTATTTTAATGTTTTTTTTTCAATATTTTGTAATAAAAAAATAAATGAAAACTATAATGTCTTCTTCAATAATACAATATAAATAATTCGCATGGGAAATACATTTTGAATAATAAGCCTTTGTAAGGTTTGTCTTGTATGAACACAAAACATACTTAAGACTACGTTCTGGTCTATAACTCTGACACCAATCGAGGCTCCAACTTTAAATTTTCTGCAAATGTAGAAGAGGGTCTAATACTTGACATATATTATTTTAAGAATTTTAAAAAATATACTTTTTCAGATATGGACCTTTGAACTCGAGATCCCAAAATATGACCTTTGACCTTTTCTAAAAAAAACACGATATGCATATAATTTTAAAGGACGCACTTTCACCTTTAAAACGATACCAAAAAAACTAAATTAGCTTGCATAGTTCAAAAGTTCTATCGCATTTTGTAAGGACACTTTTATGATTTTTTAAAATTTTTTACATCTTTTATGACGTCATATTTCGGAAGCCGTAAGAATCTGGGGTCTGAAAATTTATGTTTTGTTAAAGTCCAACGACGTACAACAGTTGTGGTGAATTTCATTGAAATCAGAGGTGTTGTATCCGAACGGCATGATGGTTTGGCATGTTTTCACTCTATAGTCTTCTGTTAATTTTACACCTCTTTCAGCAGCGTCGTTGACAACATGCAGTTTACGCAGTATGTCTAGCGATTGCTGGTAGTCCTCACGCTCTTTCCAGGGGCCAAATCACTGCATTCGTTATCGAAATTTTTCGATCGAAATTATTTTTTTATTTTCCAAAATAAAGTACTAAGAATAATTTTACTCTGCCACAGTTAACCGTTATTTAACCCTAGTTAAGAGCAAAAGTGAAATAAGGTCTGACGTTTATCCGTCTTCTTTATACAATAAACCAAAATATGCAATTTCGATTGGTTTTACTCGATATCGAAGGAGTTGATTTGGCCCCAGGTTTCTGGATCAGTATCAGTAAAATCTTTTGAAAATCCGAGTCGTTCGAAAAATTTTGAAGTCTGAGGTGTGACGTAATGGCTTAAATCTTTCTCCATTAGTTCTTGATTTATTTGTTTCGATGCAAAGATAATTCTTTTCACACCTTCGAAGCCAACAACATGTACTGGACGGGAACGGTCGTGGTTGCTACTATCCTCCAAATCATCATCGTCTTCTTCCAAGATATCATCCACATTCCCTTCTTCATCACTGTCTTCGTCGGACGATATGTCCATCTCATCGTCATACAACTCTTCCTCGTATTCTTCTTTCTCTTCCTCAAATATACGAATTGCATTCGCCATTTTCCAATTGATGTCACAGTAGATATTCGAATCAAATAATCCAAGAGCAACAGCTTCACCACTGAGATACCAGAGATGTCCACAGAATCTGTTTACAAATCGTTGAGACACAATTTGATCAATCGAAGCATATCCAACAATCGCTTTCAAAAAATTCAAATCATTATTTGGGGCTTCGGTTGCTCTGGTGGTTCAAAACCAAGCTTTCACGTAAAGCGTTGCGATGAAAATAGTTAGTAACATCGCGAGCATGACTGATGGGTCCTGGCGGGCTGAAACGATAATTCGTAATATTTTTACCAAGAAACAATAAAACAATTTCAAGGAACTCCTTATAGTCGTCTCTGGGTTGTTTCTCATTCAATTGAGCCAAACAAAACGACTTGATCTCCATTTAAACCTAAACTGGTATTTTAGCTGCGACTTCATCATCTTCTATGCCTGAACGGAAAGGTTTGTATTTAGTATTTTCCCATTGTTCTTTAAAACGGGCAAACATTGGCACTCCTGGCCCAGATGTTTTGCCGAATTTAACTTCGAAAACTTCTTTTAACTGCAGTTCATAAATATGATGTCTGCACGGCAGGTAGACAAGATCTCGTTCCAGTATTTTCTCAAGCAATAGTGAGGCGCCCTGGAATTGGCCAGTGTTCGTTGAGGTGGTGTCGAATAAAATAGCTTGGAGACGGTCAGTGATTTTCCACTCAAGCAAAAGCCCATTAATGGCCTCTGCAATACGTTTGCCTTTTCCTTTACCCGACGGTATCTTTGGCACGCCCAAGAGCTGCTCGTTTCCATCATACGTTACGATAACATGAAGTCGATCATCATTTTTTTCCGCCGCCTTGCAAGTCCGCCAACATTTTGCCATCCCAGTGCACGATGAAAAATTTCGCCTCAGCCAACTAAAAACGCATAAATGTTAATTACCTATTACACATTTTACAGAAATATATTTTTTTTTATAAATTACATACTTGTGGGGTTTCATTTAGAATGCAGCAATATGCTGTCGATTTTGTGTACGGGCTTGTCGAAGGGACTTCCGATTGATGATATACATTCTTGGGTCACGTTGAAAAGCTCTTGCCGCAGCAATCATTATACGAACTGCTGCTATGTCAGCTATGTCAGCTTTTCCGGAGTTATGCATTCAGTTTTGCCCCTAGTTCTTTTTGTTAGTCTCTTATGCAAAACCATTTCATCGTTGGCAACTTCATGCGCAGTGTCTAATTCACTAGATTCGGAGGATGAAAACTTGCTAACTGAAATTATACACAACACATATATTATTTTATTATGTATGAAATGAATAGGCCAACCAGAAGCATATTTTTAGTTGCCCTGGTAAAAAATAATAATAAATAATAATAGTCACCCGCTGTTGCGACTACGTTTTGAAGTTTCGCTCGCTTTGTCCATTCTTCTTCTTCATTTTCTCGTTCCCCTCGTCTTTTCTGTAAATTGGCTAGATTTTCGTCAACACCGGCTATACATCCTGGACGCCCCTTCTCTTTTTGCATTTGCAAAAATACAGCATCTTCCAGTTCGGGTTACCATTTTAAGTGCATGTGCGATGTCAAAAAGATCATCCAATTTTTCAACAAACTCATCTTTCTTTTTTTTTGTTTTTCACCGCCTCTCAAAGTATTCTTTTGCAAGGAATACCATTCAGTGAACGACTTATTTTACGCTGCCCAGTTCCATAAAATTACATCTTGAGCACTTGTTTCCTAGATGGCAATTTTGTTCCCATTATATTATATTCCATATATATTCGGTACGCGATCTTAAACTTTTCGCAACGCCGGCCATGTTGATGCCATTTTATTTTATTGATTTCAAAATTGTTTTAAATTAAATTTCGGTGTTTAATATATAATGGTGCCTACACACCAGGCAACGGTTGATTCAACATGGTTGTGGCAACGGTTGCTTCAACACAGCCATGTTGAATCAACCGTTGCCTGGTGTGTAGCTCTGTTGCCCATTGATTTTCGTGTTGTATCAACCGTTGCCAGAAATATCAAAAAGTTTTGATATTTTTGGTTGGTTGAAGCAACCGTTGCTACGTGTGTATCATTGTTTACTGCTTTTACTTCTTCAGTTCGTCGAAAACAAGCGCATAGGAAGGTTCGTGCGAAGTAATGTTAAGCGGAAAGCAGGAAAACAAGAAAATGGATACTGAGAATAAAGAAAAATATGTTAACTTTATTAACGAATATAAAAATTTGAGAGAGCTATGGGACGTAACTTGTGAAAAATATAAAAATAAAAATCTAAAAAAAGCATACGAACAATTAAAAATAGAATATAATAAAAAATTAAATTATACTTTTCTTCCGCTTGTGTCTTTTCTGTACCACAGCTACACATAGTAATGAGGTTGCGGCACTCGTTGCCACGTGTGTCGTCAACAAACAAAACACTTTGCTACAACACATTGAAGCAACCGTTGCCTGGTGTGTAGGCAGCATAAGAGATTTTTATTTTACAACTTTTACAACACAGACGTTTTCTGTCACGTAATCAGTCCTGCCAACTTTAGCGATTTATTTTATTGTACTAAATTTGTGTGGGTTCAATATCGAGGTGCGGTATGTTCTGAGAAAATGTTGGGGTTGAAAAAATTTTGGGGGTCGGTCAAACATTTGACCACCCTAGGGTCACCCTTGGGGCCGTTAGAGCGGTGGGAGCAAATTTTTTAAAAATGTAATTTTTTTATGGGAACCCCCTTATGGATTAGAGATAGGGGGTAGGTGTGTTTGAAAAAAAATTTTCGGAGGGTGAAAATAATGCGGGTCGATTTTACATTTTCCCCTCTAGGGGCAACTCCGGGGAAGTTGTTGGGCTATTTGTGTTTTTTTCAGCTCTTTTTTCCAGTCTGTGAAGTGTATTTTGTATGGGAGACCCCTTATGATTGAAAATAGGGAGTAGGTATATTCTGAAAAAATGTTGGGGCTAAAAATGGGAGTTGGTCATACATATGACCCCTCTAGGGACACCCTAGGGGCAATTTTTAACAATTTCCTAAAATATACAAATTTGTATGGGAGACCCTTTAACGGGTGAAGATAGGGGGTAGGTATGTTCGGAAAAATGTTGGGTGGGAAAAATTAATGGGGGTTCGTCTTACATTTTAACCCTTTAGGAGCGACTCCGGGGCAGTTTTGGGCATTTTGGTGGATTTTTTCCCTGCCGTCCCAACTTTGACCCCGATGAGGGGCCAGTTGCCATCACTCAAAATTTTCCATTTTTTGGCTCATGCATTTTTTTACGAACTTCACAAAATAAAAGGTTCTAGCATGTCCAAATCGAAAAGTCGTGTACTCCAGTTATAGTTGTGGTACGTTTTTTAAAATAGTTAATATTTATTTCAACTTTGGACACGACCATTTAATGTTGTTTTCCCTCCAAATATATAATTTCAGAAACTTGAGAGCAAAGGCATACGATTCCATTGCGTTGTGGTGTAAGGTACTTCAAAGCGGTAGTCGTTGTGACTCAATAGACGAATTTTTGTGTCATGAAGTTATAATCGATGTCACTCCAGTACAATGCGAATTTACACTAAAGGTATTGTTTTTATTTATTTTCCGTAAATTAGAATGAAATATTATCTATAGCTATTTCTATCTTTAGGTTTTAAGTGGAGCTCGGAAACACATGTCTAAAAAAGCTCGTCGACAAATGCAGAAAGCCCAAAATGAACAGTCAAAATTGGCTCAAACTTATTCTAATGATAATAATATTAGAAAGGAATGCTTTTCAGAAGAGAGAAATCAAATATTATGCGTTTCAGCCCTACGTTGTCTGCAGGAAGTGCTTTTGTCTGAGGCCAATTTTATGAAACCAACAACAATAAAAGTAAGTATATTAAACGTCAAGTGAAACGGAAATGCGTAGTATTTTGAATATAGAAACATTGGAAAAAGTTCTCAGATTCTATGGCAGTCTCATATATTTAAGCCCGATCATTATAGTTTGTTTGTGTTCTACTGCTGGTAATAAAACAAAGCTTGTTTTTTTTTATTTTGCAGAATAAAGTTTTGGCGAAGCACTTATTTGGAACACTTAGAAAACTTTCATAAGATCTATTTTGTTACTACATGTTTTGCAAAAGTTATTTTTGAAACAAAATATATTTAAAGCATTGGCAAAGCACTTGTCAGTCAGTATTAATCTAACGAGTTTCCAGTTCTTGCCTCACAAAACTAAAAACTGTTTACGAAATTTAATACATGTATAGCTCTCATAGAGTAGGTACTATTCACAAAATAAAATTCAGAAGTCATTTTATTATCTTTTCCACTTTATAAATTGTATCAACTTGATTATGGTCTTAGTCGCGCCGAAAATAACGCGTTTTTGTAAAACGGTATTTTGGTTGTCGGAAACGACAAAAATGCAACTTTGTTGGCAAATATATGTATGCGGGTTCTGGCGCATTTTGGAGGAGGAGGGTTTTTTTGATGATGGCTTTTGTTTTGGTGGTTTTATAAAATGATAGATTTTTAATTTTCATGATAGTGTAAAATTGTTTTTGTAAAGTTCATTTTTTATTTTCTGTGTTAAAAAATTATCCATGATTCGTTTATCCACAAATAAATGCAGAAAGTTTAAAACACACGTACATATACACGCTCATATATTGTTTATATTTTTGATGGCAATAATTTTTCGTTTACCCTACAGAAACATACAAACACATATACACACATACAAATATATGCCGTAAGTTAAAAACATGTGTACATATGTACATATGTACATACATTCATATATTGTTTATATTTTTTGGTGACGAACTTTTTAAGAACATTGACTTTTGGTATATTGTTTGTTGGGTATGGTCAGGTGCTTATGTATTTAAATACAATGAATTTTTTATAGATTTACAGCCGTATTCATAAAAATTAAAGTGTACTTCAAGTAGACTTTATTGTCTGTTTTTCATACAAAATTTGTTGATAAAGTCTACTTGAAGTACACTTTAATTTTTATGAATACGGCTATTAAAGTTTAAAATAATTAGTTATAATGCTTAAAATATTCATATATTTTGAGTAATATAATTTTCTACTCAAATTAAGAAATATATTTGTATATAATTTTATTTTTATACGACCTTATTAGTAATTTATATTACACGAATCAGTAGTTTACGAATCAGTTGTTAATACTAACTTCAAAGTGATAAACGTATTTACTTCAAAGCGTTTACTTCGATACATAAATAAATAAATTTAAATTCAAATTCAAATTTTTATTGGGTCTTAATGACAAAATTACAATGAAATATAATAAACAAATGGTATAAAAAAAGAGTACCTTAGAACTAAAGTGTATTATTCTAATAAGATTGAATGTGAGGTGCTGCTTACTGAAGTATAGTGTTTTATATTTTCAATGGAGTTAAGAGAGTAGGTTTGTTTGCTCCCGACAAAATATTATTTAACTTGAGACGTGTGTCTCGGTTAGTACTTAGAATTAAGAAAAAAAAAGTAAAAGAAATAATGAACACAATTAATAATAATAAAAGAAATAATGAATTCAAATTCATATTTTTTTTTATTGAGTCGTAATGAAAAGATTACAATGAAGTATAATAAACAAATGGAATAAATAATCTAACCCATAAAAACAATGTTTTTATTAAAACTTTCTTTCCTTATGCATATGAGTCCTGAATCTCTCCGTGACTGCGAGACTTTGCGTGACTATTTTAAAATTAATCTATGGTCACAGCAAGTCTATGCACTAATGGCGTTTAAATCACTCCGTGACTGTGCGTGACTATGCGTGACTGTGCGTGATTATGTCAAAGTTAATCTTTTTTCACAGCAAGTCTATCGACCTAGCTTCAGATCGATCGGATAAGGGGAAATGGGTTTTAGATCACTACGTGACTGCGCGTGACCATACGTGATTGTATGTGACTAAGTCAAAGTTAATCTTTTTTCCACAGCAAGTGTATGGACCAAGTTTCAGATCGATCGGATGAAGGAAAATGACATTTAGATCACTCCGTGACTGTGCGTGACTATGCGTTACTATGAGTGACTGTGCGTGACTATGTGAAGGATATTGTTTTATGTATCCTTACTCGTAGTTTGTAAAAGCTAATTTTTCCTATAGCCCTTAATTATATTTATCCAGCTGATGTCATGTCCACCCTAGTAGTGCCATATTGTTGTCAACATAAGCGTTGCCAATTCCTCTTCCTTCCTCAAGACACAAATTTCCCTTCGGCACGTTGACAACCCTGAGCATATTTTAATACACCCCTGGGGGATATTTCTTTTCGGGTGTCATGTGACCTCATTAGCCAATAGGAATGCGCGACGTGGCATATAGGGGGAAGAAGAAGAATTGGCACGTAGGCCATTTTTTTTAAAGGCTTGGGTTTTTTTGGTTTTGTTGAGGGAGGTTAGTTGGGTTTTTGCAATAAGAATGGCGGTGAGTAATCGGAGAAGTCGGTCAAACAGAAAGCGAACATTTGAAAATTAAACAAAGTATAACTATTAAAGAAAAACTAATATCTTGTAAAATTGTAAGCTGAAAAGAAATATGTATGTGAAATTTAAATTTTATACAATAAATTTGTAAAATGAAAGAAAAGACTCTAAAACGTAAATTTGTAAAAACGGAAAAGAAAATAGAATTGTAAAATTGTAACATAAATTGTAAATTATATTACTGAAAACTGAAAAAGGAACTATATAAACTGTAAAACCGAGATTTGTGTAATTTAAAATTGTAAAATTGGTATAAACTTAAAACCGGTCATGATCTTAAAATGCAATGTGCTCCGAAAAGACACCAAAAACCAACAAATAAAATTTAAACGAAGATTCCAATGTAACCACCAACAACTGGAAAAAGATAAAAACAACTGCAACCTGCAACAACATCATCACGGTCAACCTTACCAACAGCACATCTTCAGCACGGTCAACTTCACCTGTACCAGCTCAAACACCATCAACAGCCACCTGTACCAGCTCCAACACCGACACAGCCACCTGTGCCAGCTCAGCCAAAAGTGAGTAAGAATGCAATGGCCCCTTCACCTATACGCAGCAGCGGTAAACCACCAGCATACATAGCCGTTCAACAGCATCATCCGTGCAACCCTCACCTTTATTAGCATCAACAGCATTCGCTACCATACATCACACAGGCGGTAGCATCCTTTTCAAGTGCACACATAAGATCGACATTCACACGCATCCGCACCAGCAATCAGCGTGGGATCATCATCAACAACAGCACCACCACTCCTGGGGGTGCCAGGTATTCTTTTTATTTTATTTATCTCGCTCGTACTGATATATATATATAGGTATGTTTATAAAATTAAAATTTAATTGAACCTATAGTTAGATTTAATTGAACCTATATAAAAATTATAAAAAATAATTTTGAAAAAAAAAGGAAAGAGTATTAAAGAAAAGACTAGGATACTAGGGAAAACATTAGGGTAGTCCGCTTATTAGGGAAAACATTAGGGTAGTCCGCTTATTCCGGCGAAAGTACAATCAGTCCCTTTTTAAAGAAAAATAAAACAAAAAAAGGTGCGCGAGACCCCTTAGGGAATGAGCTCAGACCTGTAGGGTACGAATTTGTAGGCAGATTGCCTAGATATAAGGGATACCCAGATGATGTCCCTACACAGAAAATTATAAGCAATAAAAGCGAAATCGGTTAGCGAAATCAAAAACAAAACCTGAAAGTAAATATATAAAATTAAACTAAACCTAAAAATTGATGTATAAAATTAAACCAAACCTAAAAATAGATATATAAAATTAAACCAAACCTGAAAATAGATATATGTAATTAAACCAAACCTGAAAATAGATAATGTAATTATATAAGACCTGAAAGTAAATATATAGAATTAAACAAAACCTAAAAATAGATAAATATAACTAGTGTTTTTGAAATTATGTACCTCACTTTTGTAAAACCTATATACCTACCTTATTGAAGTAATATAATTAATTTTTTTTTTTGGTAATTCCAATACCTACCTTTTCAAATACTTACCTTTTAATTTAAGAACTTACCTGTTGAACTTAAAATAACTTTTGAATTCAAATACTTATTTTTCTTAATTCAAATACTTACCTTTTAATTTAAGAACTTACCTGTTGAACTTAAAATAACTTTTGAATTCAAATACTTATTTTTCTTAATTCAAACACTTACCTATTAATCTAAGAACTTACCTGTTGAACGTAAAATAACTTTTGAATTCAAATACTTATTTTTCTTAATTCAAATACTTACCTTTTAATTTAAGAACTTACCTGTTGAACTTAAAATAACTTTTGAATTCAAATACTTATTTTTCATAATTCATATACTTACCTTTTAATTTAAGAAGAAAAAAAAATTACTTTTGAATTCAAATACTTATTTGCCTGAATCCAAATACTTACCTTTTAACTTAATTACTTACCGGTTGAATTAAAAAATCCAGTCATTCTAGATTAAGTTGTCTTTTATTCTTTTATATCGAATAATGTCATACATTAATATTTGTTACGCTTTCCTACAAAATCCGAACTCAAAGATTTGAAAATAAAATAAAGGAAAAACCAAATGTTCATTATAAAGTTGTAAACGAAAACCTTTAAATTTTTTTTATGATCATGGAATAAGTCTCCGAAACAGGTAAGTGAGATAGAAGGACTGGAGGGATTAGTTTTAGGGGCAGTTCCGAATAATAGGACCACGGGCTGCTATAGTGAAGGGTGGGCTAGTCCAGCAGCAAAATACACCTAGCTGCAGACCAAGACTGATCATGTCTGAACCATCTGAAAAGGAAGGAAAAATATGTAGATTAGAACAAAATTAAAATCAACGATGAGAACAAAATTATTACATGCTTACCCATTTTCACAGTGGAAATACTTTTTATTTCCAATTTTAATTTAAATTTTTTTTTTTTGATTAAGAAACTCGTGGGTATGTTGTTGACCAACCCAGCCATCTACCGACTGAGCCCTGGCAAATTTAATATCTATTGAGCTTTGCCAACAACGTATGCCACTGGGACCTCAGAGTCACAAGAGTTCTCTTACAAAAATGGCGCCCAACGTGGGGCCATTGAGAGTCCCAAGAGTTTTCTTACACTGAAAGGGTTTCAGCTTATTAATAGGCGTTCAAAAGAACTGCCAAAAGATTTTGAGAATATTATTACAAATAAAGACAAGTGCCATTCAGTTGTTAATAATAGTCTAATTTTATAATTGTTCTGTCTTATATACTACTTATGAAAATTAACTTAGTTGTTTAGTATTGAGTGATTTCCCAAATCACTCAATATTTTATTAAGAATAACAAAAAAAGTAAATTAAATTATAGGTGTCAGTTTAGGTTACATGTTGTCATATATTAATGCAAACGGTTAATATTCTTGTAACCCACTTCGACATTTGTAACATGACAACTTTAACATGTGTTGTTAATTTGTCATGCTACACAGTTGAACTTGGTGATATTCGCTGTGCCTATGGTATGACAACATGGTTACACTACACCCTCATCCTTAAGAGAAAATTTATGGGGAAAATTTTCTTATTCTATGGCATTATATTAAACATGGTTACTTAATGTGTAATAATTATATTTTTGTTCTAACAATGTTAGTTCTTATTTAATATATAATAATTAAATCTTATTTGTTTTTACAATGTTAATTCTTATTTAATGTATAATAATTATATCTTATTTGTATAGTAAGGTTTTAAATTATTGTTATGTACTTCTTTTTCAATGCCATTGTAATTAATTACAGTATTTAAATTATTTCTTCTTAAAATTTTATATGGACCTTTATATGGACCTTGGTTCTTTTTTCTATTTTCTACCTTAAGTAATACTTGGTCTCCTATCTTTAAATTTAATTTATTTGTATATTTTGTATTTTCAATTCTTTGTTTCTTAGCCTTTGACAGCATATCCTTAGCCTTATTTAAAGAGTACTGTAGTCTCCCTTTTAGTTCAATTATATAATCCTCATAATTGTAAAATTTTCTCTCATTATCTGAACTGTCAGATGGCAAGTATGGTAATTTTCCGTAAACTAACTCGAATGGTGTATACCCTGTATCTATGTGTGGTGCTGTGTTATACTCAAACGTGAAGTATGGAATCCATTTATCCCATTCATGATCCTTCGCTGTTGCCAGTAAAAATTCATTCAGAACTCTATGGTTTCTCTCAATTGATCCTAACGTCTCGTGATGATAAGGGGTTAAGAATATTTGTCTAATTTGCAAAAATGAACATATGTTACCCATAACTTCGTTTGTAAATTCTGTCCCTCTGTCGGACTTAAGTACCTTAAATTGACCATATTTCAAAATGAATTGTTCGACTAATGTTCTAGCCGTAGTGATTGCATCCTTTGTCGGCATGGGATGTGCAACAATAAATTTAGTCAACTCACATTGCATTGTTAAAATGTATCTGTAATCATTTGAAATCTGAAGAGGACCTACAGTGTCAATTGAAATTATCTCAAAACTATTGTTTGGTGTGTTCGTTAGGGTTAGTGGTTCTTTTATGTGTTTTGTTTGTTTGTTTTTAATACAACTGTCACAATGTGACACAAATTTCTTTACCATTTTACTCATGTTCCTCCAAATGTATCGCTGTTTCAGTTTGATAACTGTTTTCCTTATTCCCAAATGGCCTCCGTGTGTGGCATTGTGGAATTCATCAATAAGTTTATATTTTAAAATGTCATCTTTTATTCTTTTCGGGGCATTGTATATTAATATTCTAAGTTGAGGACTTTTGTTATCAATTCGTATTTTCGCATATGCTTCTTTTAATTCTTCTTTTGTATATGTTTTAAATAATTTATCTTCCTTTGATAGCGCTAATTCATTTATATTTTCCTTTCTCATTTTAGATATCAGTTTCCTCAGAATCGAATCTAGTTTTGCTGAGTTATCGCTGAATCTTGGATGCATATTATTATTATTTTGTATATTTTTGGCATGTAACTTCTTCACAATCGAATCTTGTTCCGATGCATTATCGTTACATCCTATACTCATATCATTCTCATTTCTAGTACGTGATTTCTTCATGGTCGAAACTGGTTTCGATGAATTGTCATCACGTCCAATGTGCACAATATTATCCTCAATTATTATATCCTTCTCTTCTATATTTTCAAGCTTGGTAATTTTTAATTTTCTTATATTTCTGACGTCAATTATGGATGTGCATTCCCATATTCGAAGTTGATCAGACCTCTGGGGACTACATCTTTCCATATTCTTTTCTTCTTCGCTTCTTATTTCATTTGAATCGTTATCATTGGTACCTATATTATTTGCCTCATTATGATTTTTATTTGCTTCATTTAATTTATCTTGCATGGCCCTCGTTGTTACTAATACTTTCTTATCTTTTTCGTCATTCTCTTGTGGTATTATTTCCTTTAGTATGTCTGAGTTAATTTCTATCCTGGAAAGTGCGTCGGCATTTGTATTCATTTTTCCTTTCTTGTACACAATTGTGAAGTCATAGTCACTTAAATCTAACCTTATTCTAGTCATCTTTGATGAAGGATTTTTGTGTGAAAAAAGTGAAATCAATGGTCTATGATCTGTCACAACTACAAATTTTCTGCCGTATAGGTAGGGTTTGAAAAAGTTTATACTTCAATGGATTGCCAAAAGCTCCTTCTCAATTACTGGTTTGTTAATGTCATGTTTCTGTAATGATTTACTGGCATATGAAATAGGTAAATCTTGTCCTATTTCACCTTGAGATAAGACTGCTCCTAATGCGTAATTAGATGCGTCTGTTGTTAAAATAAACGGTTTATCAAAATTTGGATATTGTAATACTGGTGGGTTAATTAATTTTTCCTTCAATTCTCCAAAAGCAATTTGGCATTTTTCCGTCCATTTGAATTTTACTGATTTCCTCAATAGTACATTCAGTTCTTTGGCTATCAGCAAAATTTGGTATGAATTTTCTGTAGTAATTACAGAAAGCTACGAATCGTCGTACTTCGTCCGCGTTCTTTGGAATTGGGTAATTTTTTATAACATCATATTTTGATGGGTCTGTCTTTACACCGTCTTTTGTTATTAAATGTCCTAGGTAAATTACTTCTGGTCTTAGAAAATTACATTTTTTTGGATTCAGTTTCAAGTTATATTTTTGTAATCGGTCTAGAACTTTTATTAAATTTTCGTTGTGGTGATTTAAACTACAACCGTATACGATTATGTCATCCACATAAAGAAATGCTTCGGATTCTAGTCCGGATAATGCTATTGTAAGCATTCTTTGAAAGCTATTAGAAGAAATTTTTAGTCCGAATGGTAGTCTTTTTAATTGAAAATGTCCGTGTGGTGTGGAAAAAGCAGTTAATGGTCTAGAGTCTTTGCTTAATTCAATTTGATGAAAGGAACTAGTCATATCGAGTGTAGAAAACCATTTTGCTCTACTTAATTTCTCCAAAATGTCTTCTAATCTAGTTAGTGGGAATTTGTCATTGATAATCTTGTCATTGAGTTTTCTAAAATCTACAACAAGTCTCCATTCACGTTCATCCACGTTTTTCTTTGGTACTAAAAGAAGTGGAGCATTGTAGGGGCTAACTGATGGTTCTATTATTCCGTCATCAAGCATTTTCTGTACTTGTTCATTTATTATGTCAGTATGTGAGTGTGGTAATCTATAGTTTTTAATATAAACAGGTGTGCTGTTTGAAGTTGTAATATTCTACTTGTAAAAATTGTTGACGTTTAATTTTTCGTCTTCTAAACAAAAAACGTTCTGATATTTTTTAAATATTTCTTTTAATTTTGTTTTTGCATATTCGTTGCTATGGTCCAATTTCAAGTCATTCAAAATTTTGTTAAAACGTTCGTTGCTGTTTGTGTTGTTGTAATTTAATACGTCATAGTTTTTTAGTGGATCAGTTTGGAGTTTAATGCCCTGTAAAGTTATTTTTTCATTTGTTGTATTTAAAATTTTTAAATGTGTCATGTCGCTTTTGGGAGCTATTGAGTTACTTAAAAATACACCTGGTTTTAATTCACTATTAAAAATTACGCTGTCTTCAATTAAATTCAATTTTAATGCTTGTATAATTTCCGTTCTTGGAGGTATGTTTATTTGTAGTGACGTAATTGCTTTTGTATGTATTGGGAGAGTTATAGTATTACTATTAACAAAAAAAGAAATTGTAAATGATTCATAATCTATTTTTCAGAGGTATTTTCTTAAAAAGTCTCTACCTATTATGCCGTCTGTTTCTATTGGAAAATCTGACTTTACTAATTGAAAGGAATGATTACACTTTTCGTCAGCCAATGTTAGTTCTAAATCTATCGTGCCTAAAGAATTGATTTCCCCTGTGGTAATTCCTGTTAGTTTACATTTTCCATCTGGTTCATATGGTTCGCCTTCGAATTCCTTTTGCATGCGACAAAGTGATATGTCGGCTCCTGTATCGACAAGAAATCTTAGTTTTCAATTTTTGTAAGTTGTGATAAAGAAATTCGTGTTATTATCCGATATTCTGCATACACTTAGTTTTGGCTGTCTGGTGTATCTATATACTCCAAGCCTATTAGGTTTCCCGAAATCTTTATGGTGTGTATATGTCTATTTTTGTCGTTTCTGGAGGTGATATTTTGGTATTCCCTACCGTTTCTATTAAATTTGGTGTTATTGTTGTTTTTGTTAAAGTTATTGTTTCTGTTTCTGTTGTTATTGTGGTTATTGTTATTGAAATTGTTGTTTCTTGTGAAATTAGTGTTGAAATTGTTATTTCTATGAAAGTTTGTGTGGTTTCTGTTGTTGTTTTGTCTGTTAGAAGTAAATGTGTTATGATTTTGCTGATAGCGTGGTCTTTCTCCTCTGATGTACAAAATCTCGTTATGAGTTTTATTCTTTTCTTTTTCAATTTTAACTGCAAGTTCCGATGCCTCTTGCAATGTGGTTGGTCGCGACGCGTATATGGTCGATTTGAAGTTTTCATTTAGTCCTTTTTTGAAAGTCTCCAGGGCTAATTTATTATTTAGTTTAACTATTACGGTCTTTTCTGCTATTGATGCAGTGTTTCCTAATTCTTCTATTCCTAATTTGTTTAGACCATCTATTATATTTAGTATTTTTTCTTTAAATGAATTAACTGACATTTTTCCTTGGAACAATGTGCCTAGTTTGTTCTGTAATTGAGGTATTGTTCTAGTGCTTTTGTATCTTTGTTCTAATACATTTTTTAGTGTTTCAAAATTTTCTGGTTTGCTATAATTTCCTATTGCTGTTCTAACATTAGACGTTAGTTTAGCATGATAAATGCATTGAAGAAAATCTATTTTTGCTGTATCTGATAGGGTTTTGTTGATGAGTTCTGCCGTTATTATGAAACTTTCTAATTCTATATAGTTACCAGTGAATAATGGTAAAGCTTTTGAAGCTGTGTCAAGATTTAATGCTGCCATTGTGTTTTTTCTTTTGGGTTTTTTACTAAATATTCTTCAATTTTCTTGTAAATTGTATTAAATTCTAGTGTCAGTGCTATTACTTTTTCGCTTCCTTTTTCTTCCGTCTCAGCTGTGAGAAAATTTTCTTTTATTTCCTGAATGGTTTCTAATTTATTTTGTATAGTTTTTTCTGTGTATGTTCTCCCTGGGGTTTTCTTTAAGTTTCCCAATATTTCTTTTAATTCTGTAATGTACCCTTCCATTTATATTGTTTTAATTTTTATATTAATATTTTTTTTATTTTCTTATTTCTAAACATCTGTGATAGCATTATTTGTGCTTATTCTATTTCTGTGTTTTTGTATGTAATTTTCAAAATAACTGTGTTTTATAAGCTATATATAATACTAATGCTACTATAATCAAAGTCATTACATATTCTGGTATCATAAATTTTGTATTCTCTGCATTTCCATTGTTAACAATATTTTCCTGAATCTCAACTTTGCTTTGGGGTTTACCCATTTCTTTATCAATCCTGTAAACCCAAATGGGTCCTACCATTTATGTATATAATTTTAGTGTAAATAGTATTTCTATATTGTTATAAAGAATTTTATGTATTTATTATTATTAAGCTATATATATACATATATCTCAAAATTTTTCATTCCGCAGCTTTCTTATCTGTTGTTTATATTAAGGCCACTTGCTTCCTCCTCTGGAATTTTTTGCCAGCTCGTTTCTTCTTTTTTTGTATCTGCTGCTTGGGTTGGTCGCAGTTTGTTGCTGGTCTTGCCTTTTGCCGCCTTCGGTACTCCTCAATGCTGATTGCCTTTGGTCCTGCTGTTGTTGGTGTTGGTTTGTATATTGGTGCCGATGCGTCGATTTGGCCTGGTTGGTATTCTTCAGCCAAGTATTTCTCCCAACGTTGAAAAATTTCGTCTATTTCTTCCATCAGACTTCAGAAAAAAAAATTTATGAATTTTCTTGATTTCAGGAATATGCATTTAAAAATTTTGTTGGTCCCTTATGGTAGTTTCGGTTCGTTTATGCAAGGATCGCCATGTGAAGGATATTGTTTTATGTATCCTTACTCGTAGTTTGTAAAAGCTAATTTTTCCTATAGCCCTTAATTATATTTATCCAGCTGAAAGGGTTTCAGCTTATTAATAGGCGTTCAAAAGAACTGCCAAAAGATTTTGAGAATATTATTACAAATAAAGACAAGTGCCATTCAGTTGTTAATATTCTAATTTTATTTAATAATTGTTATTTTTTATTTTTTTTTATTTATTTAAACATTCTTCCTTTATTTACATATTTTAATTTAATAATTGTTCTGTCTTATATACTACTTATGAAAATTAACTTAGTTGTTTCGTATTGAGTGATTTCCCAAATCACTCAATATTTTATTAAGAATAACAAAAAAAGTAAATAAAATTATAAGTGTCAGTTTAGGTTACATGTTGTCATATATTAATGCAAACGGTTAATATTCTTGTAACCCACTTCGACATTTGTAACATGACAACTTTAACATGTGTTGTTAATTTGTCATGCTACACAGTTGAAGTTGGTGATACTCGCTGTGCCTATGGTATGACAACATGGTTACACTACAACTATGTCAAACTTAATATCTTTTCACAGCAAGTCTATCGACCAAGTTTCAGATCGATCGGATAAGGGGAAATGAGTTTTACATCACTACGTGACTGCGCGTGACAATGCATGACTGTGCATGACTAAGTCAAAGTTAATCTTTTTTTCACAGCAAGTGTATGGACTAAGTTTCAGATCGATCGGATGATGGGAAATGACATTTAGATCACCCCGTGACTGCGCGTGACTATGTGTGACTGTGCGTGACTACTCCAAAAATAATCTTTAGTCACAACAAGACTATGGGCCAAGTTTCAGATCAATGAGGATGAGGGGGAATGGGGTCTGCCCACGACAGACAGACAGAGAGTATAAGTTAAAAGAAAGAGTTTAAAAAAGAGTACCTTAGAACTATAATGTATTATTCTAATAAGATTAAATGTTAGGTACTGCTTGCTGAAGCATAGTGTTTTATATTTTCATTGGGGTTAAGAGAGTAGGTTTGTTTGCTCCCGACAAAATATTAGCAGCCGAATTCATAGCCAAATTTTAGCAGCTATATATACATCGCACACAACGAGCTGCTTACTAGAATACCGATTAAGCCAAGTAATTTAGCACAGAGTTTATTCATAACCAATTTTATTCTGTCAACTAAAAGTTAAAATATCAACTCTGAATTTTGTGACGCCATTTATTTTTACGCAAATAGGTTGGCATTTCATCTCATGTTTAGCAAGTGTTTGAAAGTTCTTTAGAGTGAATTTAATAGCATGTTCAGACGGCAAAATGATCCACTTGATTCGCTCTCTGAATCATGATTGTGAACGTAGGTGTTCAGACGAGTGTTCTTGTTTCATTTTGACGTTTATATATATATTTTTTTGAAACATATGGCGCGGCTTTTTGTTTTGTTTTTATTTACATTAAAAATTTTCGTTTAAATATTTAGGGTTTTTCTGTTTGAAGACATCCTTCTGCACTTCAAAATATGTTTCACTATTTCTTTTTTTACATTTTTTTAATTATTTATATGCTTTATGTAATATATGGCTTTTATTTGTTTCTATTTATTTATGTTTCTATTTATTTTTTTGTACACGTTAATTTCTTGTTTTTTTCTTGTTTCTATTGTTTTGTACACGTTAATTTATTGTTATTTTCTTTGTTTATATTGTTTTTTACACATTAATTTCTTGTTTTTTCTTTGTTTATGTTCTTTGTACACATTAATTTCTTGTTTTTTTCTTTGTTTATATTTTGTATTTGGCAGATAGTTTAGATAAACTAGCGATAATTTGTTATCAAACTTGGAGATGACACTGAATGTTTCTAGGTTCACAACTAGGTTCAAAATGAACCAAGTAGATTCGCTCTCAAAATTTTGTAGAATCATGTAGATTCAATCATGATTCGCTCGCCAACCGAGAATAAGAGAGCGAACCGTGAATATTGCTGTCCGTGTGAACATAGTATAACAAGTGCATTATAAATAACACACTTGCTAAGAGACTGCTAAATATTGGTTATGAATTTGGCTGTAGATAACTTGAGACGTGTGTCTCGGTTAGTACTTAGAACTAAGAAAAAAACAGTAAAAGAAATAATGAACAAAAATAATAATAATAAAAGAAATGAACAAAAATAATAATAATAATAATGATATAAAAAAATTACTAAAATTTAACCCCTATGGGTAGCGGTGTCGATTTTTTATAAAACTCAGGTAAGATTATGGGATTTGAATCGCTGTAGTCTAAATTGAGACAAATATTTTCATTGAGAATACAGATAGGAGAAAAATAAGGATGTTGACCAATTAAAAGAAGAATTTTGGTTAAAATGTCTACAATTAAATTGTTTTCGTGGAAAATAACTCTTTTGGTGTAAGAATTAACTAATGATAATGCGTATGTCAAAAGTGGTTGAATGCCAGCATTTTTATATATATAAAGATTAGAAAATCTTTTTATATGTGTTTCAAAATTTCGATTAATACAGAACCGTAAAATACTTCTTTCTAAAACTTCTAGCTCATATGCCAAAGTTGGTGAAATAGTGAACCATACAGGAAAACCGTAAAGAATTGATGAACGGATACTTATTTTATAGATTAATAATATTGTTTTTTATTCAAATTTTTATTAACAAGTAATTTTGTGAACACACCTTTTATTATAATTGCTTTTTTTTTTTAACAATACGTGTATGATCATTGAATTTAAATAATTTGTTAAATGTAATGCCAAGATATTTAATTTTGTCTTTAAACTGGATATTAACACCATTGAAAAATAAAACTAAGTTCTTACTTTGAGGTACAACATAATATGGACATTTGCCTGAAGCATTTCTAAAACATATTGCTTCTGACTTCAGAGGGTTAATTTTAATTCCCCAACTTTTGTAATTGTCATCAATTATAGAAAGATGTTTTTTTTTTACTAATTTAAAGCAATAAATAATGATTTGTGACTAGCATAAATATGTGAATCATCAGCATATAAAATACCATTATATGGAAAATCATAAATTAAAATATTATATAGAAGTGGAGCTAAAATTGCTCCTTGAGGTACGCCGCTGTTAATTATGCTTACATCTGAATGAGTATCATTAATATTAACAAAGAATTTCCTGTTTTCAAAATAGCTACTTAAAATTTTAATAATAAAAGGATTAAAACCAATTTGAATTAATTTATAAATAATCCCTTTATGAAAAGTTTTGTCGAGAGCTTTTGCAATGTCTAAAGATATGGCTACGGTACAATTTTGATCACGGAGGTTTAAAATAACATCATTGTGAAATTTAACTAAAGCATCAATTGCAGAATGATTTCTTTTGAATCCAAACTGATAACAGGGTATATTAATCATGATTGAAATAGATATCCATCTTTTCTCTAATAGCCCGTTCAAACAATTTGCCAAAATTTGAAAGTAATGAAATTGGTCTCGAGTTATTAAGACAAACATTATTTTCTTTTTTTAAAAGAGGGCAAAAATAAAATTGTTAAATATTCTATTGCAAAAATTGGAAGTTTTTTATTATGAAATTTTAAATTTTATCTGAACCTGAAGATTTTTTTGAATTAAGAGATTGTATAATATTTTTTACGTCAGAAGGACAAGTAAAGTGAAAAGTATCTGCGTTTGTTAAAGAATTAAAACTTGAAGAAAACTCACAAATTATAGTAGTATAATGAGATAAATAATTGTCAATCGTAAGAACAAATTCTGACATATTAGATCTATTAGGTGTATCGTTTCTATAAACATTTGAAAAATATCTACGAAAAAGTTCAACTTTATCGGTATCTTCTTTATAGGTAATATTATAAACAATAACTTTTTCAAATCCTTTAGATCTTTTTTTTCCAATAATGTTGTAAATGTTTTTATATGCATTAGGTCCAGGCTTTATATGAGAAAGGCGATTACTTAATTCATTTGCTTGAAAAAGTTCAACCTGTTCTTTTATTATTATTTTTAAAAGTTGTATCTGCTTAGATAATAGTTGATATTTAGGAGATACTCTGTTGTAATTCCTATGGTAAATTTTCTTTAATTCCTTTTGCTATGAGTACTTTACCTTATAAAGCTGTTTAATGTTATCAGAAATTTTAAACTTTTTATTCTTTACATTAATTTTCTCAAAATGTAGATTAGTAACTTTGTTGATACATACTGTAAACGAATGGAAGAAGTTGTCTATTTATAAATTAGATAAATTTCTATTTTTTAATTTAAGAATTTCATACAGAGATAAATCAATATCAGATTGAAAGTCCTTCCAATTAGTTTTTTTCGAAACAAGTAAAGAAAATTGGAGGAGAAAAAATTAAAAAATATTCGGGAATTTTAATAGATAATTTTAAAGCAAAATAGTCAGAAAATGAAGAAATAGTAGAAATATTGATGTTTTCATATGTTTGGGCGATAAATTTGGAACTAATAAGAAAATTATCTAAAAACGATGATCCATTTGGAAAAGAAGGTGAAATGTCACACAATCTTGTAAAATGATGAAATGAAAATTTTAGCCAATTTTTAAAAGAATTACCATTTAAATTATCAAAAGTATCACCCCAAGATAAACTTCTCGAATTAAAATCACCCCCTATAAAACCACCATCATAATTATTAGACAAACATTTAATAGCATCTAAACTTTCAATAAAATCAATGTTTTGGAAATAACATGGAATATTTATAAATACTGCCCAAGAGAATTTTCTTTATGCTACTGGAAAAAGAAAGAGAAATTTCAACAAAACAATTTAGGAATTTAACGTTTGCAATATTAACAATAGAATATTTTATTTTTTTGTTAAAAGCAATTGCAGTTTCTTGAGGAGAGTTATCTTTGACTAAGTTATAATTTTCTAGAGAAAAATTTGTATTAATTCTCAAATGCTTTTTTTGTAAAAAGCAAATATCTATATTATGGAATTTTAAGAAATTTAATAATTCAATACGTCTACTTGATTCAATTAAAGATCTTACATTAAACGACAATAAATTTACTTTTTTACGAGCCATATTTGATTAAAACTTCTTTTAATAAATTTTTATATTCTATTTTAGCCTTGTTCTTTAGGTAAAGTCCTAAAAGTTTTGAGAAAATTAACAATTTTACAATCCAAACAATGAGAATCATTAAAATATTCAGAAATATTAAAAAAATCGTTAACAAATGATGGTAATTTAATAGAAGTATTTAAATTAATAGCTTCTGTATGAAAATTGCTTGAATATGACTTATTTGGAGTCACATGACTTGATTTATTGAAATTTTTCGTTCCTTTGCTGAACGGAAAAGAGCAGCTTTCCTGTCCAAATAAGCTTTATATTCTGAACAACCCTTATAGTTAGCTGTATGAGCAACTTCTTTACAATTAGCACAAGTTGGAGAAATGTCATCCCCGAAATGGATAGTGCATTCTCCTGGACCATGAGATCCTGTACACATTACACAAATACAACTTCGATTACAGATACGTAAAGAATGACCCCACTTTTGTCATCGATAGCATTGTATTCCTTTTGCTTTTGATTTTGGAGCTTCCCAAGAGATAGTCTGATTTAAAAGGAATCGAAAACGATCAACATCAGCCAATCCTTTACCAGCATTAAGGCTAACAAGAAATAAACCAGTATCATAATTATTTTTTAAAGCAAAAGGAGTAATAAATTTTGAAACTTTGTTAATAACACCAGGAATCATAAATATCAGAAGGATCAGTTGAAAAGTATAAACCTCTTAAAACTAGACTGAAATGTTTTAATTCAGGAGAAGTGAAGGAATGGGAATCTATTCCCTGAGAACGTAAGAGTTCCATCATTTCAAGATAATCTGAAATATCTTCAAAGAAAAGTTTACCTCCATTTTTAGATATATTCACTATCTTAAATGTAACCTTTGGAGTTCTAGATTTTAATTGATCAATAAGTTTGGAAATATTAACGTTATACAAAACAATAGGGGGACAAAAAGATTTTTTCCTTAATTTACCAGAGTTTTTAAATCGATTATCGTTTGAGTTACGATTGCTATTTGATGAATTATTTGAATTGATGTTAGAGGTCGGTGTTTGTGTGTTGCAAATCTATTTTGTGAAATTTGAGTGTTGCCAAGATTTGTTAAATCAATATGAGATGTTTTTTTTTCGTTTTGAATCATCTGAAGATGAAGATTCGTAATCCATATCGTTTGAAATTATAATATTTTTTCCCAAAGAAGAAGCATGTCCAATTTGAGACAAATCAGCAAAAGAAAATGTTGTGTTTAAATTTTTTTCAGATGATTTTTTGGTTGTCTTTGATTTTGAAATAATTTTATCGTCTATTTTGTTATCATTGTTTCCAGAGAAAGAAGCGTTCTGTTTTATAGATGAATTTGCAGATCCTTTATCAGGTGGCAATTTATGTTTATTACCATTAAGTATTGGCGGATTACACAGTGCAACACGAAAAAATATAACCATATAGGGACACCACTATGTGATAAAAGATAAAAATAGACCCGTGTCTCCCAGTTTTGTCCCAAGTCATGCACTTTTTTTATGGGCCCCCAAAGATTTGGGGCCTCGGTGTCATTTTTGCAAAAAAAATGATCATTTTCTCAGGCTGATATCTTGCAAACCGTTCGGAATTTTGATTTACTCTCTGAGGCAAAGTTGTAGCTCATGAAGAACAAAAATTGTGAACATATAAAATCAAAAAACTTCATCTTCAAGATCACAATCGCAAAAAACTTAAAAAAATTCAATTTTTTTTAACCTTTTTTTCCCCTGTTCAGGTCCATAGGTAGCAAACCGTTCAAAATTCAAGGAAACAACTCACGCGATCACGTACCGACCGCAGCAGCACAGGCAAAGCAGTAAGCTCAGCACACGGCTCAAGGGACGCAGCACACAATATAAAAGCGACACGACGCTCACATCGAGGCATTACACAGCACGACGTCAACGAGAGCTCAGCGGTGAAAGTTATAGAGAAAGTGCTACAGCATAATTCGCACACAACATTGGCAACTGACAATTTCAATATGCAATGTGAAAAAATTGATTTATACTGCTAAGTTTTCGGTCATCAAATCGGAAAAAAGTTCTACAAGATTTCAAAAGGGAAAGAATCCTTTAACTAGTGAATTCAATAGAGCATATAAGTTATTTTTCGACGAAGTAGACTTGACCGGTGAAAATTACACACCTAATACAGTATGTCGCCAATGTTATAACAATCTCATGGCATGGTTAAGTAGAGGCAAAGATAGTATGAAGTATTGTAAGCCGGTAAACTGGATTAATCGCCCAGGTGAGCATGGTGCAACCAGTTGCTATGCATGCGTAAATTACACATGTCATCTAAATCGACATGCTGAGAAGAACAAAATTTATAAAGCAACTGTAACAGCCACACTACCAGTGCTTGCACCTGAAAATTTTGTATCACCAAGGCCGCCAACTCCAGATCGCAGGACAGAATTTACAGGAATGAGTAGAGCAAGTGGTGTTACTTATGAAGGTCCATTTGATACCGATTATGAGCCCCAACAGGGAAGAGATGGACCACAACTAATAACACAAATGGATAATGTTAACTCTACGGCATACCGAAAACGGCAAGCTGAATTTCAGTGCCTCTACACTCTAAATGATGACAATTCGTTCTCTTACTGCTGTGGTGTTTGTATGTTAACGTTTTGGTGAAAATCCTATTCATTACTTTTAATCAAAAATGCTGGTAGTTTTTGTTCTTTTGAAGTCTTAAAAATGACTATCTCTTTATTTTACCAAATCAATTCTTATATATTTATTTTACATTCATATGGTTGAGTAGAATTTACTCAATACTTAACGCTAAAAATGTAAGTATGCTTATGTTGTGTTGGTGATTTTGAGTGTTTTTCTCTTTCGTCAAATGGTCAGTTCGCCAAAACGTCACAGTCAAACAATGTATCGATCATTCATACACAATTTGGTGTAATGTTACACAAATTGGTGATACGGTAAAACAAATGAGTCATTAAACTCTCCCGTTTACAATATATTTGTTTGCGTTCTACATTCTTTCAGTATCAAACGTGCAAACATACATTTTGTAAACCTGACTCAATCGTCACCACAAACATACATGCGTATTTGTGTACTTGTGAATCATTGATCTGGGTTTACACTTGACCCTATGTTCACGAGTACACTACACCCTCGCCATTCATGAAAATCATACAATTTTATTTATAAACTTGGATGATTTTTAACAATATAACGGTGCATAGTATAAAATTATCAAAGAAGTATAATATTCTTAAATATTTATATTGCAAAATAATTAGTTATAGTTTCCGTAAAAATGGTATTTGTATATTTTAATGATTAAATGTCTATTAGTATACCTACATACATAATTTTTTCCTTGAAAAATAGTCCTCATTTATATTTTATAATACTTAAATAACTAACATTTTAAAATTATTATCTGTTTACAAAAAAAAGTGGTTGTCATCTAAATATTCTGTATTTTGATTATACAAAGTGCTACGGATTTTCTTTTTTTTCTGGTGTATACCTATAAATACAGCCCTGCCTCCAATTACCCGACTACCACAAAAATGCAACCCTGGTTGGTCACCATGGTTACTTTACGTTCATAGTTATACGTTTACGTTTACGTTATATCCTTTGATCAATAGGATCTTGACAGCTAGCAAGAAAACAAAAAAAAAAAAACAGAAGAAAAGTAGAGACAAAAGTGTAGATATAAAAAAGAAGACACGCGGCGTCTGGTTATCAGTTGACAGTTAGTAATGGGATCGTGCGGTCGAAACACTCTTGTATATCAATATTCTTATTTTTTTTAAAAAAAGTTGGTACAGTAACTATATAAAAACAAAAAAACCAACCAAAATACTAAAGTTTGTGAAAATTTTGAATTTTAAATGAAGAATTACAGGAAACGTAATTACAAAATTAAAGAAATTAAAAACTGAACTTACAATATAAAAAAAGTTTGTGGAAATTTTAAATTTTAAATGAAGGAGTAAATAAAATGTAAAAGCATTAAAAGTTTGTACTGCAAAGATATAAAAACTGAAACTACAAAATAATAAAGTTTGTGAAAATTTTGAATTTTAACTGAAGGATTAAAGAAAATGTAAAAGCATTAAAAGTTTGTCATTGCAAAGGAATTAAAAACTGAAAATACAAAGTAGTAAAGTTTGTGAAAATTACGCATTCAATTGAAGAATTAACAAAAATGTAAAAATAATTAATAGTTGTAATGTAAATATAAAAACTGAAAATACAAAGTAAAGTTTGTGAAAATTATGCATTTAATTGAAGAATTAATGAAACTGTAAAATAATTTAAAGTTGAGCTGTTAATTTAAAAACTGAAAATAAAAAGTAGCAAAGTTTGTGAAAATTATGCATTCAATTGAAGAATTAACGAAAATGTAAAATAATTGAGAGTTGTAATGTAAATATAAAAACTGAAAAAAATGAAAACTGAATACAATGTTAAGTAAAGTTTGTGAAAATTATGCATTTAATTGAAGAATTAACGAAACTGTAAAATAATTAAAAGTTGAACTGTAAATATAAAAACTGAAAAGAACGGAAAGTAAAACAAAAAAAAAGAAAACATTTGACAAACACCATTTTGATTCTAAACTGAAAAAAAAAATACCTATAATTTAACAATTGTATAAGGATTTGGTGAACTTAAACGTCGTTCCAGTTTGATATGCTCGATCAGAAGTTGTATAAAAACTCTGCAATTTGTAAAAGCCAAGAAGGACAAAACACGATGGAGCTAATTCCGCAGCAGTGCAGCAATTACCGACTAACTACCACCACAGCGACGGCGTCTCAGCGTAAATATATTTAAAAGAAAAAACAAAAAAAAAACCGAAAAGCTTAACTTAAATTTTTTTATACTTACCTATATATATATATTACATTTATCATATTACTATTATACCAAAAATCAAAAAAAAAAAAAAAAATTACCTTACCTTTTTCATATAAAGGGTCCGCCATCTAACGTTTTTTTTTTTTCAACTAGTGCTTATTTCGTGAATGGTAACACTTAGCTCGTGTCTGATTTGACAGATAATTAGTTTTACCCTTCCGCTGAACGAATATGGTTGTGTATACGCTTGAACAACGCTGGGAAATGTTGCGACATTACTTTGAAAATCATGGTAATGTTGCAGAATGTGTGCGAAAATTGCGTACGGATTTTGGAAGAAGAGAAGCACCGTCAGCTCCGTATGTTCGTTATCTTGTGAAAAAAGTGAAAGAAACTGGCATCCTCATCGATAAACCAAAACGTGAAAAGCCAAACACAGTGCGTACACCCGAGAATATTGCTGCTGTGGCAGAAAGTGTGCGTGAAGCGCCATCAACATCAATTCACCGTCGTTCTCAAGAATTGAACATTTCGGAGGCGTCATTGAGACGAATTTTGCATAAAGACCTTGGTATGACGCCATACAAAGTCCAATTGGTTCAGGAGTTGAAGCCAACTGACCATCCAATGCGTTTTCGCTTCGCTAAGTGGGCCTGCGATCGACTTACAGAAGATGCCGATTTTGCCCAAAAAAATCATCTTTTCAGATGAAGCTCATTTTGATCTTGGCGGGTATGTAAACAAGCAAAATTGTCGCATTTGGGGCACAGAAAACCCGCACGCATACATTGAAAAGCCGATACACCCAAAACGATTCACTGTTTGGTGCGGATTTTGGTCCAGAGGCATAATTGTACCATTTTTCTTCGAAAATGAGCAAGGAGTGGCCGTTACAGTCAATGGCGATCGTTATCGGGCCATGTTGAACGAATTTTTGTTCACCAAAATTGAAGAGGAGGATATTGGCAACATTTGGTTTCAACAGGACGGCGCTACGTACCACACAGCCGAAGCTACACTCGATGTTTTGCGCCCTGTTTTTGAAGATCGCATTATCAGCCGCAGAGCTGATGTCGTTTGGCCACCTCGGAGCTGCGATTTGAAACCGTTGGACTATTATTTGTGGGATGCCCTCAAAGATAAGTGTTACGCCAACAAGCCAGAGACAATTGACGCTTTAAAGGACAATATTCGTGAAGCCATTGGTGAAATACAGCTGCACACAATCGATAATGTGCTTAAAAATTGGACCGATCGTGTAGGCTACTGCATGGCCAGCCGAGGCAGCCATTTGAATGAAATTATTTTCCATTATTAACCGGAAGGATTGCACTTTCAAATAAAAAAAGAAATTTGAGATAATATTCAGTAGTTTTTTTAAAGCATTTTCAAAAAAAAAAGTTATTTGGCGGACCCTTTACTTACCATTCATTATGTTTAAAACCAAACCCAAAAATTTGCCTTAACTTTATACAAATACTTACCTATATATTTACTTCATTTATAATATTATTATACTTACCTTATTATGCTTACCTTATACTTGAAATCACAAACAAAACAAAAAAAAAAAAAAAAAAAAAAAAAAACAAAAAAATAGAATCATTTTAAACACTTCCATGGATTTCCATTCCATTTATAAAATGACCAAATTACTTACTACTAAATAAAAGTTATAATTATATATCTAACATGATTTAACTCTATTTTTTTTTTGAGATGAAGGCTAACAAAGAGCAGGTATGTGTAAATAGAGTATCGACGAATACCGCAGTTCCCCTACCTTGGAAAAATTTCAATATCGATTCCTCTCCTCACTTACTACATTTAGCAAATTAATTTCTACTTTTTTTTTTCCTTGTTTTTGGCTTTTACACCTGAAAGGCAAAATTTTTTTTATGTTTACGCGGCGACAAATTAGGGTCAAGAACCAAGCCCAATATGGCAGAGCTAGCCGGACCATCTCTTATGCCTTTCATTCCCTTTTATTTTTTTCAAACTAAGTTTGTTGAATAATAAATAATTTGTTGTCGAATTAGACCGCGAGTTACGTTCTGAGGTTTTTACGGAATGAAAAACGAGGATATGCTTTATTTAGTTCATTTATTGATGTTAATTTCAAGACTGACTTAAAAATTATAAAATTGGTGTTTAAATACTAGTTTACAAAATGAAGAAGAAAGTACAAAAATATACATATGTTGTCCAGCTTGCATTTTGTCTACAAGCATTTATTGCAAGAGGTTCATATGTGTATTTTGTTTACAATGCGGAAGAAAGTACAAAATATACATATGTTGTCCAGCTTGCATTTGGTCTACAAGCATTTATTGCAAAAGGTTCATATATGTATTTTTGTTTACAATGAGGAAGAAAGTGTTCTGTAGGTTTATGGGTTATATATGTTGTTTAGTTTGCATTATTTCAAATACAAAAGTATCGAGAAGGTACTTTTGTTTACATAAGTGTTTTATTGTAAGTGGGTTTTTTATGTTTAACATATGTAGTGCAGTTTGTCACATACAAAAGTATCGAATGGATACTTTTGTTTGCATAAACATTTAATTTCCAAAAATTGTCAATTATAACATGAATTTTATGGTTTACATATGTATGTGGAACAACTAGTAATTTAATAAATATAAATTGCAATAAGTGATTTCAGTTTAACAATACCACACACCAAGGTTTATAATAAGGTGCCATTAAATAATAGGGTACTGTTGGTTAGGCTGTACCATAACTCCTCCCCCCTTAGAATGAAGTGACGGCCAAAGGGATTTTGGGTGTGTTGTCGCAGGAACTTCATTAATTTGTTCCGTTACATAGGTGATTTTCGTTGATTTTCTCCGGATTAGAATGGTTGTTAGTACGATAAACATGATTATTATTGTGCCGAGTGATGAATAACTTACGTTGTTATGTATTCCTGCTTGTAATTGTAATTCGTCTATCAATTTTCTGTCTTGGAACTGATATGAGTTGAGTTTCGGCAGTGTAATTACGTTTTTCTTTGAAAGTGGTATAATTGTTTTCTCTTTTTGTATTGATATATTGAGGAAGTCGGCTCTGTCCCAATGGATGTTGTCTATGCTGTTGTACCAAATGTTGTTTAATTTGATGTTACAATCTTTAAAATGAATAAGTGTTGTGCCATTGATTTCGTGTTTTTTAGTGGTATTGTTGCAGAAGCTTGTTATTTCTTCTTGGGGGAAGTTGATTAATAGTAGATAGTTTTCTTCGGGTTTTATCAAATCGGTATTTCTTTCGATGTCTTTCAGGTGGCAAGATGTGGTGTTTTTGTTTTCGAAAATATTCTTAATGCAATTATAATTTATGTCTTCTTCGTTATTAATAAGTTCTTTACAAAAAAATAATTTTTCCACTTTCTTACATTTTTGGTCTAAAATTTTCATTTTATCATTTTTATATAGTACAAAGTTTTTGCTTATAATTTCTAATGTCCCGTTTATTGGCGTCGGGATAATATGATATAATGTAAATGTTTCATCTGATATAATGGGGATTTTTATATTAAATATTATATTAGAATTATTATAGTATGCCATTATTTCCAAAAGTTCATAGATATGCTCGGTTGAAATTATTTCAATGTTATCATTTACTAAATTATGTATGTTATCTAATTCAGATGAATCTAATATAAACTTAGAAATAATATTTAGTTTAGCCAATACCATTGCCTCTGCTATATTGTTAAAGTGTTGTGTGAGTATGTCAATGTTGTAATTTATTTGGTTAAGTTGTTGTATTTGTATTAATGTGTTTATTGTTGGGTTAATTGAATTACGAGTCCGATCTTGCATTGTCTCAATGGATCGTGTTATAATGTCTTGTTCTGCGTTGATGTGATTGGTTATATTTTCGAATCTTTTAATCATATTGTCGTTTAAAATTAATTGGTTGTTTAGAGAAGCGTTAATTTTTTTATTCTCTGTCATTAGATCGTGTATGTCTCTATTTAGATTTTCTGCGTCTGAGTAGTCCATGTTACCGGTTATGAATTTAATTGTGGAGCCAAAGGCGTTAAAGAGGCCTCTTCTGTTCCTATGTCTGGGTGTTAAAAGGTCTAATTTTGTTTTCAGTTGTCTAAATTTCTGTTTTGTCGTATTTAATGCTGTTTTTGCATAGTTTGTTGTTTCGAATTTTCGTATCGTTTCCTCTATTTTTTCAGTATTGTTTTTGTAATTCTCTAAGTTAATTATGTGTATGATGTGTTTATAATCGATAATTATGTTGGCATACCCTAGTTTTATCGGTAGGAGTCCCTGATTTGCGGGAATCTGTATGAGGTCAATGTCTGCATTTGTCAGTACAAGTCTGAAATAATATTAAAAGAAAAAGGTAATTGAGTTTAGTTCTTATGTTTTCGTTTTAATTTCGATTTGTGAAGTTTTTGGTTATTATTAGTTAATAGTGTGACCTTATTGTCTTTGCTAACAATTCTTTTTGAAAATCGCGCTGTCATTTTATTTCTCCTGCATTCTTTCCTATAGACGCTTTTATTCTCCGTAAGAGTTTCAGGTTCTTCTCTGGTATGGTTGAGTTTCTCGATACGTTTTTGTGTATCATTTGTCAGTTTTTCTTTGATTGTCTTGTATAAGTTGTTTCGAAAGTCATTTAATTTTTGTAAGTATTCATGTTCTGTATTGTATGTCAAATTTTCGTCAAATTTGGGTGTTCTTCCGTAAAATAATTCGAATGGTGTAAATTTAGTTGCTGAGTGTATTGAGTTGTTATATGTAAGGATAACTTCGAAAAGGATTTCGTCGTGGTCTAATGGTGGTCGAGAGTCCTTATATTTCTGTTTAATGATTCTATACGCTTCTGTCATAGTGGAATGTAGTCTCTCTACTGGAGAGTTACTTGTACTCTGTTGGAATGAGGTGTAGTGAATATTGATGTTTTTCATCCTGAAAAAATCTTTTAGGATGTTAGCGCTAAATTCTGCACCTTGGTCGCATATGAGTTTCTTGGGGATGCCGTGTAGGCTTATATAGTGTTTCAGATTTTTTAGTATAGATATGCTATTCCTGGATTCTAATGAATATGCTGATGCAAATTTTGAGAATTTATCTATTAAGGTGAGAATATTACGTTTGTTAATACAATATACATCCATATGAACTATATCTAGGGGTTTAGAAGGTGTTTCCGGTGTTTCGAAGTGCGGTTTTGGTGGTCTTCTGTCGTATTTAAGTGTTTGGCATGTGTTACAGTGGTTAATGCATTGAGTGATTCTATTTTTCATGTAAGGGAAGTAGTATTCACGTTTTAAATGTAGTAGTGTTTCTTGTATGCCTCTGTGGTTATTGTCGTTGTGGTAGTCGTTGATCAGTTTATCCTGGTCGTCAATGGTTCGTACATCTTTTAGTAGGATTTTACATCGTATAAGTTTAAATAATCTGTTCTGTGCAAAATATTTTGAGTAAGTATTTTGGACTGTTCTGAAAGTATCGTCGTCGGCCATTATTGCCGATAGTTTGTTAGGTACGAGATATTGTTTTAGAATATCTATCATTGTAGGTTCATCAAATTTTTGTCTACGTATGGTCCTACGTTGTTTATTTCGAAATACAATTTCCAGAGTAGCGGGGGAGCCTATATTGCTCCTTTGTAAAATTATCTGGATATTAAACTCATTAAGTGGTCTTTCCGAAATCGGGATGCCGTCGTCAAAATTTTCTTCGGCAGAGTGAATTGTTGTTCCTGCTGTTCCATGGTTTGAGATGTTATCCAGTGTATTAATATTTACTTCTGTTGTGTTCGTTGTTTTAGTGTCATCAATTTTTATTCTGCTTAATGCATCGGCGTTTGTGTTGAGTTTCCCTTTTTTGTAAATAACCTCGTAATCAAATTCTTCGAGTTTTAATCGCCATCTAACTAGTTTCGAATTTGGTTCTTTAAGGCTCATAATCCAAGTGAGTGGTTTGTGATCTGTAATTATCTTAAATTTGTGTCCGAAAAGGTATGGTCTGAAGTATTTTGTTGCCCAAACTATAGCTAGTAATTCTTTCTCTATGGTTGAATAGTTTATTTCCGTTTTCGTCAAGGTTCTACTAGCGTAACATATAGGTTTGTCAGTTCCGATTGGACCTTGCGATAGTATAGCTCCCAACGCGAAATCACTAGCATCCGTTGTTAGATTAAAGGGTTTTGAAAAGTCGGGGTATTGTAATATTGGATCGTTTACAAGTAGGCTTTTACAAGTTTCATAAGTTGTGAGGTATTTATCATTTAAAACAATTTTACTTCCTTTCTTCAAACATTGGGTGAAAGGTTTAGTTATTTTTGAAAAATCTTGTATGAATTTCCTGTAGTATCCTAGTAGTCCTAAAAATGATTTTATCTCCTTCTGTGTCTTTGGTACGGGAAAATCTTTTATCGCACGAATTTTTTCAGGATTTGGTCTAATACCTTCAGGGGAGATAATATGTCCTAAGAACGCACATTCCTTATGTAGAAATTCTGATTTGTCCAGTTGAATCCTGAGATTGGATTCCCTTAGTCTTGAAAATACTTTTCTTAAATTCAACATGTGTTCTTGCAGTGATGTGGAGTAAATAACTATATCGTCTAGATATACAAGACAAACTGTTCCTATTAGGTCGCCTAGAACATTATCCATAACCCTTTGGAACGTGGATGGTGCGTTTTTCAGTCCGAAGGGCATTCTTACGAACTCAAAGTGTCCATTGTCAACGGAAAATGCGGTCTTTTCCACATCCTTGGGATGCATTTCAATTTGGTGAAAACCACTGGCTAGATCAAGGGTAGAGAAATACATACTTTTTCCTAGTTTGTCCAAAATTTCCGTAATATTCGGTATTGGGTACTTGTCTCGTTTAATTTCCTATAATCTACCACTAATCTCCATTTTTGTACTCCGCTCGCATCTTTCTTTTTAGGAACGATCCAAATAGGGGCATTCCAAGGTGAAAAACTTGGTCTAATTATTCCTTGTTGTAACATTTTGTCTATTTGTCTTCGTACTTCCACCCTGTGTGTGTACGGGTATCTATAGGATTTGGTGTAGATGGGGATATCGTCGTTGGTTTTGATCCTATGTTTGTTTTGGTTAGAAAATGTAAGGGTATCGCCTTCCTTAAAGAAGATATCTTCGAATGTCCTACAAAGGTGGAGTAAGGATTTTTTCTCGTCTTTGTTCAAATGGTCCGTCCTAACTAGCCCTGATATGTTGTCGGTGAGGACAGGGGTGGTGGAGCAGATATTAAAGTTATTCACTTCTACGAAATCTTGACTATTGTATGGTGTGGTTCTTATCGGTTGTTCGATGCAAATGGTTTTGTCTTCTTTAGAATTGTTCGTAATTATTACAAAACTGTACCAGTCTTTTGCACAATATATACCTTCAGAGATGAACAGGTCTGGTTGTAGATAGGTTTTCTGTACTGAAAAGTCGCCATTTTCAGTATCTACTGGTATCTTCGCTATGGTCATTGTCAGAGCTTCAATTACAAGTTTACCAGAGGTAAGGTTGGGTTTGAACTTGAGTGGAAGTATCGTTTTGTCAGTAACAAGTGTTTTATTGCTCAAATCTATTTTGGCCTTCAGCTTACATAGGGTATCGACTCCTAATAGTCCGTCGAAATAGTTGTGAAATTTAAAGACGAGTAATTTCATTATTCCTTGTTCTTCAAATTCTTTGAAGAATGGTAATTCAATTTCCTTATCCAATGTGTGCTTGTTCAAAATTGTCATGATTGTAATCGGTTTACGAGTTTGGCAATAGATCGGGTTCGCAAATTCCGGGTTTATAAATGAGGTGGATGCGCCGGTATCAATCAAAAATTTCAGTGGTCTCCCGAATGGGGATGCAACATTTATATAGGGTAAGGAATGTCCATGTTTATTTATGTCTAAGTATCCTGTGGGTTTGTGGAGGCTTTCAACTGAAAATTTTCACTCTCGTAGATCTCATTTGAATTGTGTTCGTTATGAGTAGGATTTATTCCATCATGGTGTGTGTAATTGTTGTTTTGTAATTGAGTGTGGTATTCATCGTAATAGAAATATTCGTCAAGGCTCGTTTGGGGAGCATTGTCTAAATAGTCTGAGTTGACATTATGCACTTCCTGGGGTCTAAATGTGTTACCAGTTCTGCGTGTTTGGTTACTGAAAGGTCTCCTCACGTGTGTGTAGCCTGAGCTAATATCCATTGGTTCTGGGGGTGGTAGTCTTTGTGTACGTTGTTGTGTTGTGAAGTTGGGATTGAATTGGGGGTTTTTATTAGTTGAAAGAAATTTATGTCCGGGGTGGTTGTTCGGTTGGTAATTATTATTTCTGTTGGTTGGATGCTGGTTTGGGGTAAATTGGTAGGTTTGCCTAAAAGGGGGGTTGTTCTGTTGTATTGGTCTGATCATTGTCTGTTGGTATGTGTTGTTAGTCTGATTAACAGGTGGTATGAATCTAGTGTTATAGTTGGAAGGGGTATGGGCAGGTTTTTTACTGTAATAAATATTCTGTTCCTGAATGCAAAATGAAAAGGCTTCTGTAAATGATTTTGGTCTCATGGACCTGATATTTGAACCCAGGGGTTCTTTAAGCCCTGTGAGGAAAGTGTTTAGACACATTTCGGCAAACAGCTTTTGTTTTGCTTCGATAACGCTAATGTTAGTTTCGTGAATCAAAATATTGTTATTGATAGCTGCTTGAATTTCAATAATGGAACCGTAAAATCCCTCAACCGTTTGATTAAGTTGTTTCAGATTATGGAGATCTCTTATCAAGGAAGTTTCGTTCCGTTTGTCTGAATAGTGTAAAACTAAATTTGCTTTAATGTTCTCCCAAATTAGTGGGGTACCATAGATATTCAGAACTTCGTTTGCTGGTCCGACTATTTTGTTCCTAATTGCCCTTAGTAGTATCTTTGCGTAATTTGTCCCATCGACGTTGGCTAGGTATCCTAGGATTTCCTCGACATTATTCAGGAATTCGTATAATAGTCTTGGGTTACCGTCAAATTTAGGGAGGTCTTTAATAGCGTCAGGGATTTTGAGTGACTCAAAAATATGGTTGTGTTGTGTCAAATTGGTGGTTAGTTGTGGGAATGAGCTAGGGTTAGCTTGTGTGTTATCGTTAGGCATTATGGTATCTTCTGGTATCGAAACTAATCTTCTAAATATTTTGTGATATGGCTTAACTTTTCTCATAAAAGGTTTATATATAAAAATACTCTATGTTATTATGTATTTATTTAAAAGGATAATTGTTTTCCAAAAAAAATTATTAAATTATTGTTAATTTAAATAGCTTAAACTAATGTTACATTTACCCTATTAATAATATGATGATTTCCATTTGTTGAGTTGCTGAGTCGTTGCACAATATTACTTTTTCTGCCAATATAAATTCTTCTTTAATTAGTTGATCAACCGTCAACTTATTTTTAAAATGGTTTTAAAGTTCACAAATTCGCAAAAAGTTGATTAACCGTCAACTTAGTTGTTTTTTTTTTTTTTTTTATTTAAAGTTCACCAATTCTTATTTTAAAGTTTCACAAAAAAAAATTTTTTTGATTAAATTAACTTATTTTAAAGTTCATAAATTTTCTGAATTAGTTGATAAACCGTCAACTATTTTGAAAAAGTTATTATTTAATTTATAGTAGCATGACCGAATGGGTTTTTCTTTTTCGACTGCGCCAGTTACGTTCTGAGGTTTTTACGGAATGAAAAACGAGGATATGCTTTATTTAGTTCATTTATTGATGTTAATTTCAAGACTGACTTAAAAATTATAAAATTGGTGTTTAAATACTAGTTTACAAAATGAAGAAGAAAGTACAAAAATATACATATGTTGTCCAGCTTGCATTTTGTCTACAAGCATTTATTGCAAGAGGTTCATATGTGTATTTTGTTTACAATGCGGAAGAAAGTACAAAATATACATATGTTGTCCAGCTTGCATTTGGTCTACAAGCATTTATTGCAAAAGGTTCATATATGTATTTTTGTTTACAATGAGGAAGAAAGTGTTCTGTAGGTTTATGGGTTATATATGTTGTTTAGTTTGCATTATTTCAACTACAAAAGTATCGAGAAGGTACTTTTGTTTACATAAGTGTTTTATTGTAAGTGGGTTTTTTATGTTTAACATATGTAGTGCAGTTTGTCACATACAAAAGTATCGAATGGATACTTTTGTTTGCATAAACATTTAATTTCCAAAAATTGTCAATTATAACATGAATTTTATGGTTTACATATGTATGTGGAACAACTAGTAATTTAATAAATATAAATTGCAATAAGTGATTTCAGTTTAACAATACCACACACCAAGGTTTATAATAAGGTGCCATTAAATAATAGGGTACTGTTGGTTAGGCTGTACCATAACTCGCGCGTAACAAAACTTTGTTTATTATAGTCTTAATATTAATATTTTAACATTGTCATTTATTCGTTTTCATTGTTCCTATCGTATATTTTCTTTTTTCTTTTGAAAATATTTCAATCTATATTATTATTGTGATGCAAAAAGTGGATAATGTTATTTTATAATCCATTTTACAATTTATTAAATTCTTCACCAAATTTTCTTAGTATCTCTACATTTTTGTTTATCATATCAATATCATTTCCCCATATATTAATTTTCCTACATAACCTGTTGATGCAAATACACACAACTCGAAGTGATAAATTTCAATAGGTGCTGTCATCCTTCCTTCACTCTGTATCATTTAAGTCAGTCTGTTAGTCATCATATGTTAGTCATCACTTCTTCATACTCTATCTTTATCATGTAAATTTTTATTATTATTATTTAACTTATAATTTTCATCATTTCAACTTTATTTCCTTTAGTTAAATCTTTATTCTCATATATACCATTATCATTGCCAAAAAATATGACTGATATTGATGTTATTCAAAAACGTTTTTAATTAAATCTTTTCCTCTTTTTCTTTCTTATTTTTTTATATCTTTCCAACATCGATATTTAATTTATCTTTATTAAATTTTCCATTTGGGACATTGACAATTCTATTTTAATTTTACTTTTCCTTTTAACTTTATTTTATTTATTCATTACAATAATATGTATCTGTTTCTTATATAAATTAAATATAATTTTCTATATTTCCATATCTTATTGACAGTTAATATTTTTTATTATTAATTGACGCTATTTGTCTTAAACAATTTTCAATATCAATTTTATTCCCCTTTATATTTTACCCATTTATTAATTCTAAGATTATCTTTTTATTAATTGAAATTTTATTTATTTGTTTAATATTTCTCTTAAATAAGTTTCAATACAAATTCTTTCATAGTTATATCTTTATTTACCATACTTTTAAAATTTAAAAAATTTTTAAATTAAAGTTTTATTTTCCTATTTTTTTTTTTAAATATTTTAAACAAATATTTTTAATTCTTTCCTCGTGTCTTGAATCCTTTCTTTTAAATATAGTATTTTATATAAATCTACCATCATGGCCAATTCACTTTTTTTTAAACATTTATTTTTCTCTGCATGCGGCTTTTGAAGTCACCGCTATTTTTAAATATTTGCTATTTTTAAATATCTTAATATTTCTTCATTTGTTTCTGTTGATTTTATTAGTTCGTTTACTAAATGCTTGACGATTATAAAAAGATAAAATGTGTTCAAGAATTTACAGAAACAAAAAGGGTTGCCTTAAGGGCTAAATATACAATGATGCCAGATTTGCGTTAAAGAGTATGATTTTCAACACTTCCCCTCAAATCTGACTTCAAATTTCAAAGATAATTGTCTCAATTCAAGAATTCAAGCTTTTGTAATCCAAGAGATTCAATGCATTTGTTGTGTTTTGGAGCAACCAAGCCCTTGATTAAAACATCTGCTGGCATATCATCTGTCCTCATGTACTTGACATCGACTTCGCCTCTTTCTACTGAATCACGAATGAAATGGTGACGAATGTCAACGTGTTTCGTCCTATTGTGGAATATCGGGTTTCGGCATAACTTTTCTACACTTTGGTTGTCATTACGGATACATATGGTGCTGTTTTTGCCAAATATTTCATGTACAAAACGTTTGAGATAAATTACCTCTTTCGTGGAATCAGAAAGTGCCATATATTCGGCTTCCGTGCTGGATACTGCAACTGTTTTCTGCTTTCTGGACTCCCAACTGATTGTCTATTACCATACGTAAAAGCATAACCGGTGTACGACTTTCTATCGTCGATATTTGAACCCCAGTCTGCGTCTGCGTATTCTTCTACTGGTTTATTATGCGGTGAATATACGATTCCAAGATTCTTAGTATGTTTTAAATAACGAACAACTCTTTTTGCTGCTACCCAGTGTGCCTTCCCATAATTTGTATTAAAATGGCTTAAGATATTTACGACGTGTGAGATATCGGGTCTGGTGGAGACAGCTAGGTACATTAGGGATCCGACAAGATTTTGATATGGATGCCCTTCAACTTCACGTCTTTCATTTTCGTCTTTCGGACACATATTTTTACAAAGTTTTTCGCTTACGTTCATCGGGGTGCTGACTGGTTTGCAATCTACCATACCGAATCTTTCCACAAGGTGCTGAATGTATTTTGATTGTGACATACAAATCGCTCCTGATTGAAGATCTTGATTGAATTCGATACCCAGACAATATTTTATAAGACCCAAGTCCATCATTTCGAATGCATTTGCCAGTTCACCTTTCAAATTGTTCAGCATATTCTGGTCACTTGATGCTACTATGAGGTCATCAACATATATTGCGATGAGTGTGATATTTTTACCATCTTTGTGCATATATACGCATGGGTCACATTGTGACGGTGTCATATTCATATCTTTTAATTTTCTGTCTAATTTTTCGTACCACAATCTTCCTGATTGTTTGAGACCATAAATAGCCTTTTTAACGGCATACTTTATTACCAAAATATTTTGCTGCTTCGTTTTCGGGTACTACTTGTTGCAGGTCTGTAGGCATTTGCATGTAAATTTCTTTTTCTATAACACCATTCAAAAAGGCTCCAACAAAATCAAGTTGATGAACTTCTAGGCCAATCTGAGCTGCTATGGCCATCAGAAAACGTATGGAGCTCATTCTAGCGACGGGCGCAAAAGTTTCATTGTAGTCGATGTTGGGATTTTGAGTGAAACCCTTTGCCACATGTCTTGCCTTTCTACATTCGATTGAACCATAAATTTTGTGTTTAGTACGTAATGTCCACTTAGATTCGACAATTTTTCTTCCTGCTGGTCGGTCAACTACTTCCCAGGTCTGGTTCTTCAATAACGTTTCATATTCTTTCAACATAGCTTTACGCCATTCATCTGCTTCGTGACTAGTGAGCGCTTCGGTACTGGTTTTCGGATCGGCAGGTTGAATTAAATTAGCTGATTGGTAATCTTCGTCGGTTGAATCGTTGAAACCAGGATCTTCTAAATTATCGGTACTGTCATCGAGTGTGGGAATGATATTTTGTGCTTTCTTCGGTCTGACTCTCTTTCCGGTTACTATTTTCTTTGGGCGACCTCGACCTCTTTGCTTGGTTTCCATTTGTTCGTTAGCATCTTCATTTTGGGTGTTATCAATCAATGTAATATCCGCATCATTTTTTGGTTCTGGTTCTAGTGGAAGATTCTGTGGTAGTGGTGTTATCAATCAATGTAATATTCGCATCATTTTTTGGTTCTGGTTCTAGTGGAAGATTCTGTGGTAGTGGTGTTACCTCGTGTGGATTCTGCCCAACGTGAATTTCAATATCATCTGATGTAAATTCTTTGAATTCGTTCGTATTAGCTGGCTGTGTGAATACTACGTCACGACTACGTCGTATTTTCTTAGATTCGAGGTCCCACAATCGATAGGCCTTCGATGTGGTTGAATACCCTACAAATATACACTTTATAGATTTAGATTCAAATTTTCCCTTACCTGGTGTTTTATCGAGCATAAATGCCGAGCAACCAAATTTCTGAAAATATTTCACGTGCGGAATTTTGTTCATCCATATTTTGTAAGGAATTTCACCTTTCAAGCTTTGAGATCGGCAACGGTTTCTTACATAATTCGCAGTATTAACTGCTTCAGCCCAAAATATGGGTGGCAGAACTGATTGAATAAGCATACACCTTGCCATATCGAGTAAGGTACTATTTTTTCCCTCCGAAACTCCATTCTGTTGTGGGGTATATTCGATGGTCAACTAGTGGCGTATTCCCTGGCTATTTAAAAAGTTTTTCATGTTGTTGTTGGTGTATTCGGTGCCATTATCGGTTCGGAGGCATTTTATTTTCATTCCAATACTTGTTTCCACCATATTTTTATATTCAATAAATTTTTCCATAACCTCACTTTTATTTTTCAAAAAATAAATTTCGCACCAGCGCCTTTTGTCGTCTATAAAAGTGGCAAAATAACGCGTTCCACCAAACGACTGCACTCGCATTGGCTCACACACGTCGCTATGTACTAGCGCTAGCAACTCTTCACTCTTTCTATTGGATAACTGGAACGGTAATTGCGATTGCTTCCCCTGGATGCAAATTTCACATGGTTGTAGATTCGTATCACCGTTCGTACAAATACCAATGACTTTATCATTGTTAATCATTCCCTTTAAGTCCTTTTCGCTGAGGTGACCAAATACTTCATGCCAATCTTGTAGTGATTTATCTTTTGGCTTATCTGCTGCAGCGAAATCTAACTTTTCGTTTACGTATTATAAATCGTTGTCACGTTTTGCCACAAATAGTTGTTCTCCATTATTAGCATTTTTACATTGCTTCGTTTTGTTTAAAAATTACCTCTAAACCACTTTTTGTCATCTTGGATACCGATAGTAAATTTGTTCTTAAGTCGGGCACAAACAACGTCTCATTCAAATTTACCTTACAGCCAGAACTTTCTAATTTGACGTCTCCCAATCACATATTTCGGTAGTGTTGTTGGTAGCTAATGCCAGTTGTCTGTTGTTCGTATTTTCAATATTAAAAAATTTTTCCTTCACGGAGCCAATGCGGGACGAAGCCCCTGAATCCAAACACCATTTTCCGTAACTATCCTAAATATCGAGAACGATTTCACTCACATTACAAGAAACTTCTGTTTTATTATGCTGCTTCTTCTTAAAAAAATTTTTAGATCGGCAATCTTTCGCCTTATGACCGATTTTTCCGCATGTATGGCAAGCAAACTTAAACTTGCCCTTTTCGCCGTTGTTTCTGTTGTTGTTCTTATTTGCATAGTTGTTTTTGTTGTTTGGTTTGTTTTGAGTATACATGGCGCCTTCGACATGCTCTTTCATGTTACGTGTACGTGCTTCAAATTCTTCAAGTAATTTGACCAACAAAATTTCGGTTTTTGACAATTTCTCCTGTGATTCGATGGCGATTCGAAAAGTTTCATACTCATTCGGTATGCTGTATATGATCGCGCATGTCATCGCCACTTTGCATTTTTGTCAATATTAATTACTTCAGCAACATTGCCTGTCGAGCAGGCCCATGTGATTGATATACTGTGTGCAGTTTGTCCAATACTTCCTTTGACGCCTTCCAGTTCTTGATTTGTTGTAATTCAGCTGGACTGATGGATAATATTAAGTCTGATTTCGCCTTTTCAAATTTTTCTTGCCATTTGGCAATGTCGGCTTCAGCTTCTGGTTTTGCGCACTTACCACTCACATATTTCTACGCTTCATTTTTTACCAACTGCGCCTGCACCTGTATCTTCCATGTGTCAAAGTTTTCCTTATTTAAAGGTTCGATTTTACCTGTTGCGTAACTCATGTTTGCTTTTTCTTTTTCTGGGAAAAACGGTGTTCTAGAACGTTCCACTACTTCGCTTTTCTTAGAAGTTACAATTTTTTGGTATCTTCTGTTTCTCAAATTTCTTTCAAATAGACTTATAGCTTTCTGAACTTCATTAAATTATTTATTTTTATTTAATATTTATTCTTTTCGCGCAGTGGAAGCGTGCTGGGCCCATAACCTGTTGATTTTATTAGTTCGTTTATTAAATGCTTGACGATTACAAAAAGATAAAATGTGTTAAAGAATTTACAGAAACAAAAAGGGTTGCCTTAAGGGCTAAATATACAATGATGCCAGATTTGAGTAAAAGAGTATGATTTTCAACAGTTTCCTTCAGCGGAAAAATTTCTAACTATATTTCTAACCTGTGGTACCCTTATTTATCTTATTTTGGCTATTCCCCATATTCAAAATATTATCTGCTCTATAAAGAAAAAAATCCTTTCAAAATCCGAATTTGCAGTATTCTAGAACAATTTAAAAAAAAAATTTCCTCTTCATCGGTGTAAAAATCATTTTATATCAGTTCAAACAAAAAAAATCGTTTCCTACGAGATTTAATCGTTTCAATTAAAAGTTAAAATATCATAATAAATATATTCTCCTTTTCATAAAATTTTCACAATATATTTTCAAATTTTACTTCATTATTTATAAAAACTTCCTTTCTACAAAATATCTTCATTTTAACTTTCCTTTTGTACAAAATAAATGTTTAGGTTAAACTAAATATTAACATTTAGTTATGTTCTTAAAACATTTCACAATTCAGTGCGTTCATAAATGATAGCACATTTGGTAATCTGTGAATCAATGTTATATAAAATTTTAACTATGCATGCTATAGTTATCATCTCTTTGTGGAACGTGTATTAATAATATCTCTTTCCAAAACTAAACTTATATTACACAAATCTTCCATTAATTAGAAATACCGTTATTAAAATCTCTTACATCCCAATAGTTACCATATTAAAGCGTTCAAATAGTATAGCACAAATGCAACAAATTCTTTGTTTGACAAAAAGTACCGTTTTAATGCAACATATTCTATTTAATTTTATTAAAAACATTAGTAATAAGCAAAATGCCACGAGGAAAAGTGTTAAGTGAATTTGAAAAAGTTCAAATTATAATTTTGTTCGAAAATGGTGCATCAAAAGCAGAAATTGCAAGTGAAATCGGCAGAAGTCGAAAGGTTATTTATAATTATTTGAAAAATATTAAAAATTATGGCAAAAATAAAAGCAGTGGTAGAAAAAATCAGTTGAAAGTTGGAGTTTTGCAAAAATAATATGGGTACAAATTGGTCAAATGTAAGTTGTTTAATGTTATCTTAGAAAATAATAAATTGATTTGTTTTCTTTTAAAAGATAATTTTTTCAGATGAAAAAAATTTAATTTGAATGGTCCTGATGCGAGTTTTAGTTACTGGCGTGACTTAGTACGAAAAGAACCCCAATGTTTCTCTCGAAGAAACTTTGGAGGAGGTTTTGTTATGATTTGGGGTGCGTTTACTGAAGATTGTTGTCTGGATTTGCATTTCTACATGCCAATACAGAAAAAAAAATTTTTTTTTCAGCAAGACAATGCAGCCTGTCATGGCAGCAAATTCACAAAAGAATGGTTAAGCTCGAATAATGTCGATGTTTTGGAATGGCCTACTTGCTCTCCTGATATGAACCCCATAGAAAACATATGGCGAATTCTCGTTATTATGCTGACATTCGAATTTATGCTGACAATCGTCAATACATGAATGTAAATTAACTAAAAATTTAAATTTTCAATGAATGGGAAGCACTTAATAAAGGTCTTTTGAATAAATTAATAAATTCTATGAAAAATAGAATATTTGATTTTACTAAAGCAAAAGGTAGTGTTATAAATTATTAAGATGATGTTATTTTTATGATGTTATTTTTGTTAAAAAATAAAGGAATTAATTAATTATTTTTGTTAAACAAAGACTGTTGCATTTGTGCTATACTATTTGAACGCTTTAATATGCTAACTATTGGGATGTAGGAGATTTTAATAACGGTATTTCTAAATAATGGGAGTTTTGGGTAATATACGTTTATTTTTGGGAGAAAACATATTAATGTAAGTCCAGCAAACAAATAATAGTTATAGCATGCATAATAAAATTTTATATAACATTGATTCACAGATTTCCAAATGTGCTATCATTTATGAAAGCACTGTATAATTAACACTTTTTATAGTAAAAATTTTCACATAAAAAATTTTATCATTTTATAAAAAAAAATAATTCCTTAATACACGTACCAGCCCATGCACCTTCTGGATTTTTATTCACTTTTATATATGATCTATGCTTACATGATTGAATCATGATTGTGAAGAACGAAAGTTCTTGACATCCTTCTACACTTTACGTTTCACTATTTCATTTTTTCCATTTTTATTTGAATATATATATGTAAATATATACTTTTTAATTTGTTAAATGTTTCTATTTATTTTATTGCACAAATTAATTTTTTGTTTTTTCTTTTTTATATATTTTTGACAGCTAGTTCAGATAAACTAGCGATAATTTCTTATCAAACTTGGAGATGACACTCAATGTTTCTAGGTTCACAACTAGGTTCATTTTGATCCAAGTAGATTCGCTCTCAAAATTTTGTATGGCGAATCATGTAGATTCAATCATGATTGGGGCGCGAACCGTGAATGAGAGAGCGAACCGCGAATCTTGCTGTCCGTGTGAACATAGCTTTACGCTTATTCCATGTTGAAAACTGTTATTAAAGATGTATACTTAGTTGTATTGATGATTGTTAGGATGTCTATGTCGCAGGATTATGATGATTAAAACTTTGGTACACTTTTAGGCTAATTTATTTACTTCTGTCATGATTTGCGTCTTCAAAACTTTGCACCTTAGATTGTAAGCAAAATGCTCCTCACTACTAATGCTATCAATAGATTGTCGAAACTGGTAGCACTTTTGTTGAACACTTGATGAATTATCCTTTTTTATTCGGCATTAAAAACTTGATGAATTATCCTTTTATTTATGTGGTGTTATCCAGGCAGGATCGCCATGTGGTGTTTGTCCTTTTTATTTAGGCATGATTGCCATGTGGTGTTAGTCCTTTTAATAAGGCAGGATCGCCAGTGGTGTTTGTCTGTTAACGTTTTGATGAAAAACCCTATTCGTTACTTTTAATTAAAAAAAAATTATATTATATTATATTATATTATATTATATTATATTATATTATATTATATTATATTATATTATATTATATTATATTATATTATATTATATTATATTATATTATATTATATTATATTATATTATATTATATTATATTATATTATATTATATTATATTATATTATATTATATTATATTATATTATATTATATTATATTATATTATATTATATTATATTATATTATATTATATTATATTATATTATATTATATTATATTATATTATATTATATTATATTATATTATATTATATTATATTATATTATATTATATTATATTATATTATATTATATTATATTATATTATATTATATTATATTATATTATATTATATTATATTATATTATATTATATTATATTATATTATATTATATTATATTATATTATATTATATTATATTATATTATATTATATTATATTATATTATATTATATTATATTATATTATATTATATTATATTATATTATATTATATTATATTATATTATATTATATTATATTATATTATATTATATTATATTATATTATATTATATTATATTATATTATATTATATTATATTATATTATATTATATTATATTATATTATATTATATTATATTATATTATATTATATTATATTATATTATATTATATTATATTATATTATATTATATTATATTATATTATATTATATTATATTATATTATATTATATTATATTATATTATATTATATTATATTATATTATATTATATTATATTATATTATATTATATTATATTATATTATATTATATTATATTATATTATATTATATTATATTATATTATATTATATTATATTATATTATATTATATTATATTATATTATATTATATTATATTATATTATATTATATTATATTATATTATATTATATTATATTATATTATATTATATTATATTATATTATATTATATTATATTATATTATATTATATTATATTATATTATATTATATTATATTATATTATATTATATTATATTATATTATATTATATTATATTATATTATATTATATTATATTATATTATATTATATTATATTATATTATATTATATTATATTATATTATATTATATTATATTATATTATATTATATTATATTATATTATATTATATTATATTATATTATATTATATTATATTATATTATATTATATTATATTATATTATATTATATTATATTATATTATATTATATTATATTATATTATATTATATTATATTATATTATATTATATTATATTATATTATATTATATTATATTATATTATATTATATTATATTATATTATATTATATTATATTATATTATATTATATTATATTATATTATATTATATTATATTATATTATATTATATTATATTATATTATATTATATTATATTATATTATATTATATTATATTATATTATATTATATTATATTATATTATATTATATTATATTATATTATATTATATTATATTATATTATATTATATTATATTATATTATATTATATTATATTATATTATATTATATTATATTATATTATATTATATTATATTATATTATATTATATTATATTATATTATATTATATTATATTATATTATATTATATTATATTATATTATATTATATTATATTATATTATATTATATTATATTATATTATATTATATTATATTATATTATATTATATTATATTATATTATATTATATTATATTATATTATATTATATTATATTATATTATATTATATTATATTATATTATATTATATTATATTATATTATATTATATTATATTATATTATATTATATTATATTATATTATATTATATTATATTATATTATATTATATTATATTATATTATATTATATTATATTATATTATATTATATTATATTATATTATATTATATTATATTATATTATATTATATTATATTATATTATATTATATTATATTATATTATATTATATTATATTATATTATATTATATTATATTATATTATATTATATTATATTATATTATATTATATTATATTATATTATATTATATTATATTATATTATATTATATTATATTATATTATATTATATTATATTATATTATATTATATTATATTATATTATATTATATTATATTATATTATATTATATTATATTATATTATATTATATTATATTATATTATATTATATTATATTATATTATATTATATTATATTATATTATATTATATTATATTATATTATATTATATTATATTATATTATATTATATTATATTATATTATATTATATTATATTATATTATATTATATTATATTATATTATATTATATTATATTATATTATATTATATTATATTATATTATATTATATTATATTATATTATATTATATTATATATTATATTATATTATATTATATATTATATTATATTATATATTATATTATATTATATATTATATTATATTATATTATATTATATTATATTATATTATATATTATATTATATATTATATTATATTATATTATATTATCTTATATTATATATTATATTATATTATATTATATTATATTATATTATATTATATTATATTATATTATATTATATTATATTATATTATATTATATTATATTATATTATATATTATATATTATATTATATTATATTATATTATATATTATATATTATATTATATTATATTATATTATATTATATTATATTATATTATATTATATTATATTATATTATATTATATTATATTATATATTATATTATATTATATTATATTATATTATATTATATTATATTATATTATATTATATTATATTATATTATATTATATTATATTATATTATATTATATTATATATTATATTATATTGGATTATATTATATTATATCATATTATATTATATTTAGTCATTTATTGTTCGGTTTAAGATCATGTATATATTTTTCTAATGAAAGCGACTTGTTCATCGTCAGCATCCTTCTGCCTATTACTTCAACTCATGCTTAATCAACTATTTAACTCAATATTTGAAAGAACATGAGAAATGTTTTTCTTTTTATATACGAGAGTTTGTATGAACAAGCTGAGCTTTTCTAATTTTTAGCTTTCTCTACATTAACATAGCCAGATCAATTACAAGTCTTGTAATGTGAACAGCTCTTTGTTTTTGCCATTGTCCTCTAGATGGAACTGTTATGGCATGTGAAATCTTAACAGATTACACAAATGCATTGTAACTCATGTGTTGTATGTTATTGTTATGTATTGTTGATCTGTATTGGAATAATTAGTCATTTATTGTTCGGTTTAAGATCATGTATATATTTTTCTAATGAAAGAAAGATAATAATTTTTGTAATGTAAGAGAAATATTAGAAAAAAATTGAAGACAGCGCTAGATGGAGTAGCTACTTTCGAACAAAGCGACTTGTTCATCGTCAGCATCCTTCTGCCTATTACTTCAACTCATGCTTAATCAACTATTTAACTCAATATTTGAAAGAAAAGAACATGAGAAATGTTTTTCTTTTTATATACGAGAGTTTGTATGAACAAGCTGAGCTTTTCTAATTTTTAGCTTTCTCTACATTAACATAGCCAGATCAATTACAAGTCTTGTAATGTGAATAGCTCTTTGTTTTTGCCATTGTCCTCTAGATGGAACTGTCATGGCATGTGAAATCTTAACATATTACACAAATGCATTGTACCTCATGTGTTGTATGTTATTGTTATGTATTGTTGATCTGTATTGGAATAATGAGTCATTTATTGTTCGGTTTAAGATCATGTATATATTTTTCTAATGAAAGAAAGATAATAATTTTTGTAATGTAAGAGAAATATTAGAAAAAAATTGAAGACAGCGCTAGATGGAGTAGCTACTTTCGAACAAAGCGACTTGTTCATCGTCAGCATCCTTCTGCCTATTACTTCAACTCATGCTTAATCAACTATTTAACTCAATATTTGAAAGAAAAGAACATGAGAAATGTTTTTCTTTTTATATACGAGAGTTTGTATAAACAAGCTGAGCTTTTCTAATTTTTAGCTTTCTCTACATTAACATAGCCAGATCAATTGCAAGTCTTGTAATGTGAACAGCTCTTTGTTTTTGCCATTGTCCTCTAGATCGAACTGTTATGGCATGTGAAATCTTAACAGATTACACAAATGCATTGTACCTCATGTGTTGTATGTTATTGTTATGTATTGTTGATCTGTATTGGAATAATGAGTCATTTATTGTTCGGTTTAAGATCATGTATATATTTTTCTAATGAAAGAAAGATAATAATTTTTGTAATGTAAGAGAAATATTAGAAAAAAATTGAAGACAGCGCTAGATGGAGTAGCTACTTTCGAACAAAGCGACTTGTTCATCGTCAGCATCCTTCTGCCTATTACTTCAACTCATGCTTAATCAACTATTTAACTCAATATTTGAAAGAAAAGAACATGAGAAATGTTTTTCTTTTTATATACGAGAGTTTGTATAAACAAGCTGAGCTTTTCTAATTTTTAGCTTTCTCTACATTAACATAGCCAGATCAATTGCAAGTCTTGTAATGTGAACAGCTCTTTGTTTTTGCCATTGTCCTCTAGATCGAACTGTTATGGCATGTGAAATCTTAACAGATTACACAAATGCATTGTACCTCATGTGTTGTATGTTATTGTTATGTATTGTTGATCTGTATTGGAATAATTAGTCATTTATTGTTCGGTTTAAGATCATGTATATATTTTTCTAATGAAAGAAAGATAATAATTTTTGTAATGTAAGAGAAATATTAGAAAAAAATTGAAGACAGCGCTAGATGGAGTAGCTACTTTCGAACAAAGCGACTTGTTCATCGTCAGCATCCTTCTGCCTATTACTTCAACTCATGCTTAATCAACTATTTAACTCAATATTTGAAAGAAAAGAACATGAGAAATGTTTTTCTTTTTATATACGAGAGTTTGTATGAACAAGCTGAGCTTTTCTAATTTTTAGCTTTCTCTACATTAACATAGCCAGATCAATTACAAGTCTTGTAATGTGAACAGCTCTTTGTTTTTGCCATTGTCCTCTAGATGGAACTGTTATGGCATGTGAAATCTTAACAGATTACACAAATGCATTGTACCTCATGTGTTGTATGTTATTGTTATGTATTGTTGATCTGTATTGGAATAATTAGTCATTTATTGTTCGGTTTAAGATCATGTATATATTTTTCTAATGAAAGAAAGATAATAATTTTTGTAATGTAAGAGAAATATTAGAAAAAAATTGAATGTGTTAAGACAAATAATTAGTTTTGTTCGATTCAAGATCATGTATATAATTTCTAATAATGGAAACGATGAAAAGAATGTAAAAACATAACAATCAACAATACTTACAGCAAACATTTAACCTTATTGTTTTTTTTTTTTCTTACAGTTAATACATGTACATATAACACAAATTTGCGCTATACTCTATGAGTTGCCCATGAAACCGGGCCATTTATATCGCAATTATCAATGTCGAATGGAGATTTACAATACCCTTTTTGTTATGCTTATGACACCACATCATTTGTGCCCTCCGCCATCTGAAGTAGTTCTAAAAATTATTCAAAGTGCACACATACGTGATGATAGTTTGAAAGTACGTAATCGTTGTGGTGTTTTATTGCAGACTCTTGAAAAAATAATTCATCCACAAAAGGAAAGTTTATTATTTCTTATCGAGGCTCGTGATGTACGCAATACATTTAGTAAGATGGGACAAGAAAGTCTGTTACATGTTTCTGCAATTAGTTTGTCAAATACATGTAGTAATGATGACGAAGATGACTTAGTTGATGAAACATCTGAAGCGAAAGTAGTATCAGATCAACAGAAAAATGATCAAAAAGAAGAGGAAGCTATTTATGATGATACAGAAACTTCTTTAAATATTGAAGAAACAGACATTGCTGATTTTGATAAGCAAATTAGTGAAGACTGTCAGTTGGGAAATTCTGAAGTTGAAGATCCTCCAAAAACTCCTGAATTCGTACTGCACGTTGACCATGAAGGAAATATTGCAGCAATTCACAAAGAAGTTACTGATAATGATGTGGGTTTAAATGAGTCTACAACTAAAAAGCTGAAGCTTCACGATGAAGGCAATGATGCGTGCAAATCAGTTGTTTTAAACTCCAATTCCGATGGAAGTCACAATAACATCGATGGGGATGATGATACTCTTTTGGCCAATATTGCAGCACAGTTCGTAGCTGAGTTGAATTAATACTTTTCTTATGTATATATCGTCGTTCGTAAGTTATTGTGTTCTATATGATTTTTTTTTGATTAATCCATGTTTAAGTTCTAATAGTTCTTACTCTTAAAGGCGTTTTCAAAGAGTAATTTTTTTTAAACAGAAAAAACCACAAACTATAGTACTTTCGTTGGTAGGAAGGTCGCAACAATTTTATCGGTTCAGTTTTTTTTAATTAGCAACTAAACTTTAGCAACTAAACTTTAACAAAAAGCATATAGAACACAATAATTTACGAACGACGATATGTTAAATCAAAATTTACTTAATAAATAAAATTCAATTTATCGTAAAATTTTAGATAATTATTTTTATTAGTTTTTTAAAAACAAGTTTTAGTTTGCCTTTTTCAAAGCTAACTGGTAATAATTTTAATTTTAATTCAACAAAAATATGTTAATTGCTTCAAAATTTAATATTTTTACTTAAAAAGTTACGAATTTAGGGAAGCTACTCACGGCACAGCATATGCCCAACTTGGAAGTTTTGTCAGCATACTAGCAAATATTGATGTGTGTTCCTTGTGATGCTCAAAATGTGTGGTAACTAATGTTATGTCGACCAGTGCACGTTTGAAATCTTCATCAGCAGTCTAAAATGTATGCAAGTGTTAATGCGTTTTATTTCAATGTTTGATACACTCATATAAATACCTTAAATGTTAAGGTAATGTTGAGGGCTTCATGCTCCAGACCATGTGTTATCATTACGAAATAAAATTTTAGATTATTGTACACAGTTTCTGGTGGCACTTGGGGTGTCAAGTTCCATCCTTCTAGATCCACCGATTCCTTTGGATGTATTTGCAAAGACATAAGGAAGCTTCCTGTTATCATAAAATGCATTCGGTGGCGTGTTGCTGTTACTCTTTCCTGTAGGGCAAGTATAAGATGACCAACCTCTCGAACTACAGGCGCTGTCCTGGTACCCAAAAACCACTTCAAATAAAAAGAATTTTTTACTCTATTAAAGATAATATAAAATATAATAAATATAATAATAGTAATAATTTTATACTTAACTACTTAAATAAGTAAAAACAAAAAACGCGTACGTGCTGAAGATGTTATTGTGTCCTAGGCTGAAAATTTAAATTTTTGCTTCGTATAACTATACATACCTGTCCAGCAAAGAAATATATACCAATATCTGAGCTTGATACTTTTAATTTTAAAATTACAAAAATTCTTCGGCCTTGTGACGGATTTTAACTTGTATTTCTTGCGTTCTAGTCTCTACCAACTGATAGATTGTTGGCTATGTATGACTAGTGACTTAAGCAAACTAATACGTTGTTCTTTGTGTTTTGTTTGCTTAAATATGTTGAAAAAAAAATTTTTTTAAATTAAATAGTTAATAGTCAAAAGATCAATTCAATTATAAATCATTAAAAAACAATCAAATCAGGCTTATGGTTAAAACAGTTGAATCGTATAGAAAGTTAGTAAACTATTTAGAAGCTCGCAATATAGGGTTTCACACATATCAGTTAAAGCAAGAACGTTCTTATAGGGCAGTGATAAAGGGACTTCACCATTCCACTCCGATTGCAGATATAAGAGCAGAACTGAGTCTGTTAGGTCATCAAGTACGTAATGTTACTAATATTAGAAATAGAGTAACTAAAGAACCTTTACCAATGTTCTATGTTGACCTTGATCCCAATACAAATAACAGACATATTCAAATTAGACATATTAATTACGCTTTAGTTACTGTAGAAGCTCCTAGGAAAAGTATCGACTTAATCCAATGCCATAGATGTCAACTTTTTGGGCACACAAAGGCCTATTGTAAAAGACCATTTAATTGCGTCAAATGTGGTCTTAACCACCCTACAGCAGAATGCAAAAAACACATTAGTGCGCCACCTCGATGTGTTCACTGCTTAAAAGACCATACAGCTAATTATAGAGGGTGCATAATATATAAAAAATTACAACAAAGAAGACTACAACAAGATTATATATAACCCCCATAATTATCGCCAAACTGAAAACTTTAATGCAAATCCAAAAGACTTTCCGCCAGTTAATAATACCCAAAACAATAACACTGTGGAACAAATTCAGGTTAGCAAAAGTTAGGTCGATTCTGAGAGTGAGGGGTGAAAATAGAGGCTAAATAAGAAGACCCGTGTTTGTTTCTGTTAGTTCGATTTTTTTTTAATCGACCTTCGAACTTTGCAGTCAAATGCCGATTTTCAGCATATTGTTTATATGGTTTTTTGGCTATAACTCGTCGACTAATTGATATTTTCTCAATCTGTAAAAGCCAAATTATTGCTAGAGACCTGTGCAACAGTTAAAATTTTAAAAAAAAATTGATTTAGAAAATTTTTGTGGTGCTTACGAAGCAAAATGTTGGAAAAATTATTTTTTTTTCATGCTTTTTGAAAATATTTTCACAAAACAAAGTCTTTTTTGCTTCCTATTTGATCTATAATGTGCTTCTCAGTTTCTTCAATAAATTTCATTTGAAAAGAAAATGGTCTAAGTCGATAATTTGCGTTAAAAATCCCAAAACCATTAAATAACAAGTAAGAAAATTATAGTCGGTCTAGACCGACTATACGATACCCTATACCATGCGTTTGGAAACCCTATCTCTTAGGCACAACTAACTGGACATAGAAAATAAGCAAAAACCAAATTTGAGTGGGATTTTTATTATTTTTTTTGGCTGCAGGTATGAAAAAGTTCATATCGGATGCTATATCTATATGGGGACTAGGTCCAAAAATGGACCGATCCTGACCATGGTTGGTAACGTCTCTTGTATTTTGCAAAAACATGTACGAACAAAATTTGAGAAGAATCAGTGCAATATTTTTGTTTTTTAACAGATTTAAGTGAATATCGGGAAGCAGCTCTGTATGGGGCCAAAGGGATCATTTTTGGACTACTCATTAATGGATGTAATGAACGCATACAAACCCAATTTGAGTAAGATCTATATGACAATTTGGATCTTATGGCAATTTATGTCGATTTCATAGGGGTAATTTGTATGGGGGCTAGGTCTGAACATGGACCGAATTTCACCAATTTCAATAGCGTTCATCCCATGGCCGATAAAACCTTATATACCAAATTTCATCAAAATATATTCATATTTGCGACCTGCAGTTTGATTACAAGGTTTACATGGACACACAGACGGACGGACGGACGGACATTGTTAAATCAACTCAAAAAGTGATTCTGATTCGATCGGTATAATTAAAGATGGGTCTGGGTCAAATATTTTTGGTTGTTACAAACAGCAGCACAAAGTCATTATACCCAAACCACATAGTGGTATAGGGTATAAATAGCGATTTAGGTAGAAGTAATTAAAAAGGGAAGTTCCAAGAATTAGAAATTAGTAAAACAACTTTTTTGTTTTCAACCACCGCACAGGTAGCGATTTTTTTTTATTTCGTACAAGCGAACTAATTTCAAAAATGAAGATTCAGTTAAGACTCGAAACTCAGCCGAAGCTGATGTCTTTTAATTTTCGCTCTGTCGTGATATAATTCGCTTTTAATTTTTTTGGAACTTTTTTCATTTTGTGAATGATTTAAGTTAAGTGCATCGGTTTCATAAAAATAACAAAAAAAAACATTGTATAATATATATTGTATTAAAAATGTCGGAACCAAAATGTAAAATGGACCATTTTTGTATTGTTTGTGGACGTTTCAGAGCAAGCGATGAAAAATGTGGCAATGCGAGTGATTTTTTTTTGAAGCCTTTAAACAATATTACTCGCAAGAGTTTATCACTGACGTAAACTATGCCCCTAAAAAAGTTTGCTTTAATTGCTATTCAACTCTTATGTAATGGAAAAGTGAAAAGAAGACACTATGCCTTTTGGTATACCAATGATGTGGTAAGACAACAGCCCGCATCAAGAAGAAAATTGCTATGGATGTATCAACTACCATAAAACTTTGAATAGAAGGAAAGCAAAGAATAAAACTTATGTAGCAGTGCCAAGTGTCCAATTACCATTACCGCACTCAGAATTCGTTCCAGTACCAACATACTGAAGTATTGATCTTCAAACAGATATCAGTATTACAACCAAAGATGAAATTCCAGAATATCTGTTGGACGAAATTATCGAACTTTCTGATGATGACGATGACCAAGATATTAGAGAGAGCAGTGATGTTGATCCACAGCCGCCTGCTAAACGGCAACTGGCCAAATCATTAATTAAATTTATTTAATTTTTTTACTTAAAACTTTTCGTAACTAACATTTCAAAAATATATTTTTTTCCATATTTTTATAATTTCTTTTTCAATGTTTCTTCAAAACCAACACTGAACAAAATTGGTACATAGAAAATGAGAAGTAACTAAATTAATATTAAGCTGGAAAACGCAAGTTGTGTATTATGATTGTTTTCTTTTCAAATGAAATTTATTGAAGAAACTGAGAAGCACATCATAGATCAAACAGAAAGCAAAAAAAGACTTAGTTTTGTGGAAAATATTTTTAAAAAGCATGAAAGAAAAATAATTTTTCCAACATTTTGCTTCATAAGCACCACAAAAATTTTCTAAATCAATTTTGGCTTTTACAGATTGAAAAAATATCAATTAGTCGACGAGTTATAGCCAAAAAATTATATAAACAATATGCTGAAAATCGGCATTTGACTGCAAAGTTCGAAGGTCGATTAAAAAAAAATTCGAACTAACATAAACAAACGCCGCGATTCGGGTCTTCTAATTTAGCCTCTATTTTCACCCCTTACTCCCAGAATCGACCTAACTTTTGCTAACCTGAATTTATTCCACAGTGTAATTCTTCTAAACATAATCAATTCGTCAACAATCAATCATTGTGAAGTATTAAGAAATCCATATGAAAGCTGTTATACAAATAACAATAATTCCATTGCTATGGATAGAATAGAAGCTATGTTAGCAAATCTGCTAAACATGGTAACAATGTTAGTATCAAAATTATGCAAATAAATTTACTTCCAAATCACACTAGAGAAATTGAAACTTTTATCCATTTAAATCTTATCGATATATTTTTAATATCCGAAACACATATCACAAAAAAGACACATTTTAAAATCAAAGATTACAATTTGATATCATGTAACCATCCAGACGAAAAAGCCCATGGTGGTTCTCCAATCTAGTCTTCTATTAAATACACCGTACTAGATAATTACAGAAAATCTTATCTCCAAGCAGCTGGTATTCAAATCAAATTTATGATAACTTTTTTCAATATTATGATAACTTTTTTACAAAACTTGGATCCAAATTCTTCTTTGGTGGTGACTTCAACGCCAAGCACCAATGGTGGGGTTCAAGACTTGTTAACTCCAAAGGCAGAGAACTTTACAAAAGTATAGTTAATAATAATTACCAAGTCCTGTCTACAGGCACACCAACGTATTGGCCAAGCGGTCCTCGAAAGATACCAGACTTAATCGATTTTATTGTATACTCGGGAATTTCAAGACATCTTTTACATATTTTGGGTTCTGATGAACTGAGTTCTGACCACTCTCCTCTTATCGTTAATTTTAACACTTGTTCAACAATAGACAAAACGTATAAAGTAATCTCGCCGAGAACTGATTTACTTTCGTTTAAATACTGGCTGGAATCCAATATCAATCTTAACACACGTATAAAAGATGGTTATGAAATTGATGATATTGTTGAAAGTTTTACAAACTTAATTCATGAAGCTGCCTTTTTGTCAACCCCTACTTTAATGCATCGAAAGTTATTGCTGTTTTTTTTTTTTAATAAATTAATACTTAAGAAAACTATCAAAAAAAATTAAGTTATATGCACATATTACGAGAAGAAAAACTTTGGCATTTTAACATTGTTAATTTTTTATTAATAACTAGGTAGTTTAGCATTATTTGTTATTGATATTGGTGAATTTTTGTATTATTACCGCAACGACCACAAAAACAAGAAGTACAGCTATGACAAAAATACAAAATTTCGAATAACAATATAGAAAAAAATCATATTTTTATTTTATTACTTTTTCAGTGATTTCTTGGGACCTATTAAACTGGTTGTCATGATTTTAAAAAACGAGCGCGTTATCGCTCGTTATCGTGACAGGAACGACATAGACAAATCATATTTTTTTAAAACATTTTTTACTTCTGCGTTCAAATCTCGGAACCCAATTAACCGATTTGGACGATTTTAAACAACAAACTTCTCTGGATGTTAGTGAATCATTTTTAATACAAACGAGCACAATATTTGGTTGATTGAAGACGTGATCGTGATTTGCACAGACTGACATCGCTATATCAACTCCGCTTGTTATAAGGATCACAAATAAAGGGTGATTTTCTAGCTATTATCTTTTTGGCAACACTGGTTTAAACAGCTGACGCACGTTTCGTGTTTTGTTTCATTGTCAAACATCTTCAATTTAGTCTATAATTTAACCATGAATCGTCTTACAAACGAACAACGCTTGCAAGTTATTGAATTTTATTATCAAAATGCGTGCTCTGTTAAGAAAGTTCATCGCGCGCTTCTTCCATTTTATGGTCAGTTTTATCGACCCACTGAAGCGGCTATTCGGGCTTTTGTGACTAAATTTCGCACCAAATTTACATTGTTGGACATTAAACCACCGAACTGAAGAAAATATCGCAGCTGTATCGGCCAGTGTTAATGATGACCACCAATGATCGATTCGTCATCGTTCGCAGCAATTGGGCCTCTGTTACTCAACAACGTGGTAAATTTTACGGAAGGATTTAGGTGTGAAGCCTTTCAAAATACAGCTGGTGGAAGAATTGAAGCCGAACGACCTACCGCAACGTAGAATTTTTGGTGAATGGGCTCTTGGAAAGTTGGCCGAAGATCCACTTTTTTACCGAAAAATAGTGTTCAGCGACGAAGCTCATTTTTGGCTCAATGGGTACGTAAATAAGCAGAATTGTCGATTTTGGAGTGAATATCAGCCAGAAGCATTGGAAGAGCTACCAATGCATCCAGAAAAAGTCACAGTTTGGTGCGGTTTATGGGCTGGTGGCATCATTGGACCGTACTTCTTTTAAAGATGATGCGAATCGTAACGTAACTATGTATGGTGAGCGCTACCAAGAGATGATATCCAACTTTTTTTTGCCCAAAATGCAAGAGCTTGACTTGCATGACATGTGGATTCAACAAGACGGTGCCACATGCCACACAGCACGCGCAACAATGGACTTATTGAGAGGCGAGTTCGGTGAACATTTTATTTCACGTTCGGGACCGGTCAATTGGCCGCCTAGATCGTGCGATTTAACGACTTAAGACTATTTTTTGTGGGGCTATGTTAAAGCTCATGTCTATACAGACAATCCCGCTTCAATTGACGCATTGGAAGACAACATTGAAGCATTTATTCGTGAGATACCGGCCGAAATGTTGGAAAGAGTATGCCAAAATTGGACTAAGCGGATGGACCATTTGAGGCGCAGTCACGGTCAACATTTGCATGAAATAATCTTCAAACATTAAATTATATGGGCCGTACTATCGATTCAAATAAAGATTTCATGCATTTTTCTGAATTTTATGTGTTTTTTTTTGGAAAACTTTCCTATAGCTCTTAAAAAATCAACCTTTATATATATTTTATGGGACAAGATTTTTTCAAATTATTACAAACGAAATGACAAACTACCCTCTTCACACTGGAGTGGAGGATATAATAATCTGTTTGCTAAATTTTTTTTCTTATAAACGCACGGGAAATAATTTTTTATTAACTTTGCTTAGATTTGCCGTGATTTTTTAGGAACTATATTAGGATCTGATAAATATTTAAGAATAACCTTTGAACATATTCAATAGGAAAAATATCTGAAATGTTTTAACTTTCGAATCTGAGTTTTCTACAAAACAAATATAAGGAATTCATCAAAACATGATATATTGAATACAACAAATTTTAAACTAGGAATTGGAAATGTTTTCAAATGAAAAATAATATGGAAATTTTCTATAAGTTCAATTTTAGAGCTCTTAAAAGAAAAATGATTACATACAAAGTGTTGCTAATACTGGAACTACAACAACCACAACAACAACAATTGTGGCAATCACAAAAGTCAAATTTAAAATTAAAGAAAATTCATATTTTTAAATTTTTTTGTACATTTTCATTGAAATCTCGTGACCTGTTGAACCGATTTTGATGATTTTAAATAACAACAGTGAATCATGTTTACTAAAAATAAACAGCTCAGCTGATCTATTGACAGCGTGATCGTGATTTCCACAGACGTACAGGCAGACGGAACGGCAAATTCGTATATATCTGTGGGGGATTGTTTTTTTTTTTATTCCGCCGGAAACGTGTGAATCTTAGATGTGTATATGTTTTCCGACGGAAATGGAATAAGTTTATGTTAAATGGTAATTTTGTATCAGCAAAATCATCTCTGCTGGTTCTGCTTTAGACTAACTGATATTTAACTTTCTTTTCAAATGAAATTTATTGAAGAAACTGAGAAGCACATCATAGATCAAACAGAAAGCAAAAAAAGACTTAGTTTTGTGGAAAATATTTTTAAAAAGCATGAAAGAAAAATAATTTTTCCAACATTTTGCTTCATAAGCACCACAAAAATTTTCTAAATCAATTTTGGCTTTTACAGATTGAAAAAATATCAATTAGTCGACGAGTTATAGCCAAAAAATTATATAAACAATATGCTGAAAATCGGCATTTGACTGCAAAGTTCGAAGGTCGATTAAAAAAAAATTCGAACTAACATAAACAAACGCCGCGATTCGGGTCTTCTAATTTAGCCTCTATTTTCACCCCTTACTCCCAGAATCGACCTAACTTTTGCTAACCTGAATTTATTCCACAGTGTAATTCTTCTAAACATAATCAATTCGTCAACAATCAATCATTGTGAAGTATTAAGAAATCCATATGAAAGCTGTTATACAAATAACAATAATTCCATTGCTATGGATAGAATAGAAGCTATGTTAGCAAATCTGCTAAACATGGTAACAATGTTAGTATCAAAATTATGCAAATAAATTTACTTCCAAATCACACTAGAGAAATTGAAACTTTTATCCATTTAAATCTTATCGATATATTTTTAATATCCGAAACACATATCACAAAAAAGACACATTTTAAAATCAAAGATTACAATTTGATATCATGTAACCATCCAGACGAAAAAGCCCATGGTGGTTCTCCAATCTAGTCTTCTATTAAATACACCGTACTAGATAATTACAGAAAATCTTATCTCCAAGCAGCTGGTATTCAAATCAAATTTATGATAACTTTTTTCAATATTATGATAACTTTTTTACAAAACTTGGATCCAAATTCTTCTTTGGTGGTGACTTCAACGCCAAGCACCAATGGTGGGGTTCAAGACTTGTTAACTCCAAAGGCAGAGAACTTTACAAAAGTATAGTTAATAATAATTACCAAGTCCTGTCTACAGGCACACCAACGTATTGGCCAAGCGGTCCTCGAAAGATACCAGACTTAATCGATTTTATTGTATACTCGGGAATTTCAAGACATCTTTTACATATTTTGGGTTCTGATGAACTGAGTTCTGACCACTCTCCTCTTATCGTTAATTTTAACACTTGTTCAACAATAGACAAAACGTATAAAGTAATCTCGCCGAGAACTGATTTACTTTCGTTTAAATACTGGCTGGAATCCAATATCAATCTTAACACACGTATAAAAGATGGTTATGAAATTGATGATATTGTTGAAAGTTTTACAAACTTAATTCATGAAGCTGCCTTTTTGTCAACCCCTACTTTAATGCATCGAAAGTTATTGCTGTTTTTTTTTTTTAATAAATTAATACTTAAGAAAACTATCAAAAAAAATTAAGTTATATGCACATATTACGAGAAGAAAAACTTTGGCATTTTAACATTGTTAATTTTTTATTAATAACTAGGTAGTTTAGCATTATTTGTTATTGATATTGGTGAATTTTTGTATTATTACCGCAACGACCACAAAAACAAGAAGTACAGCTATGACAAAAATACAAAATTTCGAATAACAATATAGAAAAAAATCATATTTTTATTTTATTACTTTTTCAGTGATTTCTTGGGACCTATTAAACTGGTTGTCATGATTTTAAAAAACGAGCGCGTTATCGCTCGTTATCGTGACAGGAACGACATAGACAAATCATATTTTTTTAAAACATTTTTTACTTCTGCGTTCAAATCTCGGAACCCAATTAACCGATTTGGACGATTTTAAACAACAAACTTCTCTGGATGTTAGTGAATCATTTTTAATACAAACGAGCACAATATTTGGTTGATTGAAGACGTGATCGTGATTTGCACAGACTGACATCGCTATATCAACTCCGCTTGTTATAAGGATCACAAATAAAGGGTGATTTTCTAGCTATTATCTTTTTGGCAACACTGGTTTAAACAGCTGACGCACGTTTCGTGTTTTGTTTCATTGTCAAACATCTTCAATTTAGTCTATAATTTAACCATGAATCGTCTTACAAACGAACAACGCTTGCAAGTTATTGAATTTTATTATCAAAATGCGTGCTCTGTTAAGAAAGTTCATCGCGCGCTTCTTCCATTTTATGGTCAGTTTTATCGACCCACTGAAGCGGCTATTCGGGCTTTTGTGACTAAATTTCGCACCAAATTTACATTGTTGGACATTAAACCACCGAACTGAAGAAAATATCGCAGCTGTATCGGCCAGTGTTAATGATGACCACCAATGATCGATTCGTCATCGTTCGCAGCAATTGGGCCTCTGTTACTCAACAACGTGGTAAATTTTACGGAAGGATTTAGGTGTGAAGCCTTTCAAAATACAGCTGGTGGAAGAATTGAAGCCGAACGACCTACCGCAACGTAGAATTTTTGGTGAATGGGCTCTTGGAAAGTTGGCCGAAGATCCACTTTTTTACCGAAAAATAGTGTTCAGCGACGAAGCTCATTTTTGGCTCAATGGGTACGTAAATAAGCAGAATTGTCGATTTTGGAGTGAATATCAGCCAGAAGCATTGGAAGAGCTACCAATGCATCCAGAAAAAGTCACAGTTTGGTGCGGTTTATGGGCTGGTGGCATCATTGGACCGTACTTCTTTTAAAGATGATGCGAATCGTAACGTAACTATGTATGGTGAGCGCTACCAAGAGATGATATCCAACTTTTTTTTGCCCAAAATGCAAGAGCTTGACTTGCATGACATGTGGATTCAACAAGACGGTGCCACATGCCACACAGCACGCGCAACAATGGACTTATTGAGAGGCGAGTTCGGTGAACATTTTATTTCACGTTCGGGACCGGTCAATTGGCCGCCTAGATCGTGCGATTTAACGACTTAAGACTATTTTTTGTGGGGCTATGTTAAAGCTCATGTCTATACAGACAATCCCGCTTCAATTGACGCATTGGAAGACAACATTGAAGCATTTATTCGTGAGATACCGGCCGAAATGTTGGAAAGAGTATGCCAAAATTGGACTAAGCGGATGGACCATTTGAGGCGCAGTCACGGTCAACATTTGCATGAAATAATCTTCAAACATTAAATTATATGGGCCGTACTATCGATTCAAATAAAGATTTCATGCATTTTTCTGAATTTTATGTGTTTTTTTTTGGAAAACTTTCCTATAGCTCTTAAAAAATCAACCTTTATATATATTTTATGGGACAAGATTTTTTCAAATTATTACAAACGAAATGACAAACTACCCTCTTCACACTGGAGTGGAGGATATAATAATCTGTTTGCTAAATTTTTTTTCTTATAAACGCACGGGAAATAATTTTTTATTAACTTTGCTTAGATTTGCCGTGATTTTTTAGGAACTATATTAGGATCTGATAAATATTTAAGAATAACCTTTGAACATATTCAATAGGAAAAATATCTGAAATGTTTTAACTTTCGAATCTGAGTTTTCTACAAAACAAATATAAGGAATTCATCAAAACATGATATATTGAATACAACAAATTTTAAACTAGGAATTGGAAATGTTTTCAAATGAAAAATAATATGGAAATTTTCTATAAGTTCAATTTTAGAGCTCTTAAAAGAAAAATGATTACATACAAAGTGTTGCTAATACTGGAACTACAACAACCACAACAACAACAATTGTGGCAATCACAAAAGTCAAATTTAAAATTAAAGAAAATTCATATTTTTAAATTTTTTTGTACATTTTCATTGAAATCTCGTGACCTGTTGAACCGATTTTGATGATTTTAAATAACAACAGTGAATCATGTTTACTAAAAATAAACAGCTCAGCTGATCTATTGACAGCGTGATCGTGATTTCCACAGACGTACAGGCAGACGGAACGGCAAATTCGTATATATCTGTGGGGGATTGTTTTTTTTTTTATTCCGCCGGAAACGTGTGAATCTTAGATGTGTATATGTTTTCCGACGGAAATGGAATAAGTTTATGTTAAATGGTAATTTTGTATCAGCAAAATCATCTCTGCTGGTTCTGCTTTAGACTAACTGATATTTAACTTTCTTTTCAAATGAAATTTATTGAAGAAACTGAGAAGCACATCATAGATCAAACAGAAAGCAAAAAAAGACTTAGTTTTGTGGAAAATATTTTTAAAAAGCATGAAAGAAAAATAATTTTTCCAACATTTTGCTTCATAAGCACCACAAAAATTTTCTAAATCAATTTTGGCTTTTACAGATTGAAAAAATATCAATTAGTCGACGAGTTATAGCCAAAAAATTATATAAACAATATGCTGAAAATCGGCATTTGACTGCAAAGTTCGAAGGTCGATTAAAAAAAAATTCGAACTAACATAAACAAACGCCGCGATTCGGGTCTTCTAATTTAGCCTCTATTTTCACCCCTTACTCCCAGAATCGACCTAACTTTTGCTAACCTGAATTTATTCCACAGTGTAATTCTTCTAAACATAATCAATTCGTCAACAATCAATCATTGTGAAGTATTAAGAAATCCATATGAAAGCTGTTATACAAATAACAATAATTCCATTGCTATGGATAGAATAGAAGCTATGTTAGCAAATCTGCTAAACATGGTAACAATGTTAGTATCAAAATTATGCAAATAAATTTACTTCCAAATCACACTAGAGAAATTGAAACTTTTATCCATTTAAATCTTATCGATATATTTTTAATATCCGAAACACATATCACAAAAAAGACACATTTTAAAATCAAAGATTACAATTTGATATCATGTAACCATCCAGACGAAAAAGCCCATGGTGGTTCTCCAATCTAGTCTTCTATTAAATACACCGTACTAGATAATTACAGAAAATCTTATCTCCAAGCAGCTGGTATTCAAATCAAATTTATGATAACTTTTTTCAATATTATGATAACTTTTTTACAAAACTTGGATCCAAATTCTTCTTTGGTGGTGACTTCAACGCCAAGCACCAATGGTGGGGTTCAAGACTTGTTAACTCCAAAGGCAGAGAACTTTACAAAAGTATAGTTAATAATAATTACCAAGTCCTGTCTACAGGCACACCAACGTATTGGCCAAGCGGTCCTCGAAAGATACCAGACTTAATCGATTTTATTGTATACTCGGGAATTTCAAGACATCTTTTACATATTTTGGGTTCTGATGAACTGAGTTCTGACCACTCTCCTCTTATCGTTAATTTTAACACTTGTTCAACAATAGACAAAACGTATAAAGTAATCTCGCCGAGAACTGATTTACTTTCGTTTAAATACTGGCTGGAATCCAATATCAATCTTAACACACGTATAAAAGATGGTTATGAAATTGATGATATTGTTGAAAGTTTTACAAACTTAATTCATGAAGCTGCCTTTTTGTCAACCCCTACTTTAATGCATCGAAAGTTATTGCTGTTTTTTTTTTTTAATAAATTAATACTTAAGAAAACTATCAAAAAAAATTAAGTTATATGCACATATTACGAGAAGAAAAACTTTGGCATTTTAACATTGTTAATTTTTTATTAATAACTAGGTAGTTTAGCATTATTTGTTATTGATATTGGTGAATTTTTGTATTATTACCGCAACGACCACAAAAACAAGAAGTACAGCTATGACAAAAATACAAAATTTCGAATAACAATATAGAAAAAAATCATATTTTTATTTTATTACTTTTTCAGTGATTTCTTGGGACCTATTAAACTGGTTGTCATGATTTTAAAAAACGAGCGCGTTATCGCTCGTTATCGTGACAGGAACGACATAGACAAATCATATTTTTTTAAAACATTTTTTACTTCTGCGTTCAAATCTCGGAACCCAATTAACCGATTTGGACGATTTTAAACAACAAACTTCTCTGGATGTTAGTGAATCATTTTTAATACAAACGAGCACAATATTTGGTTGATTGAAGACGTGATCGTGATTTGCACAGACTGACATCGCTATATCAACTCCGCTTGTTATAAGGATCACAAATAAAGGGTGATTTTCTAGCTATTATCTTTTTGGCAACACTGGTTTAAACAGCTGACGCACGTTTCGTGTTTTGTTTCATTGTCAAACATCTTCAATTTAGTCTATAATTTAACCATGAATCGTCTTACAAACGAACAACGCTTGCAAGTTATTGAATTTTATTATCAAAATGCGTGCTCTGTTAAGAAAGTTCATCGCGCGCTTCTTCCATTTTATGGTCAGTTTTATCGACCCACTGAAGCGGCTATTCGGGCTTTTGTGACTAAATTTCGCACCAAATTTACATTGTTGGACATTAAACCACCGAACTGAAGAAAATATCGCAGCTGTATCGGCCAGTGTTAATGATGACCACCAATGATCGATTCGTCATCGTTCGCAGCAATTGGGCCTCTGTTACTCAACAACGTGGTAAATTTTACGGAAGGATTTAGGTGTGAAGCCTTTCAAAATACAGCTGGTGGAAGAATTGAAGCCGAACGACCTACCGCAACGTAGAATTTTTGGTGAATGGGCTCTTGGAAAGTTGGCCGAAGATCCACTTTTTTACCGAAAAATAGTGTTCAGCGACGAAGCTCATTTTTGGCTCAATGGGTACGTAAATAAGCAGAATTGTCGATTTTGGAGTGAATATCAGCCAGAAGCATTGGAAGAGCTACCAATGCATCCAGAAAAAGTCACAGTTTGGTGCGGTTTATGGGCTGGTGGCATCATTGGACCGTACTTCTTTTAAAGATGATGCGAATCGTAACGTAACTATGTATGGTGAGCGCTACCAAGAGATGATATCCAACTTTTTTTTGCCCAAAATGCAAGAGCTTGACTTGCATGACATGTGGATTCAACAAGACGGTGCCACATGCCACACAGCACGCGCAACAATGGACTTATTGAGAGGCGAGTTCGGTGAACATTTTATTTCACGTTCGGGACCGGTCAATTGGCCGCCTAGATCGTGCGATTTAACGACTTAAGACTATTTTTTGTGGGGCTATGTTAAAGCTCATGTCTATACAGACAATCCCGCTTCAATTGACGCATTGGAAGACAACATTGAAGCATTTATTCGTGAGATACCGGCCGAAATGTTGGAAAGAGTATGCCAAAATTGGACTAAGCGGATGGACCATTTGAGGCGCAGTCACGGTCAACATTTGCATGAAATAATCTTCAAACATTAAATTATATGGGCCGTACTATCGATTCAAATAAAGATTTCATGCATTTTTCTGAATTTTATGTGTTTTTTTTTGGAAAACTTTCCTATAGCTCTTAAAAAATCAACCTTTATATATATTTTATGGGACAAGATTTTTTCAAATTATTACAAACGAAATGACAAACTACCCTCTTCACACTGGAGTGGAGGATATAATAATCTGTTTGCTAAATTTTTTTTCTTATAAACGCACGGGAAATAATTTTTTATTAACTTTGCTTAGATTTGCCGTGATTTTTTAGGAACTATATTAGGATCTGATAAATATTTAAGAATAACCTTTGAACATATTCAATAGGAAAAATATCTGAAATGTTTTAACTTTCGAATCTGAGTTTTCTACAAAACAAATATAAGGAATTCATCAAAACATGATATATTGAATACAACAAATTTTAAACTAGGAATTGGAAATGTTTTCAAATGAAAAATAATATGGAAATTTTCTATAAGTTCAATTTTAGAGCTCTTAAAAGAAAAATGATTACATACAAAGTGTTGCTAATACTGGAACTACAACAACCACAACAACAACAATTGTGGCAATCACAAAAGTCAAATTTAAAATTAAAGAAAATTCATATTTTTAAATTTTTTTGTACATTTTCATTGAAATCTCGTGACCTGTTGAACCGATTTTGATGATTTTAAATAACAACAGTGAATCATGTTTACTAAAAATAAACAGCTCAGCTGATCTATTGACAGCGTGATCGTGATTTCCACAGACGTACAGGCAGACGGAACGGCAAATTCGTATATATCTGTGGGGGATTGTTTTTTTTTTTATTCCGCCGGAAACGTGTGAATCTTAGATGTGTATATGTTTTCCGACGGAAATGGAATAAGTTTATGTTAAATGGTAATTTTGTATCAGCAAAATCATCTCTGCTGGTTCTGCTTTAGACTAACTGATATTTAACGTGAATATATTTCGTTTATTTGTTCCTTTTAACACCAAACAAGAAAATAAGCAAAGTTATTCAAAACTGAAAACTTTATTATTGCATACCAAAAGTCGATATGTGCCAATTAGCCGCTTCTAAAAAATATTATAATATAATTTTGTTTGAAATTGCATTTTCACAAGTTCAAATGCAGTTGTTTTTCGTTTAGAGTGTACTAGGTTTGTGTGTGCAGCACGCTGGATCAAATCCTGACTCGGTAGATTATATTTTTCAAGTTTAATCTATTATTTATTAAGTTTTTTTCCCATACATTTATTTGCAATCTATTTTAAAATAATAAGCAAATTAATTAAAACTAAAAATTGACATAAGCTTAAACCTCCATTGAGGTTCAATATATATATTTATATTTATTTCATAAGTATATACATACATATTTACATAACTATTGTTACATATTTACAAAATTATTTCCTAAAAGGTAAGTCTAGAACATGATGTCTCTTTAGTCTTTGTATTTCTTCACTATCATCCAACAAGCAAATTGCTAATAAGTTAGAGTGATTACTAAGTCTTTCAATATATTTTGAGCTAAATCTACTGATTTCTTCTTTAACTTTTGGTATGGTGAGGTCTGTGTGTATATTGTCATTAGTCAAATACCATGGGGCGTCAGCAATAATTCTAAGCGTTTTAGATTGATAACGTTGGAGAATTTCAATATTGGAGTTGCTTGCAGTACCCCAAAGTTGTATTCCGTATGTCCACACGGGTTTTATTATAGCTTTATATAGTAGAACTTTATTTTCAATGCTCTCGGTCTAGTAACCAATACATACGTTTAGTCTTAATATTTAAATAATCTCTCTTGGCTTTTATATGGGTTTTCCACGTCAGTCTTCTATCTATGTACATTCCAAGGTACTTGACACTGTCGGATTTAGGGATCTCCTCTCCATTTAAAAAAATTGGTGAACGATCACCTTTTCTTAGTGCGATTGTGACATTTTTTTAGCCATATTGAAATACTATTAAGGTGGTTTTGAACCAAACGTGAAGCTTGTATACTACTATCATTATGTAGCAACAGTGACATCATCAGCTGCAGGCATATCCGAAGTAAAAATAGTGTAGAGCACAGGGCCCAGTACACTTCCCTGAGGTATGCAACATTTTATTTCGCAGATATTGGAGATTTCATCATTTATTTTTACATAAAAATAACGATCTTGTAGATAGGATCTAAGTACCAAGAAGAATGGTGCGGAAAGCAGTTGGTTTAGTTTAAACAGAAGACCTAAATGCCACACTCTGTCAAAAGCCTGTTTTGCGTCTAAAAAGACAGCGGAGCAAAATTGTTTCTTTTCCAACGCAGTTCGTACAACATTTACAACACGATGACATTGTTCAGGAGTTCCATGTTTATGTCTGAAACCGAATTGGTGTTCAGTTATAATATTTTGGTTATCTGAAACAGGCTGCAATCTTCTTAATAATATTTTTTCAAAAATTTTTGAGAATGTTGATAAAATACTTATTGGCCTATATGACTTAATGTCATTTTCAGGCTTGTTAGGTTTTGGCACCATTATTATTTCAGCACATTTCCATTGTCCTGGAAAGTGATTAAGTCTTAAAATCGAGTTAAAGATTAATGTTAAAAACACAACCGCTTTTTTTGTCAATGCTTTAATATCTTTTGCACCTATTTCATCATATCCAGGTGATTTTTTATTATTTAATATTGATATTTCTTTTTCTACTTCATTAGGAGATATATGCTTAATAGGTAAATCCATTTGGCATGGGCTGTCTAGAAAAGGGGTAATGGTATTAACCTCGTCAGCATTATTAAAAGAAAATGGTTGGAAAGTGGTTTCCAAATATTTAGAAAACGAAACAGCTTTGCTATATTCCGATTTGCACCAAGTACCATTTGGATCTTTTACAGGTATATTTTTTTTCGGTGGTCTTTTTAAATATTTTGTGGCATTCCATAAGTTGTGTTCGTTAGATCCATTATTTACAGTATTCAGGCTTTTTATATAATAGCTGAACTGTTCATTTTTTATTTCCGCTAAACGTTTTTTTAACTCATTCGTTGCTCGATTGAAATTTGTTTTGTTCACTGGGTTTAGAGTTTGTCTCCATATTGTGCGCAATCTTCTTTTGTTTCTTATGAGATATCTGACCCGCAGATACTAGCACTTTATTCGTATTGCTTGATTTTGTTTAAATGTTGGTGTTAAGAGTTAAGTAATACTAGATAGCCTCTCGTGATAATAGATATTTCGAGGTTAGATGTATCAAGTGTTATTTATGTCTGTTTCGTAATCTCGCTTCAGTAATTGATTTCAAAGTTGAAGTACGAAAAGTCACATTAATAAACAAAAATAAAAAAAAATTTTTAAATGTTGAGAAGTAAATTGTCTGAAGCCACACAACAAAAAAAAAATAATTATATCCGCTAGACCTCCGATACGAACCATTATTGCCAAACCCAAACATATAATAAAAAAGTTTGAAGAAGTTAAGAGTTATCATAAAAATTCGTGTTTTGTATTTAAAAGAGATTTTATGAATTTTTTTAAATACAATCTAAAAAAATAAAAAAAAAAAAAATTTTACTAAGTGAAATATAGATTTAAGCGGTATTCAATTTACATTATTAGAAATATTTGAATTATTTGTTAAGTTAAGTATTAAAATATAGGGTTAAGATATTATTTTCTTTTGAATTATTGAATTATATATAGGTATATTAGTGCTAATAATATTTAAGATCTTGGAGTACCGGTAGAGTTTTTTTTGCTTGTGGAAATAGATTTTTAATATATTTGATTTCTTTTATTGAAAGCTTGATACTGAAGGGTGCGATTATTTTTGTTTTGTTTTCGAGTTCAGGTATTTAGGTCACTAGTTTTTTTGTTGTAATTGGTGTAGGTGGATATGAATAATAATCCCCACGAAACCAGGTCAAGGAAAAGAAACCGACAAGTAAAATTTGACTTAAACCGATCTACACCTCAGGTTGCTGAAAAGGTTCAGAAACCGAACACACCAATACTCCCAGTATCTAAAGTCCAAAGAAGTATTGAAATGTCACAGGAGGAAAATATTGAACCACAAATTGAAGATAGGTCTGCCACGATAATGCGAGGGAACCACCAGCATACGCAGGGAACATTGCCAAGCGGTAGGACAGCTCAGGGTAGCTCGAATAGTGGACAGCAAAATAGAGGTACTGACGATTTAGGTACTATGCAAATTTCGGTCATGAGAATGATAGAACAGGGAGTAGGTCCTCAATTGTCAGAAATTAGAAGGGCAATGTCGGAAATAACTGAGACGGTTGGTCGGTTAAGCTTGGTGGTACAACATACTCAACAGGAAAATGTCCGATTAGCTAGTTTCAACTTACCAAGCTGTTCGGGAACCTCTCGACAAAGATCAGCACCAATGGATATGTCCGGTGTAAATGTGCAATCTGACCATTCATCCAGGGGTTCTTCAATTTGCGGCGAGGGTAGTGTAAACCCCGATCAGATAAAAATCGGCGTTGACAAGTGGGGCTTACAATCCGACGGAAATACCAGCCATCTTGCCATCGAGGACGCTCCAGAGGCAATATGGGATACCATGGGTGGAAGTATTGCGCGATTTTCACCTATTAGTAGTGGGACAGGCGAAAAGGTGGTACTGGCTTTTAGCACAGGCGAACGATGTCACGTCAGCTGATAAGTGGCCCACTTTGAAAATGGCTTTGATGCAGCAATACCAATCCACGAGATCCAGCTTTGAGCTCATGAGGGATATGGTTGAAAGAAAGCAATTGCCTGGCGAATCCATCGACGATTTTTTTCATACGATGAACACGTTGAGGTCACGACTTAGTATGCCTATGCCAGAGTATGAAACGATTAAAATGATTAAAAGAAATTTGAGGGAAAGCATAGGAAAAATAGTTTACCCAATGGCCATTTCTTCTGTAGAACAACTGCGGATAGAGTGCGTTGAGGCAGAAAAGACGTTTCTGCGTAAGGATGTCCGGCCTTTCTCTCAAATGCCAATGAGCAGATTTCCCAAAAAGGTGAGCGAAGTCGTGGAGAAGCCTGATGACCCACACGTATATGCGGAAGATAATTATGAAGAACTGGCTGCGATGAGGTTCAACAACAGCGAGCTACAACCCAGACGCAATCCACTGAGATGCTGGAATTGTAAACAAGAAGGCCATGTGTTTATGGACTGTCCAGTGACCGAAAGGACCCTGTTTTGTTATAGGTGTGGAAAACCCGACGTCATTTCTCCAAAATGTCCAAATTGTAAGGGGAAGTATTTTCAGAGGGGCGATGTAACAGCGGGGACCATCGTTCATCCGAGAACCCGCCGAGTCATCCGCAATAAATCCTGAAAAGGTAAAAATAATAAATTTAATAAAAGAAGCAAAACACCATAATAAAATCATCCCACAGTTAAGACATGAATACACGCTTGAAGAGAGAAAAATCAATTACGATTGCGTAAGAAATAAAATATTCAATAACGAAATACAAAAGATCAATAAAATATCCAACAGAATCCTAAAATTAAGGCAGAAATTTTCGGCTAGAAAACTTAAAAGAAGGCTTGTTGTAGAAACCAAAAGAAGATGAATAAAAACAAAATAGATCCTCGAGTTTTTGCAGACGTTGAGATTGGTGATATACAAGTTAAAGGTCTTCTGGATACTGGAGCTTCAGTAAGTTTGCTAGGTTAAGGATGTAGGGAATTTGTTAGCCAGCTAGGCGTACCAATAGTCCTGATATTTTCTGTTATATCCACAGCGGGAGGGCAGCAACATAGGTTATTAGGGAAATTATTTGTAGAAGTTAAATACAATAACCAAGTTGAAAATATTGAATTTTACCTTTGTCCTGAGCTTGAACAATGTCTTTATTTGGGAATTGATTTTTGGGAGGCGTTCAAACTGGCTCCGAACATAGTAAGCGTGAGCGAATTAGATATTCAGAAGATGCAAGAGGAGTATAGGGCAGAAAACCACAAATCCGACCCACATACATTAACACCAATACAGCAACAACAACTTAATGAAGCGGTGAAATCATTTCCGGCGTTTGAAACCCTTGGTTTAGGCTGCACAACGTTGGAAAAACATTCTATAGAGCTTGTAGAGGGGACAGTGCCCGTGAAGGATAGATATTATCCCATTTCACCTGCGGTCCAAGAGATAACCTATAAAGAAATTGACAATATGTTAAAACTAAAAGTGATAGAAGAAAGCAATAGTCCGTGGAGTAATCGTACAACTGTAGTGAGGAAGCCAGGGAAAAGCAGATTTTGTCTAGACGCCCGAAAACTTAATAAGGTGACAATTAAAGACGCTTATCCCCTACAGAATATTGACGGCATACTCAGTAGGATTGATGAAACATATTATATTAGTAGTGTTGATTTAAAATTCGCGTTTTGGCAAATAGAGTTAGAAGACAGTAAACCATTAACAGCTTTTACCGTAGCAGGTCGGCCACTCTACCAATTTCGCGTAATGCCCTTTGGATTATGTAATGCTGCCCAAAGATTATGCAGATTGATGGATAAGGTTATCCCACAACGTTTGAAGGAGCATGTATTTATATATTAAGATGATCTATTGATTATTTCAGAGAAATTTGAAAGACATATTGAACTGCTGAAAGAGGTCGCACAATGTCTGAAGGATGCAAATTTAACAATAGGTTTGCAAAAATCCCAATTCTGCTTTCAACAGCTAAAATATCTAGAGTTTATAATCGGCGGTGGAATGCTGAAAACGGATCCTGACAAAGTACAGGCCATAAAGGCAATACATTTGCCAAAAACACCTCGAGAAGTTAGGAGTTTTCTTGGTACAGCGGGATGGTACCGGAGATTTATTAAGGATTTTGCATCAATATCTGCTCCACTGACTGACACCCTAAGGAAAGCGAAGAAATTTGTTATGACTCCTGAGGCAAAAACAGCATTTGAAAATTTAAAAAAGGCATTAACATCCGCTCCTGTTTTACGTCATGCAGACTTCTCAAAAAGATTTTGGATACAATGTGATGCTTGCGAGTATGGGATTGGAGCAGTTTTGTATCAACTCAATGATAAGGGGGAAGAGCACCCTATAGCTTTTTACTCACAGAAGCTAAATTCCTGTCAAAGGAACTACAGTGTAACTGAAAAAGAGTGTTTGGCAGCTGTGATGGCAGTAAAAAAATTTAGACCTTATGTTGAGATGATGCCTTTTACCGTTGTGACGGATCATGCGAGTCTTAAATGGCTTATGACGCTTAAAGATTTAAGTGGGAGATTAGCCAGATGGTCACTGCAGTTACAAGCTTTTGATTTTGATATAGAGCATCGGAAAGGGTCTGAAAATATAGTGACGGATATGTTGTCAAGATTACCACAGGACGAGGTCGTTGAAGAAATTTCGACGGAAGAACTATTCGATTTTGAAACAACCGAATTTGAAAGTGAAGAATACGTCGATCTCAAAAACCACATAAAAAAAATAAAGAAATGCTGCCAGATCTGAAAATAGATAATGGGATGATCTTCAAGAAAATGTATTGTGATCAAGGTGATGGCAACGAATGCCAATGGAAGCTATGGATTCCTCCAAATATCACACAACCCGTAATAGAAAAAGCCCATGCCACATTAACAACAGCTCATGGTGGTGTAGCCAAAACGTTAGAAAGATTAAAACGTTTTTTTTACTGGCCAAAAATGACAGCCCAAGTAAAACTGTATGTTAAAAACTGCCAAATATGTAAAGAAACCAAATCTTGCAATCAGAATCTTAGACCGGAAATAGGAAATCAGGTGATTACTGACAAAAATTGTATATTGACTTTTTGGGAAAATATCCACGATCGAAAAAAGGAAATTGTTATATCTTTATTGTGGTGGATCACTTTACAAAGTTCACATTTTTGAAAGCGATGAAAGAGGCGACCACAAATAATGTTATACAATTCTTAGTTCACGAAATTTTTCATAAATTCGGTGTACCTGAAATTATACATAGTGACAACGGTTCTCAATTTGTGGCAAAAGGATTCGAAACTTTAATGAAAACCTACAAAATCCAGCATATTCGAACCGCAGTGTATTCACCACAGTCCAATGCTTCTGAGCGGGTGAATCAGTCCGTTTTATCAGCTATAAGAGCATATTTAGAAAAAGATCACAGAGATTGGGATCTGTACTTGTCGGAAATCGAATGTGCATTGAGAACTGCAATACACACAGCAACTGGTGTAACACCATTCTTTGCTCTATTCGGATACCACATGTATATGAGCGGAGCTGATTATAAGCTGAGCAGAAAACTATTATCGTTGACGGACCACCACATACAATATATTCAGCGAAATGAAAAATTAGAAATTATTCGTGAAAAGATAAAAGAAAATATGCAGAAAGCATACGATAAGAGCGCCGAGAGTTATAATAAGAGGGCACGTAAGGTTAAATTCATCCCAGGTCAAGAGGTGTACCGTCGGAACACGCTATTAAGTAATTTCGAAAAAAATATCAATGCAAAATTTTGCAAGAAATTCTTAAAGTGTAGAGTGGTCAGACCTATAGGTAACAACATGTACGAATTAGAAACATTACAGGGAAAATCTATAGGTATATTTCACCTTAAAGATATAAAAGTTTAAATAACACTGAGAAAATTTAGATTTTTTTGAGATTTCTCAAAATAAAATAATAGTGCAATATTAGGACATAAGAATTCGATTATTTGAGACTTTACACTCAGCATATTTTACAAGTGTTCGTCCTAATGTGTCTATAAAATTATACCATTTATCTTTATATCGGTGATCATTTTTTTTTTGGTACCTGATTAGAACAATTTTTAGAGTTTTGAATTATACAACTTTTACACACCTTAGGATAAGTCTAGCCAAAACCAACTACGTGCAATATTAGATTGAAGGAAACCGCAATATTAGTTTAGGGAATACCTGTGATTTAATCTGTGATATCCATGTTTGTACTGCTTGTTCCTTTTTATAGGTTTATAAATAAAAGAAGAATCCTCTGTGTTTTTTTTTTTTGATGATTACAATTTAAGTATTAGATAAACCTGCGAATAAAACAAAAAGGATTAACAAAGTACAAATCTTATATCCTGTATGAGTTATAGGTAGACTTCCCGTAATAAAGAGAGTTGTAGGGGGGTCAAATAAGTCCAAACCGGATAAATAGGGATAGTCTGATAAGTCTCTGAGTATTATTTTTATATAGGTAAAAAAGTGTCCCAGAGACAAGCCGTTCCATATTGTTCAACCAAAATTCCTAAGGAAGAGGGGAGTAGAGGCTTTACCTAGAAATGTAAAAAGATTTGAGTAAATAAGAAATAAATTAAATTTTAAGAGATATTTAAATAATAAACTTTGGCAAACCCACAACGTCGACTCAAAGCAAATTTTGAGATATAGCAAGAGGGAGAAGAGTTCACGTAAAAATGCCAAACAAAAAGTTATGATTAATTTAGCCTCAAAGCAAGTTTTTGTAGGCATTCAGTTTAATTTAGCACGGATAGTGCCCAATTGGCCAATGACCAATTACACGAAAAATAAAAATCTTTATTTACAAACAGGGGTTGCCACTATAATTTTTCTTACCTGGAAAGATGCAAAAGTCGGCTGTTGATCAGGGGCGGTATAGAGGACAGATCCCCAAGATGGAATTGCTAAAGGTGACCAAAATCCACTCTCCAAAGTTTCCTGAAAGAAAAAAATAGATATTAATAGAGTAATGCCCGGCGAGACTCTTGTTCAAGGTGTGGGAGTTCCCCACGTAATGTCAGTATATAATATTCAGCGCGTACATACCCGGTTTGTGGAGAACCAATACGATGAGACCCATCTCGGTGTGTGAGTGTTCCCCACGTTGGGCAGGTGATCCAAGGATCGAAAATGCCTTCCAGCACACCGTTCCCTACATCGTGGACTTGTAGAAATCGGAGTTTTTTTTGCGGGTCGGGTAAGCCACTCAAAATTTTGCGTGGCGGAGGTTTAACGAAGAGCCTGGAAGTGCGTCCGGGAGTTCTTTGTCCGCCCATGGATCGGGCGAAGAAACCAGTCCCCATAGTATATTGTTTTTTTTTTAGTAGTGTTAAGAGTTTGGTTAGTATTTTTTTTTTATTTTTTTTCTTTGGTTAGTTGGGTTAGTGGTGTTAATTTTTTTTTGTTTTTGCTGTGTCCCTAACCATGTAAAGGAGGGGGCTCCTAAAATTTGATTGGAGCGAACTTAACTCCTGCCCCATGTCCTAGTTCTTAAAAAAAAAAAATTTTTCCTTTGGAAAAATGGGCAAACTTGAACCAATGCGGCAGAGCTACACCGCAGTTTGCCCCATCGTGCTCATTTTGTGTTCGAACCTGAAAATAAAGAAGAGGTGAATATGTAGAGAAAAAGTGTACTTAATTCTGGAACGATACTTTGCATTTGGATTAAATACTTACCTGTAGCCTTTATCCTCGTCTTTGGCCCAGCAGAGTAGGAAATCTGCAATAGAAAGAAAAATGGAAACGAATTAATGTGTATATTTATTTGTAGGCGGTGGCCATGATGTTGTTAGAAGGCTGAAAACAGAAATGATAATAAAACATTAGTAGAATGAAAGACCTAACAAACCTTAGTTTTACCAAAGGAAAATACTCACCTGCATTGCTATGAGGTCGTCCGAAGTCGCAAATTTGCCGGAAAATCTGTAAATAAAATAGAAATAAAAAAATATAATTTATAACATTCATACTTACTTGTGTGTGAAAATTAAGTGAATGGGAAGAAGACAGACATATGTTATGTGTGTGTAGGGTTTACATAGAAAGATAGTAAAAAAATTGGCAATGCGGAAAAAATTTGTAAAATAGTAAAACGCAGCGTTGGATATTACATTGAAGAACGTAAAATTTCAAACAAAGTAAATTGATTTTGTTTTGAAAACTTTAAAAGTAATAACCGTATTGAAATTGATGATAGCCTGGTAGGTTGGGAATATTTTGTGACGGTTTTTCGTGGGACGGAGGAGATATAAAAAGGGGGAAAGGTTAAATCAAGGTTGGTTAATGTATTTAAATGTATAAATTCTGGAAAAAGATAGGTTGTGGTTTAACAAATTAATAATATAATATTTAAATAAAAGATGGAGTATTGGCGGGATTAGAGCAATTGGTATATATTATTAAAATAAAAAAAGATGCAGTTTTGGCGGTAAAATTGCAATATATAATGTATAAATAGATAACGTTAAGGTAAATAGAGATTTGGAAGGTTGGAAAGAATATCAAAAACTTAGAACAGCGAAGGTATTGTTTTAAAAATATTAGAATTCAGTATCAAGTCGTATGCTAACAAGAGAGGTCGGAACAAAAGTTAACGGCCACAGTGCAGTGTAAAGTGTAGAAGTAAAAAAAAAAAGAAATCAAATATAAAGTGAGTGTTAAAAAAAAAAATAAAGAAAAAAGAAGTTATGAATAGTAAAGTTTGAAATAATATGTATATGTATGTATATTAATGCAGGCCTGGCTACATCACTAGATCCGGAAGGGAGGATATTCCAACCAGAGGCTGCCGACATTTAAGCCGGTTTGTAGAAATCAAAGGACGGCGGCTGTGAATGGCGGCCGGGAGTGTGTCTTGTGTTCCGGAATCATCACCAAAGCTAAGTCCATCGTAGCCAGGTATTTTGAAAATTGTATTTTTTAGTTCCTATGTACTTATCTACCAAATGAAAAAGGCGTGATTAAAGTCATCATTAAGTATTATTTACGGTGTTTTAAACCGGAAAGGAAATATTTATATTTTTATAAAATAAAGCGATAACGAAGGTAGATGGAGAATTGTGATTTCTATTGTTACATACGCATATACGAGCAATAACTCAAAGAAACAAACGCTAAAAAGATACAAAAGTAAAAAAAAAGATATATACGTGTGAAGTTATTTTGATATTAAATATTTATTTTTATTTATTGAAAACGGAAAAGATTTAAAAATAGAGAATATATGAAAAGTTGAAATGTTATTATAGTATATTAGACTAAGTAGTGTTTAAGAATTTAATTTTTGGTTTGTAGTAATTGTTTATGTATATAAAGTATCCATATAATCATAGAGTGTAGGGGTTGAGATAAAGTCAGCGCCGTAAAAAAAAAGCAAAAAGGTTGTAAGCCTGAAAGTAAATTAGAAAGGGAAACTTTTATATATATTGCAAAAAAAAAATAAAGATAAATATATAATTAGTTCAGTTAGGGGTGCACATCTTCAGCGTGGTAGTAAAATAAAGGTGAGAGAAATCTAGTATCCTCAGGGAGCTCCTTTAGGTATAGGATGATTTAGAGCGGCTTTAGAAAGAAAAATCTGAGATAAAAGAAGAGATTTGGACCCTGTATAAGAGAAAAAAAAAAAAGTTTTTTTTTGGTGAATTTGAACAATGCATATATATGAAAGTAAAGTTTCAAAATATAAATTTTTGGTTTAAGTAATAATTAAATTAAAGAAAAAGAAAGGCGTCTAGAAAAAAAATTGTAAAAAAATAAGTTCATAATTAATAAGAGTGGTAAATGTATAATCAAATGTGTTTTTTTTTAATTGTGTATATTGTGTTTTTTTTCTATAATGATATTAATAATAAGAACTAATAAATGTTAAGCATAAAAAGAAATGAATAGTTTAGGATTTATAATAATAAATAATGTAAAAACTTATATGAAGAAAAGAATTTGAGTGTGGATAATGTCGGCTTAATTTTCTGAAGGGATAATGGCAATAGTGGGTAAGTAAGAGGAGGGAAGGTCGAGTGGATTTAGGGGTCGTATGAAATATTAATTGTGGCAATTGTACGACTACGGTAGGGTGGGCGAAAAGGAGCGAACATCTGTCTCCTATGTGTTGTGTGGTGATTTGTTAGTTAGGTAAAGTCAGTTTTTTTTGTGTGTGTTTTAAGCAAATGATTTTTTTTGTGTGTGAACGTACGGCCGGTGAGAGGGTTGGGACCTCCTGGATGAGTCTAAAATTGAGCTAGTCGCGAGCCTCATCGGTCCAAAAACGGTTCATAACATGCTCCGCAGCAAATTTGATGTCTGTATGTACTTCTGAAAATAAAACAATTTTTCATGGAAATTATTTTACGTGAACGGGTTCTCGGTTCTTATCCGGTTCGGTTGGACCAAATGTTTTTCTCATAAAATATTTCCCAGAAAAAAATGTAGCAAAAAAAAAGTGAAAACAAATTGGGGTTAGAGTTTTTTCAATAATCGTTATAAAAAGAACACTTTATTTATAGTGTTTTATATAAATATTTTCGGGGTTAAAACGTACCTTCTGTTTGAGGTGATACACAAGTAATGATTTGTTGGCTTAACAAGACACCATCTCAAAGGCATCTCAAAAGGCAACGATAAGCCTTTTGAGTCAAAGAGAGTGTTTCGTTAAGCCAACAATCGGCGTGGTCACGCACTATACGCGTAAACAAAAGGAAAATGAGGTTTTGCGTCACATGCTTATATTTAATAAATTCCAAGTTTCTCGTATTGGAGTTGCTTTGTCAGCCTGATACCGAAAGAGCCTAGTACGGCTATCATCGAATCGTATGAACCGCAAGAGATTTTGAAATATCTTCAAGGACATTGTTGCTCGAAATATATTTGTCATTTTTTAGAGCTGTGAGGTAGACTGTGTATTATTGTGGGTTGCTCCACCACAAATCAAGATCCCAAAAAAACCATCTAACTCTTCCATAGTAATTGTATTCATTTGAAAAAAATCTTTTGGATATTTCTAACTCAGTTCTTCTTTTTATAACGATTATTGAAAAAACTCTAACCCCAATTTGTTTTCACTTTTTTTTTGCTACATTTTTTTCTGGGAAATATTTTATGAGAAAAACATTTGGTCCAACCGAACCGGATAAGAACCGAGAACCCGTTCACGTAAAATAATTTCCATGAAAAATTGTTTTATTTTCAGAAGTACATACAGACATCAAATTTGCTGCGGAGCATGTTATGAACCGTTTTTGGACCGATGAGGCTCGCGACTAGCTCAATTTTAGACTCATCCAGGAGGTCCCAACCCTCTCACTGGCCGTACGTTCACACACAAAAAAAATCATTTGCTTAAAACACACACAAAAAAAACTGACTTTACCTAACTAACAAATCACCACACAACACATAGGAGACAGATGTTCGCTCCTTTTCGCCCACCCTACCGTAGTCGTACAATTGCCACAATTAATATTTCATACGACCCCTAAATCCACTCGACCTTCCCTCCTCTTACTTACCCACTATTGCCATTATCCCTTCAGAAAATTAAGCCGACATTATCCACACTCAAATTCTTTTCTTCATATAAGTTTTTACATTATTTATTATTATAAATCCTAAACTATTCATTTCTTTTTATGCTTAACATTTATTAGTTCTTATTATTAATATCATTATAGAAAAAAAAACACAATATACACAATTAAAAAAAAACACATTTGATTATACATTTACCACTCTTATTAATTATGAACTTATTTTTTTACAATTTTTTTTCTAGACGCCTTTCTTTTTCTTTAATTTAATTATTACTTAAACCAAAAATTTATATTTTGAAACTTTACTTTCATATATATGCATTGTTCAAATTCACCAAAAAAAAACTTTTTTTTTTTTCTCTTATACAGGGTCCAAATCTCTTCTTTTATCTCAGATTTTTCTTTCTGAAGCCGCTCTAAATCATCCTATACCTAAAGGAGCTCCCTGAGGATACTAGATTTCTCTCACCTTTATTTTACTACCACGCTGAAGATGTGCACCCCTAACTGAACTAATTATATATTTATCTTTATTTTTTTTTTGCAATATATATAAAAGTTTCCCTTTCTAATTTACTTTCAGGCTTACAACCTTTTTGCTTTTTTTTTACGGCGCTGACTTTATCTCAACCCCTACACTCTATGATTATATGGATACTTTATATACATAAACAATTACTACAAACCAAAAATTAAATTCTTAAACACTACTTAGTCTAATATACTATAATAACATTTCAACTTTTCATATATTCTCTATTTTTAAATCTTTTCCGTTTTCAATAAATAAAAATAAATATTTAATATCAAAATAACTTCACACGTATATATCTTTTTTTTTACTTTTGTATCTTTTTAGCGTTTGTTTCTTTGAGTTATTGCTCGTATATGCGTATGTAACAATAGAAATCACAATTCTCCATCTACCTTCGTTATCGCTTTATTTTATAAAAATATAAATATTTCCTTTCCGGTTTAAAACACCGTAAATAATACTTAATGATGACTTTAATCACGCCTTTTTCATTTGGTAGATAAGTACATAGGAACTAAAAAATACAATTTTCAAAATACCTGGCTACGATGGACTTAGCTTTGGTGATGATTCCGGAACACAAGACACACTCCCGGCCGCCATTCACAGCCGCCGTCCTTTGATTTCTACAAACCGGCTTAAACGTCGGCAGCCTCTGGTTGGAATATCCTCCCTTCCGGATCTATTGATGTAGCCAGGCCTGCATTAATATACATACATATACATATTATTTCAAACTTTACTATTCATAACTTCTTTTTTCTTTATTTTTTTTTTTAACACTCACTTTATATTTGATTTCTTTTTTTTTTTACTTCTACACTTTACACTGCACTGTGGCCGTTAACTTTTGTTCCGACCTCTCTTGTTAGCATACGACTTGATACTGAATTCTAATATTTTTAAAACAATACCTTCGCTGTTCTAAGTTTTTGATATTCTTTCCAACCTTCCAAATCTCTATTTACCTTAACGTTATCTATTTATACATTATATATTGCAATTTTACCGCCAAAACTGCATCTTTTTTTATTTTAATAATATATACCAATTGCTCTAATCCCGCCAATACTCCATCTTTTATTTAAATATTATATTATTAATTTGTTAAACCACAACCTATCTTTTTCCAGAATTTATACATTTAAATACATTAACCAACCTTGATTTAAACTTTCCCCCTTTTTATATCTCCTCCGTCCCACGAAAAACCGTCATAAAATATTCCCAACCTACCAGGCTATCATCAATTTCAATACGGTTATTACTTTTAAAGTTTTCAAAACAAAATCAATTTACTTTGTTTGAAATTTTACGTTCTTCAATGTAATATCCAACGCTGCGTTTTACTATTTTACAAATTTTTTCCGCATTGCCAATTTTTTTACTATCTTTCTATGTAAACCCTACACACACATAACATATGTCTGTCTTCTTCCCATTCACTTAATTTTCACACACAAGTAAGTATGAATGTTATAAATTATATTTTTTTATTTCTATTTTATTTACAGATTTTCCGGCAAATTTGCGACTTCGGACGACCTCATAGCAATGCAGGTGAGTATTTTCCTTTGGTAAAACTAAGGTTTGTTAGGTCTTTCATTCTACTAATGTTTTATTATCATTTCTGTTTTCAGCCTTCTAACAACATCATGGCCACCGCCTACAAATAAATATACACATTAATTCGTTTCCATTTTTCTTTCTATTGCAGATTTCCTACTCTGCTGGGCCAAAGACGAGGATAAAGGCTACAGGTAAGTATTTAATCCAAATGCAAAGTATCGTTCCAGAATTAAGTACACTTTTTCTCTACATATTCACCTCTTCTTTATTTTCAGGTTCGAACACAAAATGAGCACGATGGGGCAAACTGCGGTGTAGCTCTGCCGCATTGGTTCAAGTTTGCCCATTTTTCCAAAGGAAAAATTTTTTTTTTTTAAGAACTAGGACATGGGGCAGGAGTTAAGTTCGCTCCAATCAAATTTTAGGAGCCCCCTCCTTTACATGGTTAGGGACACAGCAAAAACAAAAAAAAATTAACACCACTAACCCAACTAACCAAAGAAAAAAAATAAAAAAAAAATACTAACCAAACTCTTAACACTACTAAAAAAAAAACAATATACTATGGGGACTGGTTTCTTCGCCCGATCCATGGGCGGACAAAGCACTCCCGGACGCACTTCCAGGCTCTTCGTTAAACCTCCGCCACGCAAAATTTTTTTTGGTCGTTGACTTAGAAAAATTTTGAGTGGCTTACCCGACCCGCAAAAAAACTCCGATTTCTACAAGTCCACGATGTAGGGAACGGTGTGCTGGAAGGCATTTTCGATCCTTGGATCACCTGCCCAACGTGGGGAACACTCACACACCGAGATGGGTCTCATCGTATTGGTTCTCCACAAACCGGGTATGTACGCGCTGAATATTATATACTGACATTACGTGGGGAACTCCCACACCTTGAACAAGAGTCTCGCCGGGCATTACTCTATTAATATCTATTTTTTTCTTTCAGGAAACTTTGGAGAGTGGATTTTGGTCACCTTTAGCAATTCCATCTTGGGGATCTGTCCTCTATACCGCCCCTGATCAACAGCCGACTTTTGCATCTTTCCAGGTAAGAAAAATTATAGTGGCAACCCCTGTTTGTAAATAAAGATTTTTATTTTTCGTGTAATTGGTCATTGGCCAATTGGGCACTATCCGTGCTAAATTAAACTGAATGCCTACAAAAACTTGCTTTGAGGCTAAATTAATCATAACTTTTTGTTTGGCATTTTTACGTGAACTCTTCTCCCTCTTGCTATATCTCAAAATTTGCTTTGAGTCGACGTTGTGGGTTTGCCAAAGTTTATTATTTAAATATCTCTTAAAATTTTATTTATTTCTTATTTACTCAAATCTTTTTACATTTCTAGGTAAAGCCTCTACTCCCCTCTTCCTTAGGAATTTTTGTTGAACAATATGGAACGGCTTGTCTCTGGGACACTTTTTTACCTATATAAAAATAATACTCAGAGACTTATCAGACTATCCCTATTTATCCGGTTTGGACTTATTTGACCCCCCTACAACTCTCTTTATTACGGGAAGTCTACCTATAACTCATACAGGATATAAGATTTGTACTTTGTTAATCCTTTTTGTTTTATTCGCAGGTTTATCTAATACTTAAATTGTAATCATCAAAAAAAAAACACAGAGGATTCTTCTTTTATTTATAAACCTATAAAAAGGAACAAGCAGTACAAACATGGATATCACAGATTAAATCACAGGTATTCCCTAAACTAATATTGCGGTTTCCTTCAATCTAATATTGCACGTAGTTGGTTTTGGCTAGACTTATCCTAATGTGTGTAAAAGTTGTATAATTCAAAACTCTAAAAATTGTTCTAATCAGGTACCAAAAAAAAAATGATCACCGATATAAAGATAAATGGTATAATTTTATAGACACATTAGGACGAACACTTGTAAAATATGCTGAGTGTAAAGTCTCAAATAATCGAATTCTTATGTCCTAATATTGCACTATTATTTTATTTTGAGAAATCTCAAAAAAATCTAAATTTTCTCAGTGTTATTTAAACTTTTATATCTTTAAGGTGAAATATACCTATAGATTTTCCCTGTAATGTTTCTAATTCGTACATGTTGTTACCTATAGGTCTGACCACTCTACACTTTAAGAATTTCTTGCAAAATTTTGCATTGATATTTTTTTCGAAATTACTTAATAGCGTGTTCCGACGGTACACCTCTTGACCTGGGATGAATTTAACCTTACGTGCCCTCTTATTATAACTCTCGGCGCTCTTATCGTATGCTTTCTGCATATTTTCTTTTATCTTTTCACGAATAATTTCTAATTTTTCATTTCGCTGAATATATTGTATGTGGTGGTCCGTCAACGATAATAGTTTTCTGCTCAGCTTATAATCAGCTCCGCTCATATACATGTGGTATCCGAATAGAGCAAAGAATGGTGTTACACCAGTTGCTGTGTGTATTGCAGTTCTCAATGCACATTCGATTTCCGACAAGTACAGATCCCAATCTCTGTGATCTTTTTCTAAATATGCTCTTATAGCTGATAAAACGGACTGATTCACCCGCTCAGAAGCATTGGACTGTGGTGAATACACTGCGGTTCGAATATGCTGGATTTTGTAGGTTTTCATTAAAGTTTCGAATCCTTTTGCCACAAATTGAGAACCGTTGTCACTATGTATAATTTCAGGTACACCGAATTTATGAAAAATTTCGTGAACTAAGAATTGTATAACATTATTTGTGGTCGCCTCTTTCATCGCTTTCAAAAATGTGAACTTTGTAAAGTGATCCACCACAATAAAGATATAACAATTTCCTTTTTTCGATCGTGGATATTTTCCCAAAAAGTCAATATACAATTTTTGTCAGTAATCACCTGATTTCCTATTTCCGGTCTAAGATTCTGATTGCAAGATTTGGTTTCTTTACATATTTGGCAGTTTTTAACATACAGTTTTACTTGGGCTGTCATTTTTGGCCAGTAAAAAAAACGTTTTAATCTTTCTAACGTTTTGGCTACACCACCATGAGCTGTTGTTAATGTGGCATGGGCTTTTTCTATTACGGGTTGTGTGATATTTGGAGGAATCCATAGCTTCCATTGGCATTCGTTGCCATCACCTTGATCACAATACATTTTCTTGAAGATCATCCCATTATCTATTTTCAGATCTGGCAGCATTTCTTTATTTTTTTTATGTGGTTTTTGAGATCGACGTATTCTTCACTTTCAAATTCGGTTGTTTCAAAATCGAATAGTTCTCCCGTCGAAATTTCTTCAACGACCTCGTCCTGTGGTAATCTTGACAACATATCCGTCACTATATTTTCAGACCCTTTCCGATGCTCTATATCAAAATCAAAAGCTTGTAACTGCAGTGACCATCTGGCTAATCTCCCACTTAAATCTTTAAGCGTCATAAGCCATTTAAGACTCGCATGATCCGTCACAACGGTAAAAGGCATCATCTCAACATAAGGTCTAAATTTTTTTACTGCCATCACAGCTGCCAAACACTCTTTTTCAGTTACACTGTAGTTCCTTTGACAGGAGTTTAGCTTCTGTGAGTAAAAAGCTATAGGGTGCTCTTCCCCCTTATCATTGAGTTGATACAAAACTGCTCCAATCCCATACTCGCAAGCATCACATTGTATCCAAAATCTTTTTGAGAAGTCTGCATGACGTAAAACAGGAGCGGATGTTAATGCCTTTTTTAAATTTTCAAATGCTGTTTTTGCCTCAGGAGTCATAACAAATTTCTTCGCTTTCCTTAGGGTGTCAGTCAGTGGAGCAGATATTGATGCAAAATCCTTAATAAATCTCCGGTACCATCCCGCTGTACCAAGAAAACTCCTAACTTCTCGAGGTGTTTTTGGCAAATGTATTGCCTTTATGGCCTGTACTTTGTCAGGATCCGTTTTCAGCATTCCACCGCCGATTATAAACTCTAGATATTTTAGCTGTTGAAAGCAGAATTGGGATTTTTGCAAACCTATTGTTAAATTTGCATCCTTCAGACATTGTGCGACCTCTTTCAGCAGTTCAATATGTCTTTCAAATTTCTCTGAAATAATCAATAGATCATCTTAATATATAAATACATGCTCCTTCAAACGTTGTGGGATAACCTTATCCATCAATCTGCATAATCTTTGGGCAGCATTACATAATCCAAAGGGCATTACGCGAAATTGGTAGAGTGGCCGACCTGCTACGGTAAAAGCTGTTAATGGTTTACTGTCTTCTTCTAACTCTATTTGCCAAAACGCGAATTTTAAATCAACACTACTAATATAATATGTTTCATCAATCCTACTGAGTATGCCGTCAATATTCTGTAGGGGATAAGCGTCTTTAATTGTCACCTTATTAAGTTTTCGGGCGTCTAGACAAAATCTGCTTTTCCCTGGCTTCCTCACTACAGTTGTACGATTACTCCACGGACTATTGCTTTCTTCTATCACTTTTAGTTTTAACATATTGTCAATTTCTTTATAGGTTATCTCTTGGACCGCAGGTGAAATGGGATAATATCTATCCTTCACGGGCACTGTCCCCTCTACAAGCTCTATAGAATGTTTTTCCAACGTTGTGCAGCCTAAACCAAGGGTTTCAAACGCCGGAAATGATTTCACCGCTTCATTAAGTTGTTGTTGCTGTATTGGTGTTAATGTATGTGGGTCGGATTTGTGGTTTTCTGCCCTATACTCCTCTTGGATCTTCTGAATATCTAATTCGCTCACGCTTACTATGTTCGGAGCCAGTTTGAACGCCTTCCAAAAATCAATTCCCAAATAAAGACATTGTTCAAGCTCAGGACAAAGGTAAAATTCAATATTTTCAACTTGGTTATTGTATTTAACTTCTACAAATAATTTCCCTAATAACCTATGTTGCTGCCCTCCCGCTGTGGATATAACAGAAAATATCGGGACTATTGGTACGCCTAGGTGGCTAACAAATTCCCTACATCCTTTACCTAGCAAACTTACTGAAGCTCCAGTATCCAGAAGACCTTTAACTTGTATATCACCAATCTCAACGTCTGCAAAAACTCGAGGATCTATTTTGTTTTTATTCATCTTCTTTTGGTTTCTACAACAAGCCTTCTTTTAAGTTTTCTAGCCGAAAATTTCTGCCTTAATTTTAGGATTCTGTTGGATATTTTATTGATCTTTTGTATTTCGTTATTGAATATTTTATTTCTTACGCAATCGTAATTGATTTTTCTCTCTTCAAGCGTGTATTCATGTCTTAACTGTGGGATGATTTTATTATGGTGTTTTGCTTCTTTTATTAAATTTATTATTTTTACCTTTTCAGGATTTATTGCGGATGACTCGGCGGGTTCTCGGATGAACGATGGTCCCCGCTGTTACATCGCCCCTCTGAAAATACTTCCCCTTACAATTTGGACATTTTGGAGAAATGACGTCGGGTTTTCCACACCTGTAACAAAACAGGGTCCTTTCGGTCACTGGACAGTCCATAAACACATGGCCTTCTTGTTTACAATTCCAGCATCTCAGTGGATTGCGTCTGGGTTGTAGCTCGCTGTTGTTGAACCTCATCGCAGCCAGTTCTTCATAATTATCTTCCGCATATACGTGTGGGTCATCAGGCTTCTCCACGACTTCGCTCACCTTTTTGGGAAATCTGCTCATTGGCATTTGAGAGAAAGGCCGGACATCCTTACGCAGAAACGTCTTTTCTGCCTCAACGCACTCTATCCGCAGTTGTTCTACAGAAGAAATGGCCATTGGGTAAACTATTTTTCCTATGCTTTCCCTCAAATTTCTTTTAATCATTTTAATCGTTTCATACTCTGGCATAGGCATACTAAGTCGTGACCTCAACGTGTTCATCGTATGAAAAAAATCGTCGATGGATTCGCCAGGCAATTGCTTTCTTTCAACCATATCCCTCATGAGCTCAAAGCTGGATCTCGTGGATTGGTATTGCTGCATCAAAGCCATTTTCAAAGTGGGCCACTTATCAGCTGACGTGACATCGTTCGCCTGTGCTAAAAGCCAGTACCACCTTTTCGCCTGTCCCACTACTAATAGGTGAAAATCGCGCAATACTTCCACCCATGGTATCCCATATTGCCTCTGGAGCGTCTCCAGGCGGAAAATAAAGTCCTCGATGGCAAGATGGCTGGTATTTCCGTCGGATTGTAAGCCCCACTTGTCAACGCCGATTTTTATCTGATCGGGGTTTACACTACCCTCGCCGCAAATTGAAGAACCCCTGGATGAATGGTCAGATTGCACATTTACACCGGACATATCCATTGGTGCTGATCTTTGTCGAGAGGTTCCCGAACAGCTTGGTAAGTTGAAACTAGCTAATCGGACATTTTCCTGTTGAGTATGTTGTACCACCAAGCTTAACCGACCAACCGTCTCAGTTATTTCCGACATTGCCCTTCTAATTTCTGACAATTGAGGACCTACTCCCTGTTCTATCATTCTCATGACCGAAATTTGCATAGTACCTAAATCGTCAGTACCTCTATTTTGCTGTCCACTATTCGAGCTACCCTGAGCTGTCCTACCGCTTGGCAATGTTCCCTGCGTATGCTGGTGGTTCCCTCGCATTATCGTGGCAGACCTATCTTCAATTTGTGGTTCAATATTTTCCTCCTGTGACATTTCAATACTTCTTTGGACTTTAGATACTGGGAGTATTGGTGTGTTCGGTTTCTGAACCTTTTCAGCAACCTGAGGTGTAGATCGGTTTAAGTCAAATTTTACTTGTCGGTTTCTTTTCCTTGACCTGGTTTCGTGGGGATTATTATTCATATCCACCTACACCAATTACAACAAAAAAACTAGTGACCTAAATACCTGAACTCGAAAACAAAACAAAAATAATCGCACCCTTCAGTATCAAGCTTTCAATAAAAGAAATCAAATATATTAAAAATCTATTTCCACAAGCAAAAAAAACTCTACCGGTACTCCAAGATCTTAAATATTATTAGCACTAATATACCTATATATAATTCAATAATTCAAAAGAAAATAATATCTTAACCCTATATTTTAATACTTAACTTAACAAATAATTCAAATATTTCTAATAATGTAAATTGAATACCGCTTAAATCTATATTTCACTTAGTAAAATTTTTTTTTTTTATTTTTTTAGATTGTATTTAAAAAAATTCATAAAATCTCTTTTAAATACAAAACACGAATTTTTATGATAACTCTTAACTTCTTCAAACTTTTTTATTATATGTTTGGGTTTGGCAATAATGGTTCGTATCGGAGGTCTAGCGGATATAATTATTTTTTTTTGTTGTGTGGCTTCAGACAATTTACTTCTCAACATTTAAAAATTTTTTTTTATTTTTGTTTATTAATGTGACTTTTCGTACTTCAACTTTGAAATCAATTACTGAAGCGAGATTACGAAACAGACATAAATAACACTTGATACATCTAACCTCGAAATATCTATTATCACGAGAGGCTATCTAGTATTACTTAACTCTTAACACCAACATTTAAACAAAATATAAACCTATAACACTTTACCATTTATTTATACAAAAACGAAAACCAATAAAAACACAATTAGAGACCTTAAGTTATCTTCTAAGCTATTTTTAATTGTTTCCTTTTGAATCTGTAGAATATTCGTTTCTCTAAAATCTCTCTTTTTCGATTTTCTATTACACCGTAAGATTTCCATCCTTGGTGGCTATAAAAACTGCAACATTGAGATTCAGATCCATGAATTTTTCTTTGGGCTATTTTTGGTTCTATCTATTGGGCTATCGTTAACATGTATAGGTGATTTTACATGCTATTTCAATTTATAATTCCGAAATTTGCTTGGGCGCCATTTATGTTATGTTTTTGGACCGATGAGGCTCGCGACTAGCTCAATTTTAGACTCACCCAGGAGGTCCCAACCCTCTCACCGGCCGTACGTTCACACACAAAAAAAATCATTTGCTTAAAACACACACAAATAAAACTGACTTTACCTAACTAACAAATCACCACACAACACATAGGAGACAGATGTTCGCTCCTTTTCGCCCACCCTACCGTAGTCGTACAATTGCCACAATTAATATTTCATACGACCCCTACATCCACTCGACCTTCCCTCCTCTTACTTACCCACTATTGCCATTATCCCTTCAGAAAATTAAGCCGACATTATCCACACTCAAATTCTTTTCTTCATTTAAGTTTTTACATTATTTATTATTATAAATCCTAAACTATTCATTTCTTTTTATGCTTAACATTTATTAGTTCTTATTATTAATATCATTATAGAAAAAAAAACACAATATACACAATTAAAAAAAAAACACATTTGATTATACATTTACCACTCTTATTAATTATGAACTTATTTTTTTACAATTTTTTTTCTAGACGCCTTTCTTTTTCTTTAATTTAATTATTACTTAAACCAAAAATTTATATTTTGAAACTTTACTTTCATATATATGCATTGTTCAAATTCACCAAAAAAAAACTTTTTTTTTTCTCTTATACAGGGTCCAAATCTCTTCTTTTATCACAGATTTTTCTTTCTGAAGCCGCTCTAAATCATCCTATACCTAAAGGAGTTCCCTGAGGTTACTAGATTTCTTTCACCTTTATTTTACTACCACGCTGAAGATGTGCACCCCTAACTGAACTAATTATATCTTTATCTTTATTTTTTTTTTTGCAATATATATAAAAGTTTCCCTTTCTAATTTACTTTCAGGCTTACAACCTTTTTGCTTTTTTTTTACGGCGCTAATTTTATCTCAACCCCTACACTCTATGATTATATGGATACTTTATATACATAAACAATTACTACAAACCAAAAATTAAATTCTTAAACACTACTTAGTCTAATATACTATAATAACATTTCAACTTTTCATATATTCTCTATTGTTAAATCTTTTCCGTTTTCAATAAATAAAAATAAATATTTAATATCAAAATAACTTCACACGTATATATCTTTTTGTTTACTTTTGTATCTTTTTAGCGTTTGTTTCTTTGAGTTATTGCTCGTATATGCGTATGTAACAATATAAATCACAATTCTCCATCTACCTTCGTTATCGCTTTATTTTATAAAAATATAAATATCCTTTCCGGTTTAAAACACCGTAAATAATACTTAATGATGACTTTAATCACGCCTTTTTCATTTGGTAGATAAGTACATAGGAACTAAAAAATACAATTTTCAAAATACCTGGCTACGATGGACTTAGCTTTGGTGATGATTCCGGAACACAAGACACACTCCCGGCCGCCATTCACAGCCGCCGTCCTTTGATTTCTACAAACCGGCTTAAATGTCGACAGCCTCTGGTTGGAATATCCTCCCTTCCGGATCTAGTGATGTAGCCAGGCCTGCATTAATATACATACATATACATATTATTTCAAACTTTACTATTCATAACTTCTTTTTTCTTTATTTTTTTTTTTAACACTCACTTTTTTTTTTTACTTCTACACTTTACACTGCACTGTGGCCGTTAACTTTTGTTCCGACCTCTCTTGTTAGCATACGACTTGATACTGAATTCTAATATTTTTAAAACAATACCTTCGCTGTTCTAAGTTTTTGATATTCTTTCCAACCTTCCAAATCTCTATTTACCTTAACGTTATCTATTTATACATTATATATTGCAATTTTACCGCCAAAACTGCATCTTTTTTTATTTTAATAATATATACCAATTGCTCTAATCCCGCCAATACTCCATCTTTTATTTAAATATTATATTATTAATTTGTTAAACCACAACCTATCTTTTTCCAGAATTTATACATTTAAATACATTAACCAACCTTGATTTAAACTTTCCCCCTTTTTATATCTCCTCCGTCCCACGAAAAACCGTCATAAAATATTCCCAACCTACCAGGCTATCATCAATTTCAATACGGTTATTACTTTTAAAGTTTTCAAAACAAAATCAATTTACTTTGTTTGAAATTTTACGTTCTTCAATGTAATATCCAACGCTGCGTTTTACTATTTTACAAATTTTTTCCGCATTGCCAATTTTTTTACTATCTTTCTATGTAAACCCTACACACACATAACATATGTCTGTCTTCTTCCCATTCACTTAATTTTCACACACAAGTAAGTATGAATGTTATAAATTATATTTTTTTATTTCTATTTTATTTACAGATTTTCCGGCAAATTTGCGACTTCGGACGACCTCATAGCAATGCAGGTGAGTATTTTCCTTTGGTAAAACTAAGGTTTGTTAGGTCTTTCATTCTACTAATGTTTTATTATCATTTCTGTTTTCAGCCTTCTAACAACATCATGGCCACCGCCTACAAATAAATATACACATTAATTCGTTAACTTTTGTTCCGACCTCTCTTGTAAGCATACGACTTGATACTGAATTCTAATATTTTTAAAACAATACCTTCGCTGTTCTAAGTTTTTGATATTCTTTCCAACCTTCCAAATCTCTATTTACCTTAACGTTATCAATTTATACATTATATATTGCAATTTTACCGCCAAAACTCCATCTTTTTTTATTTTAATAATATATACCAATTGCTCTAATCCCGCCAATACTCCATCTTTTATTTAAATATTATATTATTAATTTGTTAAACCACAACCTATCTTTTTCCAGAATTTATACATTTAAATACATTAACCAACCTTGATTTAAACTTTCCCCCTTTTTATATCTCCTCCGTCCCACGAAAAACCGTCATAAAATATTCCCAACCTACCAGGCTATCATCAATTTCAATACGGTTATTACTTTTAAAGTTTTCCGCATTGCCAATTTTTTTACTATCTTTCTATGTAAACCCTTCACACACATAACATATGTCTGTCTTCTTCCCATTCACTTAATTTTCACACACAAGTATGAATGTTATAAATTATATTTTTTTATTTCTATTTTATTTACAGATTTTCCCGCAAATTTGCGACTTCGGACGACCTCATAGCAATGCAGGTGAGTATTTTCCTTTGGTTAAACTAAGGTTTGTTAGGTCATTCATTCTATTAATGTTTTATTTTCATTTCTGTTTTCAGCCTTCTAACAACATCATGGCCACCGCCTACAAATAAGTATACACATTAATTCGTTTCCATTTTTCTTTCTATTGCAGATTTCCTACTCTGCTGGGCCAAAGACGAGGATAAACGCTACAGGTAAGTATTTAATCCAAATGCAAGGTATCGTTCCAGAATTAAGTACACTTTTTCTCTAAATATTCACCTCTTCTTTATTTTCAGGTTCGAACACAAAATGAGCACGATGGGGCAAACTGCGGTGTAGCTCTGCCGCATTGGTTCAAGTTTGCCCATTTTTCCAAAGGAAAAATTTTTTTTTTTTTAAGAACTAGGACATGGGGCAGGAGTTAAGTTCGCTCCAATCAAATTTTAGGAGCCCCCTCCTTTACATGGTTAGGGACACAGCAAAAACAAAAAAAAAATTAACACCACTAACCCAACTAACCAAAGAAAAAAAATAAAAAAAAAATACTAACCAAACTCTTAACACTACTAAAAAAAAAACAATATACTATGGGGACTGGTTTCTTCGCCCGATCCATGGGCGGACAAAGCACTCCCGGACGCACTTCCAGGCTCTTCGTTAAACCTCCGCCACGCAAAATTTTTTTTGGTCGTTGACTTAGAAAAATTTTGAGTGGCTTACCCGACCCGCAACAAGCATTAAAGTTTGTTTGGAAATAAAGGTTATCCCGAATATAAATAAATATTTAAAGTTACCCCCGGTTTTTAAAAAATATATATACAAATAAAAAAAAAGGTATGTGTTTTTTTTGGAATTTATATACATTTAAAAATCATAAAAGTGAATAAGTGCAAAAGTGTGACAACATAAAATATAAAGTGTTGTGTTAAGTAAATATACTCGTACATAGTGTAAATCCATTAAATTTTTATATTAAAAATATACCAACAAAACCCATGCATAAAAAACCAAAAAGAAAATAATACTCCCGCTGTTAACTCTGTGTATTTCAGAAATTTCGTATTTCGTTAAATATTCTCTTATAAACAAAAAAAAAAGTGCGTTTGTTTAGCTCTTGCTTTGTGTGGCTTAACAATCTCTTATTTCGATATTTCATGTTAAGCTGTTAATATACCACTACAAATATAGCAAAAAAGAGAATAAAAAAAAAAGAACTTTGTTCGTTACTAAATTATAAACAAACGTACATTAGGGAGGCGTTTTTTTTTTTGGTTGTGCTCGTAAAGTATAATTAAATTAGAGTTTTTAATAATACTTTCAAAACTCATCCAAAAAATTTGATTTAAACTTAATATTTTTTTTAATAAATATATAGTTGTGTGCGGTGCATAAATTGTTTATGTTTTTTCTTTTGTAATACGGATAAACGGATAACTTAACATAATAGGTTTTATTGTTGGTTTCTTATATATATATTGTCACACAAGGTGCATTAGTGTTGCAACGTTTCCAACAAGACAAATACCCGAATACAAGTGGTACTTTGTGATTAAATTTGTGTTAAATATTTAATTTCTCAATCGTTCGGAGTGAAATAAAAACACAGTGAATAACCGAAGTGATACTTTGCAACACTTTTGTAAATTGAGTTTTTTTTATATACTTTAAAAAAAAAATAGTGATTTACATTGAGAAACAAAATTTTTGTTTGGCATTGATCAAAAGTGTGTTTAAATAAAACCGATTTTTTTTATCCGAGTTTTCGATACACTTACGAACAGACAATACTTAGTGTAAAACATTTTTTATATTTATATGCTTGTACCATTTTTTTTTTATATTGTTCGGATATTCTGCGACAAGTTATTGCAATTTTTTTTCCTCGATATTTGTTTTAAAATTTTCGGCAATTGTTACCCGTTTGTTGAAAATTTATTAATTTTTCGATTTTGTAACTTTTTCGTATAAATTTTGTGCTAGAACCTTCTCGAGTCTAGTATTATTTTTTTTCTTCACAAAAATTATTACATTTTTTGTTAATTACCGATAAAATAACCAGAAACTGATTTAAAAATGTCAGACATTTCCGATTTGGTTAAATATTCTGACCGCTTAACTGAATTCGAGGCATTTATTGCTGGTATTGCTCCAGCGGATCACAGTATCGGTTCATTAGGTGTTCACGAGAAGGAGTAAAACCGTTTGTGGGAAGCCGTTCGGGCATCCTACGAGCCCATACCGCTAGAATCGGAAACAAATAAGAAGCTCATTAAGGAGATAAATCAGATATATATGACCTCTTACACGACATATATTCGAGGTATTTCGTTTGTTTCCGATAATTTAGAGCGGTTAAAAACACATTCTCTAAAAGAAAAGGCGAATGAAAATTTGCAATTTTCTGCCCCTGCGATTCATTTACCTCCGTGCGATACTGAAATTTTCTATGGAGATTATGTAAATTGGCCAACTTTTAGAGACACGTTTTCGGCTTTGTACAAGAATAATCCCCGTTTTAGCCCCGTTGAAAAATTGTACTATCTGTTGCAAAAAACTAAGGGCGAGGCGCATAATATTATCCGAACTTGTCCTTTAACAAATGATGGTTTTGCCCTCGCATGGCAAAATTTAATGGACAGGTATGAGAATAAACGAGTTCTCATTAATGCGCAATTGAAAATTCTTTTCAATATTTCCCCCGTAACTCGTGAAACAGGCCCAAGCTTAAAAAATTTACAAAGAACCATAAACGATTGTATTACGAATCTTTCATTACTTAACGTGAACACCGACACTTGGCATGTTATATTTGTTTATATTTGTTCAACAAAATTACCCGAAAGTACGCTAAGTCTTTGGGAACAATCAATGAAACGCGACAATAATATGCCATTGTGGGACGAAATGGATAAGTTTTTAACCACACGTTACCAAACACTTGAATCTGTTTACGATATAAAAAGTGCTCATACCAATACCCCAAATTATCCCCCGAGAAATGTAAACACAAGTGTAGGTAATTTTAGAAGATCCTTTAATGATTAGAAAAGGATAAACAGTTTTGCGATTAAGGCAGGTACTAGTCAATCGGTCACTCGTTGTGTACTTTGTCAAGAACAGCATCCGTTACGATTATGTCCCACCTTTTTAACACAGAATGTTGATGAACGGTTATCAACAGTGAAAAATTTAAAATGTTGTACAAATTGTCTCACTACCTCCCGTGAATATAATGCTTGTAAAAGCATTCACGTTTGCTTTATGTGCAAAAAAAAACATCATTCGTTACTTCATAGGGAGAATCAGCCTGGTAGAGCAAATTCTGGTAGTTTTGTGCAGCAAAATCCTCCGAATAATTCCGTAGCTAATATCAGAAATCTTAATGCCACTTATCAAGACAACTCGACCAACCCCGTAAACTCAGATGATAGACCGTCTACTTCATCAGGAGTAAGGTCATATCAAACTTATAGTACACAAGTAGATTCGAACTCGCATTCTACTGTGCTATTAGGGACTGCAATTTGTAAAATTGGCAATAAAGATGTTTTAAGTTCAGCTCGAGCTTTAATTGACCCCGCTTCTCAAGCTACCTTCATATCGAAAAGGTTGCAAAAGAAACTTTGTATTCCCACTGTTTCTGCTCCAATGGCTGAAATTTCAGGCCTTGATGGTAGTATAGCTGCTACGTTGTCAAAAATTTGTTTGATATCCATTGGTTCCCCACTTGATCCCGATTTTAATATTCGAATTGAGGCCTATGTTGTTGAAAAACTGACGGGTCGTTTACCCTCGTATTCCCTTATGAATGTTATGAGCTCAGATTTTCCTGATATTAATATGGCTGTCGTCAATAGCACCCGAATGGATCCTTCTTGGGGGAGATGTTTACCCGAAAATATTATTATCCGATGTTAAAAAGCACCCGAGTGGCAACCTGGTTGCCCAAAAAACTGTCTTTGGTTGGATTGTTACTGGTAAAGTATGTAGCCCTGAGCCACATCAATCAGTTGTATCATTTTTCAACCATATTGAGTTTAATACTCAACTGGCTCGATTCTGGGAGTTGGAAGAAGTCCCACCAGCATCACGATTAAACGAAACCGAAGATTTTTGCGAAAAACTTTATCGATCCACTACATATAAAAATTCGGATGGTCGATATGTAGTTTCTCTCCCATTTAAACTGGAGTTCCCGAATAATTTATCATTAGGAAATTCTCGTAATGTTGCGCTGTCTCAATTTTTGAGAAACGAAACTAGACTCCTAATAACGTGATTAACGAATATATAGATTTAGGTCATGTTCGTGAAATAAAACCCCCGATTTCAGAATCGTCTAGTTATTATATGCCTCATCATGCGGTTATAAAACCTGAGAGCGTTACTACAAAACTTCGAGTAGTATTTAACGCTTCAAACTCGTCTTCGAATGGCGTCAGTTTGAATGGCATATTATACCCCGGCCCAACATTACAAGCCGATTTAACGGTGTTAATTCTACGTTGGCGATTTTATCGTTTCGTTTTTAATGCTGATATTGAGAAAATGTATCGGCAGATATTAGTACATCCCAATCAAACCACATTTCAAAGGATTCTTTTCCGTCGTAATCCTGATCATGATATAAAGGACTATGAATTAAATACCGTTACTTTTGGTGTGAATTGTGCTCCTTACCTCGCTATACGGACACTTCTTCAGTTGGCCAGTGATTGTAAATATCATAGTCCCGCTGGTCTGAGATTTTAAAAGACCATATGTATGTCGATGATGTACTAGCTGGCTCCTACGACATAGAAGATGGTTTCAAAAAGCGTAATGAACTAATTGAGGTTCTGAAATCGGCTGGATTCATTCTCCGTAAATGGACGGCTTGATGGACGATGAGAACCTGCTTGACACAGATTTCTTAAAATTCTCAGACGCAAGCACAACTAAAACCCTAGGTCAGCGGTGGAACGCTGTAAAAGACAGCTTCTATTTTAAACTCGTTTCGCAACCAGGTAGAAATGTGGTCACAAAGCGTGCTGTCTTGTCGGAAGTTGCTAAATTGTTTGATCCCGCCGGTTGGCTTTCGCCGAAAATTATTGTTGCCAAGATGATAATGCAACAAATATGGAAAGACAAGACAGATTGGGATGAGTGCTTGAATTCTTCCACGTTGATTCAATGGCACTCTTTTCTCGATGATTACCCGAATATTGAGAAAATTGAAATACCCCGATGGGTGAATTTTACTCCCGATAAGAATATTTAAATTCACGGATTTTGTGATGCTTCTGAAAAAGCATATGCTGCAACACTCTATGTTCGCTCCGTCTCTTACCCGTTTGAGATAACATCGCATTTACTTGCATCCAAAACAAAAGTAGCTCCCGTTAAATTTGAGACGTTACCCCGATTAGAGCTCTGTGGAGCGGTGCTAATGGCAAATATGGTAGAATCTCTATGTGGTCAGTTAAATCTTGGGAAAGAAAAGATTTTTCTGCGGACTGATTCTACAATTGTTTTGACTTGGCTTCAAAAACCCCCGTGCCATTTGCCCACTTTCTTTGCGAATAGAGTTGCACTCATTGAGAGAAAAGTTGGAAATGAGAGGTGGTCTCATGTTAGTTCCAAAGACAACCCCGCCGATTTGGCAATTCGTGGATCTCTCGCTCGTGACTTAATCGATAATTCGTTATGGTGGCATGGTCCTAAGTGGCTTACAATGTCAAAGGATAGATGGCCGGCGAAGTCTATTAATATTCATTCTCATTTAGAGTGTATTGAGTCACACGAAAGAACAAAAGAACCCTTCGATGTACTTAGCCGTTTTTCAGATCTGCCACGGGCAATGAAAATAATTTCGTTTTGGTTCCGATTTCTAAATGTTTTACGAACAAAACAACGTCTGCACAATAAACACGATCTTACCCATGGGGAAATGAAATTCGTTAGAGATCGGCTCATCCTCGTATATCAGAAGACATATTTCCCCGAATATACGTACTTATTAAAAGGACTACCTTTACCCCCGAAGTGTACTATACTGGCGTTAAACCCATTCATTGATTCGAATGGCCTTTTGAGTATTAACGGTCGTCTGGTGCATGCCCCCGGATTGACATATGATGAAAGATATCCAAAAATATTGCCGTATGCTGGCTTATTTACGAAATTATTTGTAAGACAAGTCCATAAGTGCACGGTTCATGGCGGACAGGCCTTGATGATGCGATTTATTAGAATGGATTTTTGGATTCCAAATCTAAAGAACCTTATTCGTGGAACCATTCGAAATTGCAAAGTATGTGTTCTACATAAAAAAAAAACAGGTCAGCAGATCATGGCTGCTCTCCCCCCCGAGAGAACTTCTCTGTCAAGGCCATTTACACATGCAGGTGTAGATTTTGCAGGGCCATTTGAAATAAAATCATATGTCGGCAGAGGCTGTAAAATTACAAAGGGCTACGTGGTTGTTTTCGTTTGTTTTGCAACTAAGGCAATACATATAGAAGCGACTGGTGATATGTCGTCTGAAACGTTCCTAGCCTCATTTACTCGATTTTTCTCAGGAAAGGTTGTCCAGCACATTTGTATTCCGACAATGGCACAGCCTTTGTTGGTGCTTCAAATTTGCTCGAAGTTGATAGAAAACATTTCATATCCGAATTAAAAAGAAGTCTGCTTTCCCAAAATAATTTTAAAATAATGCAGTGGCATTTTATTCCCCCCGGTGCTCCTCATATGGGCGATCTATGGGAAGCTGGCGTCAAAAGCTTTAAGACCCATTTGAAAAAAGTTTCAAACGCCCAAAAGTTTACGTATGAAGAATTTTCCACTATGCTCACCCGAATAGAAGCGTGTCTAAATTCTAGGCCTTTATCTCATATGAATGATAATGCCGACGACATAGTTCCCCTAACACCTGGCCATTTCCTGATTGGTGCCCCGTTACTATCATCTCCTGAACCCAACATGTCCCATTTGTCCCTCAGTCATGCCAACAGGTGGCAGAAACTAAAAGTGCTTCACCACCAATTTGCGATAAGGTGGAAGGAAGAATACTTAAAGGAACTTCATCGAAGGGTTAAGTGGAAATATCATAAGAGGGAATACCAGGTAGGAAATGTAGTTCTTATCCGACGAGATAATTTGCCTCCAAATGAATGGAGGTTAGGGCAGGTCGAAAAAGTCTATCAGGGCGCTGATGGCAAGGTCCGTGTTTGTGACATTAGAACAGCGGTGGGCGTTTTTACTCGGCCTATTATAAAGCTTGTTCTTTTACCCGTATCTGAACAGAATTAACCTGTTTCTCATTTACGTTTTTCTCCACAGTTTTTTTTATCATGTCTACCGCAGCACGTCGTCTTGAAGTCCACCGACCAGTTGAAGCCCTCGAAGTGAAAGCACCCTCAGGCGATTCGGCCGAAACCCCAGAGCGAGGTCCAGCTTGTAGGCTGTGCACGCAAAGCCATCCGCTACGGAAGTGTTTCCGGTTCAAACGCATGTCAGTGGACGACCGCATAAAAGCAGTAAAGAGGTTGAAGTACTACTTCAACTGTTTTGCGACAACCCATTTATTGCGAAATTGTGACACTCGTGAGCGATGTGGAGAGTGCTTAGAGGAGCATCATACGCTTCTCCATCGATGCAGGCAACCGCCGTCACAACCTCAGCACACCCGTGCACCTCAGCATCAAGGGAAAAAACGTAAACCCAACCCCCATAAACAGCAACCTCGGTGGAGGCAACAACATCATCAACAACATCATCAACAACATCATCAACAACATCAACAACAACCTCAACTTCAACCTCGAGGTCGACATCAATGTTGTCGCCCACACACCCCCAGCAACTACAATAGGACCACAACCCAGCCAGCGACTATCGTAATTAATGTCCATTCTGGACAAATTGTTTAAACAAATTATTTATTTATTTTTTTTTTGGTTTATATAAATTTTGTTTTTTTTACATACGTATGCATTTTACAAACCTGAATTGTTATGAATTACTATTATTAGGGTTATCATAGGTTAAGGATAATTAATGAATGTATCTTTTGATTTTTTTTTGTACCTTTACCTCGCACTTACTCCTTAGCTCCTCTTGTTGCACCCGTGCAAGGGGGGCGGGATGTTTACGCGTATAGTGCGTGAACACGCCGATTGTTGGCTTAACGAAATACTCTCTTTGACTCAAAAGCTTATCGTTGCCTTTTGAGATGCCTTTGAGATGGTGTCTTGTTAAGCCAACAAATCATTACTTGTGTATCACCTCAAACAGAAGGTACGTTTCAACCCCGAAAATATTTATATAAAACACTATAAATAAAGTGTTCTTTTTATAACGATTATTGAAAAAACTCTAACCCCAATTTGTTTTCAATTTTTTTTTGCTACATTTTTTTCTGGGAAATATTTTATGAGAAAAACACCTTTAGAAGGTAATATATATACTGGCAGGGAGCAGGGTCAAATTCGAGCAAAAACGAAGAAAACGAGCTAATGCCCCTTGCAATGCGTTATAAGGTTTCTGGGAGAACAATCGCAGCTGATAACTTTCTTACTATATTAGATTTGTGTAAACGACTAATGGCTATTGGGCTAGGTTTATTGGTACCCTTAGAAGCAACAAGCGATGTATTCAATTAGAAATGAAAGAAAATCCTAAACGAGAAGATTGTCCTGTGAATTTGGATTCCATGACAACATTGCAATATGCTCTTATGTTACATCTGTTACAGGTGTAGATGTTATGGATAATACTCAAAGCACTCGAAATAATTATGTATGTTGATATTAAACACCAACCAACTTATTACACATATGCTAACATTGTTCGGGCAGAGCATGTCCCATTAAATACTGCTTCAAATGATTTATTTTCTACAGATGAACTTAAAAGTTTAACTATAGACTCAAAATGTTTATAGGTTCCTGTAAAAGATGAAAAAATAATTACATATTCTAAATAATTTTCCTTTGATTACATTACCTGATTGTTTTAATTTAAGAAAGCTTCTATTCCTGATCTACTACCAAAACTTGCTGTAATTTTTTGTTCTTACTACGTTCTTCAACGCAAAGGCAGGCAAGCTGTCCAGAAAGTCGATAAAAAAATTTTCTTCTGGCACCTTCTTTGTTCTTTATATATATTATGTAAGAAGTTAAAGCCATTATGTCAAACATGTTGTAAAAAAGTGCCAAAGCCCATCGATTTGTTGTACGTTTAGTAGTATATTTGCCAGGCTAAGTGTAAAAAAATAAGAAGAGCGCTGACACAAGTCGAAACAAGAAATCTAGACACTTATCTAGAAAAACCTTTCTCCTGGCTGTTCTAAACATCATTCTTTATGGAAAGCAACAAACCGCCGATTGTAGGCGAATTCCCACTTGGGCTATCTAGTGGTAACTGGGCACGTAGTGACAATCAGAAAGCTGAAATATTTGCTGAGCATTTAAATCTTGTTTTTGAGCCATATCCATGTACCAATGGTTATCAAATTTATGTACATATTGAAAGAATTCCGGCCACAGTAAACCCAATCGCGCTCATCTCCGATGAGCTGGGTAATGTTATCAAGTTTGGCTTTCGTAAAGAACATGGCACAATTGAACAGGTAAACCGCTTAACGGATCGTATAAGAAGAACATTTGAAGATAGGAATTACTGTTCGGCTATCTTCTTTGACGTGGCCCGAGCATTCGATAAAGTATGGCACGAGGGTTTGCTATATAAAATACGAACTGTGTTTCCACCAAATTGCCACAGGAGTCTGGAATCATATTTAACCAACAGAAACTTTAGAGTAAAGTACAAAAGTCACACCGCTAATGGCTTCAAAATCAGAGCAGGTGTTCCTCAGGGAAGCTTCCTAGGTCCTATTCTGTATATAGTTTTTACATGTGATATACCAACGAATTAGAGATTAACCACGTTAACTTTTGCAGATGATACAGCCATTCTCAGCATTCACAACAACCCTAGAAATGCATCAATGTTGCTAAATGAACATCTACGTGACGTCGAGATGTGGCTACTACCTGCAGAAACAAATGAACAAAAGTGCAAACATGTAACATTCAGCTCAAGGCCCGAAATCTGTCCCCCAGTTTCACTGAACAACGTTGTAATCACACACACCAACGAAGTCGTCGACCTTGGCATTCATTTGGATCGACGACTCATATGGCGCAAACACGTTGAAGCTAAGAAAACCAAAATAAAATTAAAAGCCTCTAGGCTACATTGGCTAATAAGCCAACAATCGAAACTGGTACTTGAATATAAAGTCCTATTGTATAACAGTATAATAAAGCCAAGATGGATATATGGTGTCCAGCTTTGTGGAAATGCATCTAAAATCAACACCGATGTTATAGAGGTTCCAATGGAGGATATTGCGAATAATAACAGGAGCTCCTTGGTACATAAGGAACGAAATTTTACACAAATGTGAAGGATGAAATTCCCATCTGCAATCAAACTATAAGACGAAATTGGAAACTCACCCGAAACCACTTGCAAGAAAGCTAAAAAACACTGCAGACACAACACGACCTGCCTTCAATACCGTAAGACCCCGCTGATTTTTGGGAGTACCCCTCATTAGTGACATTTGATTTGTTGAAAATACCTTTGTTTAAAAAATAATGTATCTTTCTTATTTAAGTTCATAATAATTAGTTTTTAAGATTTGAATACGTATTGTTAGGCTCATCACAGAGCAAATCCAATAAATAAAAGAAGCATGAAAAAAAAATTCTTATGTTGCTGATCTCCTCTGGTTTCATGCCAGTTTCCTCTTTAAGATCACCTTTCACTATTTTCTAATACCCACTATGCACTAATATACTACGCATGTGGATCGTCCCGGAATCGTAGTTTCCACCGTCCAACTTCTCGATTTGATGTAATGAACTCATCGTCACTTATATTAGCATTTACCAAAATCAACCTTTCCTTTTATTTCAATACTAGTTGTTTTTACCCGGTCTTGCCCGGGATAAAAATGTCCTTGACTTGAAAAATGGTTCACTATGCTTACCAGGCGCTGAGTACTTAGTCCCCAATGAACAAATTCCCCAATAAAATGAACTTTCTCCCCAAAAATTTGTATGGGCAGTAAACTCAATTTTTATTTCAATTCAAAATTTTTTCATTTTTTAATTTAGAAGATTTTTATAAGATGCTGCAGCAAAAATGCTTCAAAAATAAGCTGCGAAACCGCTTTAAGTTTTCCTTTTAAGTTTATTAATAAACATCAAATATAACGGAATCGTTTGCAAATTAAAGGCATCAGAACTTTTAAAAATTGAATTACTTCATTCAATAAGTGATCCTCATTGAGCAGAGAAGTCAAATTCATAGAAGTTTCAAAAATGAAAAACTAATGCGACATTTAAAATTGTACCGCAAGGTTTTTTTAAGCAACTGCTTATAGTATATGTGTGCTCTGTTTTGATCAACAGGTAATTATTTCACATACGTACATAAAATTGATCGTAAGACTTTTCACTGAGCTGTGTTCCGCGCGCGGTTGGCAGCCACACCCGTGCTGTCGCGCAGTTGTTATCAACTGCGCGCGTAGCTTCCGCGCACCGAAATGATGGTATTGAAAAAATACTCATTTTAAATGCGTTTATTGTAGGACATATGTATATTGAGAGCAGCATGCAAATTTTCACTAAAATAAATATTTAACAAAATTCATTAAATAAAAATAAGTAAAAATTTAAGAATGAATTTGGGGAGTAAGTTAATTTTTTATTTCGTTATTAAAAAAAATGGGGAATTTGTTCATTTCTTTTGAGGACCTTTTTTGAATTTGGGGAATTTGTTCACCGTGAAGTTATTCCCATGTTAACCAAATTTCAGAGAAATCCCTTGAAAAATACAAATTTGTATAGGGAAGAAATATACCACACAACAAAAAATGAATTTTATATGAAAATGGGAGTAAAAGTAGGCGTGGTTGGAAAAAATCATATGGCGACCTTCCCTGGAATATGTACTAAATTTCGGAGCCGCAAGATAAAAATTACTATAACGAACAAATATACCAAAAAACAAAAATGAATTTTATAAAATTGTGAGCGTAAAGGGAAGTTTAGCAAGAAAGATTATAATGCGACCTTCGCTGGAGTAGAGAGATCACGTTTGCCAAATTTCAGAGAAAGCCATTGAAAAATATAAGTTTGTATAGCAATCAAACAAAGAAACATATAAAAGTAAAAAATAAATTTTATATACATAGATGTGGGCGCAAAGTAGACGTGGCCTGTAAGAAGCATATGATGACCTTCCCTGGAGTATAGAGACATCCCTTGAAAAATAAAAATTTGTATAGCGAACAAATATACCAAAAAAGAGAAAATGAATTGTATACAAAAACTGGGCGTAAAAGCAGGCGTGGCCAATACGAAGCATATGGCGACCTTTCCTGGAGTACGTAGATATTGTGGAACAAATTTCAGAGAAATCCGTTGAGAAATAAAAATTTGTATAGCGAACAAATATACCAAAGAACAAAAAAAGAATTGTATACAAAATGTGGGCGTAAAAGTAGGCGTGGCCGGTAAGAATCATATGGCGACCTTTCCTGGAGTACGAAGATCGTGTGTACCGAATGTCAGAGAAATCCGTTGAAAAATAAAACTTTGCATAGCGGTCAAACAAACAAATAAACAAACAAACAACAAGAAAATTAATTTTATATATATAGATGTTCAATATTTTTCTTTTCTCTTTACTTTATGCGACACTGGCACCCACAACCTGTTTGCATTGTTATTTATTGAAAGTAAAGTTTCAGACTAAAAACTAACAAAAGTAAATTGCATGGCAAAGCAAGCTAAGGTATGTCAAAGTAAAAAAAAACAATGTGAGTCCGACAAAGCAATTAAAATCGAACAGAAATCGCCATCTATGTATAGCAAACAACTGCTATGGTTGTAATACTTGATGGTTGCAGTTGTTTGCTACACATTCATGGCGCTTTCTGTTGGTTGTTGAATCAGCTAAATATATTTAAATCATAATTTTTGCACCAATACACTAACATACACCTCACGCCGATTTTCCCTTACGCTGTTTTTGTGATTGTATTGTGAAATAGATTTTTACCCCCTTGAGCGCATAGATGTTTACACATCAAAAAGGGAAAACCATACATATTGTTTAAGGGTTGCCAAACTTTAACAACTTTTATAAAAAAATGTTAATATAAACGAAAAAAATAAATATGTAAGAATTTTTTTGATGACCAGAGACCAAATTTTGATGATTATATTTGTTACGAGCTTACTGGTCCTTGCTAGTGATGCAAATAAAACAACTTTTATAACATCATTTGCCCAACGTTTCGTTCCTTTTTTGGAACATTTTCAAGAGCTTTTTTATTGAAATTTTTCTGTTGTTATTGCATTTGTCATTTTTTTAAGCAAATATTATGGAAATGTATTAAAAATACAACTTACAAAATGTCTACAACTGGCTGGGTTTTAGATACAATGAACACTTGTATCTTTGGTGAAGATACAATAAATAATAAATGGAAAAGAATTGCATTATTGTTATTATTTTATTTTATTATTTGAATATAATTACGTATTAATTCTTATTTCTAATAAATCGAATAATGTTTAACTAACTCTTCAGAACATATGAACAATATGCTATTATTCTATTGCGTTCTATAGCTAATATAAGAGTATTCACATACATATCTATAATATTAATAGGCTAGGCTATTTCTTGTGACCGATGTTTTGTTCTACCGTTTCATCCCGATTTTCACCAAACGTATATTATTTGAAAGGTATTTATTTTTAGCCGTTTTGCAGATTTACAGATTTTTAAATTCTTTCCTTAATTTTGAGTAAATTGGATTTAAAGTTGCTACTAACACATACATAAAATTATACAATGCTATGTGTGTTGTCGTATATGTAGCGTATTTTATGAATGTAAACACAATGAAGTGTCCGTAACAACAAATCGATACAACAAACAAACCTACATATCCATGCACACGAACATTTGGCTAGCGACAAATAAATAGAACGAAAAGTATCAAGTGGATACTTGGGGTAGGTCAAACGGTTGTTGACAAATGACTCAGTGTGTTTGTTTGACTGAGCGGGTTAATGTACAAAGCAATGAAATCGGATAGAGTTGGTTGATCGATATGTAGAACAACTAGATTTGATTTCATATGCTAACTGTATAGAATACACATTCCAGTATATTGTATCGGTATGCACTTTAACCAGTATAATTCAACTCGTTTATTTGGAATTGTACTCATGTATGAAATATGACGTAAATATTAATAATGAGAAACCACCCTAATTTCTATGATCTCCTGTTACAAATGTACACAGTTAATACATGATTAATAGTATAGAGAAACTATTTGTTATTTTAGAGAGTAGACACTATTATAGAGTGACTTTTAGAAAAGCAAACTCTATTGTATTCTAATATATAAGCAGGAAAATGTTGAATAAAGAAGGGGAGTTCTAATCGACAGTCTAGAAGCAGAAGTTCTTTCAAGAACTAGTCTTGCCCAGACATATCCTTAGACTAATAAAATAAAAATAAATAAAGGACTTTTATTTTTAAACAATGTTATCCTCATGAAAAATCCACTACATGACGTTCTTACTGGACCCTTAATAAAAGTCCACTTCATGGCGATCCTGAAAACAAATTGAGAATATCCTGCCGAATCGAAGAAAAATTACACCATATCAACTGAAGAAATCCTGCCGAAGAAATCCTGCAGAAGAAATACTGCCGAATTGATCCTGCATAATTAAGAAAAAGTCCAGCCTGTATTGGTTAGTTAAGTATATAGAAAAAAAAAAAGAAATATCCGACAGACATCGCATTGGCGAAGTTGGAAATATTTCTAAAAGTTTAAAAAAAAAAAAGAAAAAGAAAATTGTGAATTATAGTGAAAATAAATTTGAAGAACATGTTAAATTAAAATTCTAGAAAATATAATATATTTTGAAATGTTAAATGTTTAATGAAATGTTAAAATTAAAATTAAAAAAAAAAATACTATATTACGAAATGTTAAATGAAAAGTGTTGAAATTAAATTCTGGAGAAAACAATATATTCTGAAATGTTAAATGTTTAATGAGATGTCAAAATTAAATTCTGAAAAAAAAAAATGTATTATGAAAATTGGATTGATTGTTGTAAATTGTGGAAATTGTGAAAGTGGTTTTGAAATTTTTTTTTATGCGTATGAGTAGATTTGTATGTCTGCGTGAATAGTTCATTTTACGTAATACGCCACAGACAACGCGATAAAAGTTATTGATTTTATTGTGATAAATGGAAGAAACTTGGGAAGACCTGGTAGAGGGCATGCGAATTGCGGAAATAAATTGGCAAAGACAACTACAAGAATCAAAAGAAGAACCAACAAAGCCGGACATATTGAAGCTGGGTCGAAAGCCAATACAAATTAAGAAGAAAGTTATAATAGAAGAGCCAAAATACGAAATATACCCAATACCGAAAATACGAAAGTCAAGAGGAGACTTTGTCAACCGCAAGAAGAAGGAGTTAACAATCATCACCTCAGAACTGTCATACACCAAAGATCCGGAAACGATAATAAAGTTACAACAACGCATAGCTAAGGCAAAGCTAGAAATAAAGGAATTTAGAAAAACAAAGAAAATAAATAAGAAAGAATGGGGAGTACCCAAACAAAAATAAGTGAAGTGATTACAGCAACGGCACAAGCCCCAACAGCAGTAAGCATCAGCGTCGAAATTGTTATATTTGTCTGTGTGGTGGTTACAATAGGCGTAATAATGAGATATTTACGCAAATATGTAAGAAAACAAATACGTAGACAGAACATTAGAGCTGGATTACAGCAATAAAGATTTCAAAATCATATACACAAATCAAATAATTATATAAAAAGAAATCGTAATAAACGATAGAAATTGTAAATAAGAATATATTGAATTAAAGTAATAATATAATGTAAAATGAAAATTCTTTTAAATAATATCAATTATATTGTAGTGATAAAAAGTTTATATAAGAAAAAAATATATATTAATGAAAAATAACTGCTAAGAAGTTATGAAAATGAAATTTTTACAAAATAAAGCATATGTACTAAATTGAAAATATATAGATAGATTCATTTAATAAAAAAATTAATGATTGTTATTTCACATGGATTCAATATTGAGATCATTGGAGTCCATAATAATTAATGCGAGAAAATCCTTAGGACGTCCATACTCATCGGAAACTATTTCAGCGAAAAGATTAGATATACAAGGGTTAGAGAGAGATTTAGAAAAAGTATTAGTAGAAACAAACAGCACAGAAGAACAGACAATAAATATTTCAGAAAAGTTTAGAAAGTTGCGTGAAGAAGCATTTGATTTATTGACACAACATTCAAAGAATAAAATTGCCTTGGACAAACGACAAGTTGCTACAATGGAAGCAAGGGATTTGAATGAGATAGCCACTATAAGCAAACTTATTGATGTTTTCACAGGAAAAAGAAACGAACTTAGTTATTTTATTGCAAATGTAGAATTGGTAAAAGAAACCATACCAGCAGCAAAACAAAATGTATTTTTCAATTTTATATTCAGGTCACGTTTAGATTCTAAAGTTCAAAACATGGTAAGACAGGAGACTGTTCCAACAACCATAACGGACTTGATTACAGCACTTAAGAAAGCGTACAAACCGACGGGAAATTCGAATAATGTTTTGAATAAAGTTTCTCGATTAACACAAAAAGGTGAATCAGTTAGGGAATTCGCAAACAAGATACAATAATTAATTTCAGAGCTTAATGAGATCCAAATATTAGAGGTCGGAGGACAGATAGAGCTTCTATAGTGAGGACAAATAATATAATGGCATTTAACACTTTCAAGAACGGTCTAAGAGATCAACAGATCTTATCAACCTTGAATGCCAGTAGAGTTACGAATTTCGTTGACGCGCTGAACATTGCGGAAGAGTCAGAAATTGGTTCGATGCAAAGTGTCGCTGGAACCGCTCATATATTTGTCTTTTTATTTACATGTTTGTACACATACGCACATACATACATAGCAATGGTAATTGCTTTATTTTTGGTGTATGTAGGTGTGTGCGTATGTTGTTATGTTCATTTATTTGTTTGCTATGTGGTCATTGTCGTCGCCAAATTTATTGCAGTCTTTTTTTTTATCTTCATTCTACTGCAGTGTTTCATGAGAAAACAGGTTCTGTAACGGAATAGAACCGTTTTAACAATTGAGTGAAAATAGAATGAAGATACCCAAACAAACGGTGGCTCTAAATGTGAAGTCAGTTTGCTGGGGATAAAGACTGCGGTAAGTAGCAGTGCGGTATTTTTATATTTACTTTGTTTTCTAATGTAATATTTTTTTTTAGAAATAAACAACAACTGTATATGTACATATATGTTAAACTTATTATTAACAATTTGCGTTTAATTTATTGAAGTTAAATTCGCTATCCCCGCAAGATAACTCACGTCGCAGCCAGCGACAAAATTTTATTTCGCATTTTTTTTGGCGATTTATTGTTTCTAAGTTTGTCGTATAAATGTCGATGCAACGTTCCCCGCCAAGAAGAAGTCCGCGAAACCCGCCGACAGTTGATTCGTTGCCGGTCACAGTAAGTAGACAGCCCACCGGTTCCATGTCCGCCGGAGCAGATGAAGGTGTGAATGTGGCCCAAATGCCGCCGGTGCCCCACACAAGTTCCTCTACAGCCAGACCATCATCAGAGTCACTTACCACAGCCACCGAGATCAACACAAGTGTTCGTGGGACAAATCAGCCCACGCTTAATGTTCAAAACACCGCTCCAAGCTTTCTGCTGTCACACGTGCCGCCACCGTTGACTCCAGCACCAGGTGTAAGTAGCCATCAGACGCCAATGACGTCATTTCCCAATCAAGTTGCCCACCCAGAGATGGAAAATCTTCAAAGACAAATCGATGTGTTACAGACACAGCTTTTAAATGCCCAACGAGCCCTGAAAGCTGCTACAACTACAAATCGTGTAAGTAATCCACCAAGTACGCCAATGTCAAACGGGACTACGCCAGCTGTTCCAGATAACATCGCCGGTACTTCCAATAGCAGTGGCCCTGAAGACATTATGGATCGACGCGATTCATCGCCATTTTTCTTTGCAAGCACTGACGCCACAATGGCTCCGTGCTACCAAGGTCAGCAGCAGATGTTAGCAGCGCAGCCGCAGAGTGTGCAGCAGCCGACAGCGACGTATCAGGTGCAGAGTTTAATGCCGACGCCGAGGAAAATTTACGACCTGCCTGAATTTAATGGCGCTGCTGAGGATTGGCCTATGTTTTTGTCAGCCTTTCACAACACCACTGCAGCGTATGGTTATAGCCATTTTGAAAATTGTTTGCGGCTACAAAAGGCATTGAAAGGTGAAGCCCGGGAGTGTGTCAAATCGTTGCTCATTCACCCAAACAATGTTCCAACAGTGATTGAGCAACTGAAGTTCCAATATGGTCGCCCGGAGTTGTTGATACGATGCCAACTGCAGCAAGTGCGGGAAATTTTGCCGATTGGAGAAAATGCGGTTGAGAAGCTGATACCATTTTCAGTAAAGGTAAGAAATTTGGCCGCTTTTTTGGAAACTGCAAATGGGCATCAGCATCTGTCGAACCCGACATTAATGGAGGAGTTAGTGCAAAAGCTTCCTATGAGTCGTCGTTTGGATTGGGCACAGTATGCAGCGAGTTTACGTCAGTGGCCCACTGTTTTGGATTTCAGCAATTGGCTTCAAGGTGTAGCCAATTTGGTCAGAAGTATTCAAACAGCCAGTACGAGTACCAGTCGCCCAAATAACAGTGAGTCTAAAAAGAGAGTGGTCTTATATGCATCAGATGTACAACGAAGGGAGATCCAATGTCCCCATTGCCGCGGACAGCATAGAGTTTTTGAATGCAAGAAATTTTTATCGCTCACCGTACAGAACAGATGGACTGAAGTGAAAAAGTTGAGGTTATGTTTCTCTTGCCTAAGTGGAGGACATTCAAGCAGGGATTGCCGTCGACGTAAAGAGTGTCAAATTGAAAATTGCCGAAGAAAGCATAACAAATTGTTACATGAGGATCAGCCCAGTGTATCAAATGCAAATAACAGTTCAAATTTGTCTTCAGCTGATAGTGGTCAGATTGGTGAGCCAGTTTTAAGTTGCGTTTCAAGCATTTTTGAGAAAAATGAGCTACTGTTTAGAGTGCTACCAGTGAAACTTTATGGCCCTAATTGTGTTGTGGAGACTTATGCTCTTTTAGATGAAGGTTCATCGGTCACCATGATGGATAGTGCTTTGGTGAGGCAGCTTGGACTTCAGGGAAGACAAAGCAAGTTGAATTTGAACTGGTATGGTGGAAAGTCGTCACAGGAGGTAGCCACGGTAGTCGATCTTCATGTAAGTGGTGTCAACAAGCAGAGGAAATACGCTTTGAAAAATGTTTATGGTGTCTCGAATCTAAAACTGCCAAACCAGAGTTTTGATGCCAATTTAATAAAGAATCATGGTATTCCTATAGCCTCATATGGCAATGTGGCTCCAAAATTGTTGATTGGTTTGGACCATTGCCATTTAGGATTGCCGGATGAAATAGTGCCTCTTGAGGAAGCTGGTCCATATGCTGCCAACACGCCATTAGGGTGGATCGTTTTTGGAAATTTGAAAGGAGGTCACCCTACAGCCCGTACGTGTTTGCTGACAGCACAGCCGGACAATTTATATGATTTGGTGGCAAGTTATTTTGAGACGGAGAATTTTGGAGTTAAGGCTCTACCGGTCATTGAGTCTGAAGAAGTTGCACGTGCTCAAAAGATTTTAAATGATTCAACGAAGAGAGTTGCCGGAAGATTTCAATCTAGACTACTGTGGTGCCATGATGACGTAGTCCTGCCGGATAGCCATGCTATGGCCCTTAATCGTCTCTATGGTATGGAAAGGAAAATGAAAAGAAATCCTGACTTTGGCGTGGCGTACAAAAATATTATTGCCGACTATGAGAAAAAGGGTATGTACGTAAACTGACATCATCTGAGGCCCAAAGCTGTAATGCAAGGACATGGTACTTGCCTCATTTTGGAGTGATTAATCCCAATAAGCCAGGGAAAATTCGTTTGGTGTTTGACGCTGCTGCCAAGGTGGAAGGTGTTTCACTAAATTCAAATTTGCTAAAGGGTCCTCAAAAATATAAGCCACTGCCATCTGTTTTATTTAATTTTCGAGTTGGTGCAGTAGCTGTGTGTGGAGACATTAAAGAAATGTTTCACCAAATCGTTGTGGCTCCTGAAGATCGATGTTCGCAAAGATTTCTATGGCGAAAAAGTGGAAGCTGTTCACCTGATGTTTATGAAATGGTCGTGATGACGTTTGGTGCTGCCTGCTCCCCGTGTGTTGCTCAATATGTAAAGGAAAAAAACGCTTTAGAGTTCAGAGACCGTTTCCCAAGGGCCGTTAAGTCTATATTGGAACACCATTATGTTGACGATTTCGTTGACAGCTTTGAAGATGTTTCAAAAGCCATCGAAATAGCTACGCAAGTTCGCGATATACATAAGACTGCTGGGTTTGTTCTGCGTAATTTTACATCAAACTCATTGGATGTGGTTATGGCTCTAGAGGGAGACTCGGATCATCACGTCAGTTTCGATTTAAATGAATTTGGGACATCGATGGAAAAAATCCTGGGCATGTATTGGCACCCGAAAGACGACGCATTTAAATTTATCTTTAAATTTCATCGGGTTAACGAAGAAATTGTTAAAGGATTAAGGTGCCCTACAAAACGTGAGTTGCTAAGTGTGGTCATGTCCGTTTATGATCCCATTGGATTCTTGTGCCACTTTATGATAACTGCTAAATTGTTATTGAGAGAAATTTGGAGAAGCGATACACGTTGGGATGAAAAATTGCCTGAGGGACTAGAAGTTCTGTGGAATAATTGGCGCCAGGATTTGCAAAATGTCTCCGATGTACATGTGCCACGATTTTACTTTGGAACTGGATTGCCCGATGTATTGGAGCTACATGTGTTTGTCGATGCCAGTGAAGACGCATTTGGTGCTGTGTCTTACTGGCGATATATAACAGTTTGCGGGAAAATCAGTGTGTCTTTTATATCTGCCAAGTCAAAATGCGCTCCAATGAAGACCATGACTATTCCCCGATTAGAACTACAAGCAGCCGTGTTGGGAACAAGACTGATGTGTACAATACTGGAGGAGCATTCGCTAAAGGTTTCCCGTTGTATTTTTTGGAGCGATTCTACAACAGTCATCAATTGGATTTGTTCAGAAAGTAGAAGATACAAACCATTTGTTGCCCATAGAATTTCCGAAATATTGGACTCTACGCGCCCAGCTGATTGGAGATGGTTGCCCACGGACCTTAATGTTGCCGATGAAACAACCAGAACGAAAAATAAAGTTAATTTTTCTTATGAGCAACGCTGGTTTCAAGGCCCAAAATTTCTATACAACCATGAAGACGGGTGGCCAACATCAGATTGTGGTGAACACAATGATTGCTGTGAGGAGGAACTGCGGCCGAAATTTGCATTACTGGTTAGTTCAAATTTAATCATTGATTTTAAACGTTTTTCTTCATTTCTCAGGCTCAAACGAACTATGGCATGGGCTCGGAGATTTGTTGACTACTGTCGTAAGAAGAAATTAGACAATGCCACAAGTTGTTTAACTGCTGCCGAATTAAGAGATGCTGAAAATATTTTATGTCAACTTGCACAACAAGAGAGTTTTGGCGATGAATTGCAAATTTTAAAATCTGGTGGCAACATACCAAAATGTAACGACCTGTACACTTTATCGCCTTATATTGATGACAAAAAGTGTCTTCGAGTGTATGGTCGCATCGATGCAGCCAGTTGGTTACCACTATACTCTAGACGTCCCATCATACTGTCGCCCACTCATCACTTAACCCAACTTATTGTAGCTCATATGCATATTAAGATGAAACATCAAAACTTTGAGGCTACATTGGGGGAAATCAGAAAAACATTTTGGATTCCACGTCTTAGAAGACTTCTGAGTAAATGTATCTCAACTTGCAACATTTGTAAAATTCGTCGTGCAAGTCCAGCGCCGCCTTATATGGGTCCATTGCCAACCGACAGACTTACTCCATATGTGCGTCCGTTTACATACACTGGTGTTGACTATTTTGGACCAGTTAACATTACAATTGGTCGCCGCCACGAAAAGCGTTGGGTTGCTCTGTTTACGTGCCTAACTATCAGAGCAGTTCATTTAGAGGTGGCCTTTGATTTGTCAACAGATGCTTGTATATTGACAATAAGAAATTTCATAAATCGACGTGGTACCCCATTGAAGATGCGTAGCGATAATGGGAAGAATTTTGTTGGTGTAAACCAAGAAGCTAAGAGGTTCGAAGAAGTCTTTGACGTGGCTCGAATACAAGATGAGTTGACAACAAAGGGCATAGACTGGGAGTTCAATTGTCCATATAATCCGGCGGAAGGTGGCATATGGGAGCGAATGGTCCAATGTGTAAAAAAAGTACTCCGAGTGACTCTGACAGAAGTGGCCCCTAAGGAACACACCTTACAAAGTTTTCTCATCGAGGCGGAAAATATTGTGAATTCTCGTCCATTGACTCATTTGCCTGTCAGCCATGAGGACGAAGAGCCGCTAACACCGAATCATTTTTTGCTGGGGTCGCCTAATACTGCGCAAACACCAGAGGGAACAGTCATCGATAAGCCAGCTGTTTCGAGAAAACAGTGGCGAATCTCCCGTCAGCTCCGTGACCACTTTTGGAAAAGGTGGATAATTGAGTATTTGCCAACGCTTACACGAAGGTCAAAATGGTGCGAATACACACAACCTATGGCTCCTGGTGACTTGGTTCTCATCTGCGATCCAGCCGTTTCTCGCCGAGAGTGGAAGAGAGGTCGAATAGAAGAAGTTTACAAGGGCAGTGATGGTGTCATTCGTCGTGCTGATGTCAGAACGTGTTCCGGTATTTTGAGGCGCCCTGTGTCCAAGCTTGCAGTCCTGGACTTCGAATAGTGAATCGAGGTCGATCCACGGGGGTGGGGATGTCGCTGGAACCGCTCATATATTTGTCTTTTTATTTACATGTTTGTACACATACGCACATACATTCATAGCAATGGTAATTGCTTTATTTTTGGTGTATGTAGGTGTGTGCGTATGTTGTTATGTTCATTTATTTGTTTGCTATGTGATCATTGTCGTCGCCAAATTTATTGCAGTCTTTTTTTTTTTATCTTCATTCTACTGCAGTGTTTCATGAGAAAACAGGTTCTGTAACGGAATAGAACCGTTTTAACAATTGAGTGAAAATAGAATGAAGATACCCAAACAAACGGTGGCTCTAAATGTGAAGTCAGTTTGCTGGGGATAAAGACTGCGGTAAGTAGCAGTGCGGTATTTTTATATTTACTTTGTTTTCTAATGTAATATTTTTTTTTAGAAATAAACAACAACTGTATATGTACATATATGTTAAACTTATTATTAACAATTTGCGTTTAATTTATTGAAGTTAAATTCGCTATCCCCGCAAGATAACTCACGTCGCAGCCAGCGACACAAAGACAAGTGTTGTATGCTAACAACAATCATGCCGGAAATAGACAGCAACGACCGAAATGCAATAACTTTGGTTCGATACATGGCGACAGATGTCCAGCCAATGGTATGAAATGTAACAAGTGTGGTAAAATGAATCATTTTTCGAAGGTATGTCGTTCGAGAAGCCAAAACTTCAACAGAAGTAGAAACAGCAATTGGAATGTAAATAGGAATAAAATAATAATAATTACCGCAATAATGGCAATAATGGTAATATCAGTTACCATAACAATAGAAATAATAACAATGGAAATAACAATGGACAACATAATAATAGAAGTTTCAACATTAATAGAGCAGAGACTCAGGGAAACTTCCAAACGCCGGAGATTACGCAGAGAGAATCTCCAAGGGGCATGAATTAGAAATAGAAAAAATATTCACAATCTCATCGAATCTCAGAAATTACATCAAGCTAAATATATTGAATACGGATCATACATTGACATTTTTAATAGACACGGGAGCAGACGTCTCTTTGTGCAAACATAGTTTTTTTTTACCGTTATGATGTAGATTCGAATGATGACTGTTGTTTAACAGGGCTATCAAGGGAACAAGTTAGATCTATTGGTTCCACAATGATGAAAATGAACATAAATGGGACAATTATAGAACATAAAGTGCAATTGGTAGAAGACGATTTTCCTATATATACTGACGGAATCCTAGGTAGAGATTTTCTATCCAAATTTAGATGTAGCATAGACTACGATAGATTTGTACTGACATTTATTGCAAATAATGAGAATATAGTCATTCCCATATATGAAGATATAATTGAAATAAATCATATAAGAATACCGCCAAGAAGTGAGATTACAGTAATTTTTGACATAGACATAAATGAAGATAAAGTGATATTAAACAGAGAAATCACTGAAGGTGTATATTTGGCGAACACAATAATACCAAGAGATGGTAACAAACATGTAAAGATTCTAAATGTAACTAATGATACAAAGATCGTCAGAAATCTCAGAGTGGAGACAGTGCCACTAGAGCATTATGAAATTATCAAAATTGACAAAAACGCAATCAAAGTTAAAAACACGTATTCGAAAGATAGATTTGAAAAACTATTGGAAAGCTTGAATTTGAACAACACTGACAGGGAAAGTCAAATTGAGCTGGAAAACATTATAGAAAAATATCAACATGCATTCCATTTGGAAGGCGAAAAGTTGACCTCCAATAATTTCTACTGGCAAACAATTAACTTACACGATAATAAACCAGTTTATATAAAAAATTATCGTTTACCTCATGCACAAACTGAAGAAATAAATTCCAAAGTAAGAAATTTATTAGATGATGGTATAATAGAACCGTCTATAAGCCCTTATAATCCTCCTTTATTATTAGTTCCGAAAGGGGAACATACTGATTTGAAAAAATGTAGACTAGTAGTAGATTACAGAAAATTAAATGACAAAGTTGTCAATGACAAATTTCCACTCACAAGATTAGATGATATCTTAGACAAACTAGGTAGAGCAAAATATTTTTCTACGTTGGATATGACAAGTTCATTCCATCAAATAGAACTAGATAGGAAGTCCCGTCCTTATACTGCTTTTTCAACGACGAATGGTCATTATCAGGAAACGAGACTGCCATTTGGTTTGAAAATATCATCAAATAGTTTTCAACGAATGTTGACAATAGCTTTATCAGGCTTAGATTCTGAAGCATTTCTCTACGTTGATGATATAATTATTTTCGGATGCAGCTTGAAGCATCACAACGCAAACCTAATAAAAGTTCTAGACAGATTGACCAGATATAATTTAAAATTAAATGCTGGTAAATGCTGTTTTCTGAAACCTGAAGTTGTATATCTTGGTCACTTAATAACTTCAGAGGGTATAAAACCAGATCCTGGTAAATTTAATGCGATACACAAATATCCAATACCTAAAAATGCCGATGACGTGAGAAGATTCGTTGCATTTTGTAACTATTACAGAAGATTTATTGCAAACTTTGCGGACATAACAAGTTGCTTAAATGAATTGTTAAAAAAGGGTGTAAAATTCGAATGGACGGAAAAACGTCAATCTGCTTTTGAAACATTAAAACAGAAACTGATAAGTCCACCAATCGTACAGTATCCAAATTTCGGCAAACCTTTTATTTTGACAACCGATGCATCTGATTTTGCACTCGGAGCAGTTTTGTCACAAGGTGAAATTGGTAATGATACGCCAATATCATACGCAAGCCGATCTTTAAATAAGCATGAGAAAAACAAACCAGTAATAGAAAAAGAATAACTTGTTATACATTGGGGAATACAATTTTTCACACCCTATTTCTATGGTAGGAAATTCATAGTAGTGACTGACCACAGACCATTAGTCGCTTTGTTTTCACATAAGAACCCAAGCTCAAAATTGACAAGAATACGTTTGGAATTGTCAGATTATGACTTTGATATAGTATATAAGAAGGGAATAAATAATACTAATGCAGACGCACTTTCCAGAATAAATCTGGACTCTGACATACTAAAAACAATGATACCTCCAGGGATCGATGAATCCGTAAGAAAAGCATTGGTGAATACAAGAGGCATGAAAAATAAGGAAACAAATAAAAGAACAGGTGATAAAGCTAAAAATGAGGAAGAAGTAAATGTGACAGCCGACACGGAGTCCGATCGACTCGTGATATGGGACTGTACATCGATAAATGACATAAAGCACGCAAAGAGGATAAATTTTAAATTAGACACAAGGTGCACAACACAGATAAAGATTGAAGACAATAACAGTCTCAATGAAATGGCCATAAGATGTAGCGACAATCCATACTATTTAGATAATATATTGGAGAAACTACCATCGGTATTAGATAAGTTGAATTACAAAGGTTACGCTCTCGAGCAGGGTGATGACATATTCAACATGGTGACACACGAAAGATTCAAAGAAATCATAAACAGAAACAAAAGAACTGACGTCAGAATATCGCTATACAGAAATCCTCAATACATAACAGATGAAGATAGAAGAAAACAATTAATAGAAGCTTATCACAATACACCATGTGGAGGACATTTTGGAGTTAGGAAGACATTACTCCGTTTAAAACAAAGATACATATGGAAAAATATGTATAAAATGGTAAAACAATTTGTAAGAACGTGTGATCTTTGCCAGAGAAATAAGCAAGTCAGACACACAAAAGAACCGTTCGAAAAGACTGACACACCACGTCAAAGTTTCGAGAGAAATCACAGAGTTTTAAATGAATATTTTCTATCCTTTGTTGATGATGATTGGAACTCATGGATACCATATTATGCATTCGCATATAACACCACTCCACACGTTGACAACGATTACTCACCTTTCGAACTGATTCTCGGCAAATTAGCTAACTTGCCTGGTGACGAGATACAGAACAAATATAGAATATACAATTTTGATAATTATGCCAATGAACTTAGAGCTAGATTAAAATATTCATTGGAAAATGCAAGAAAAATTATAGAAAAGGTAAAGACAAAAAGAACAGAAGATTCTTTAAATAACAATAATAGCATAGATTTAGAAATAGGTGACTTAGTACTAGTAAAAGTAGGGAACAGGAGAAAGGGCGAAGCACCTTATGAGGGTCCCTATGAAATAACAAATATAAAAAATTTGAATGTAGATTTAAAAATTAAAGACAAAATAAAAACTGTACACAAAAATTTACTTAAGAAATATAATTTAAGATCATGAATATACATTGTAAACAATAAGAAAAAACAAAAATATACAAAATTAGAATGCTAAGAATCAACTATAAGAACATAAACATTAAAAAACATAAAAGCAAATTGTAAGCAATAAAAACATAAAATATTTTGTAATAAGAATATGTAAACATAAGCAAGTTATTTTAGAAATATATAAATATTTTTAAGTGAACAAAATATACTTAAAATGTAACAAAACACAACAAAAATAGAAATTAAAAATCAAATTAAAAAAATATTTTATTGTTAAATCATAAAAATCCCATAATTATGTAAACAAAATTATAAGATTTTTCTTTAGGATGAGGGTGTCGTATATGTAGCGTATTTTATGAATGTAAACACAATGAAGTTACGGACACTTCATACAACAAACAAACCTACATATACATACACACGTACATTTGGCTAGCGACAAATAAATAGAACGAAAAGTTGACAATTGTTGGTTGTTGACAAATGACTCAGTGTGTTTGTTTGACTGAACGGGTTAATGTACAAAGCAATGAAATCGGATAGAGTTGGTTGATCGATATGTAGAACAACTAGATTTGATTTCATATGCTAACTGTATAAAATACACATTCCAGTATATTGTATCGGTATGCACTTTAACCAGTACAATTCCACTCGTTTATTTGGAATTGTACTCATGTATGAAATATGACGTAAATATTAATAATGAGAAACCACCCTAATTTCTATGATCGCCTGTTACAAATGCACACAGTTAATACATGATTAATAATATAGAGAAACTATTGTTTATTTTAGAGAGTAGACACTATTATAGAGTGACTTTTAGAAAAGCACTCAATAACTCTATTGTATTCTAATATATAAGCAGGAACATGTTGAATAAAGAAGGGGAGTTCTAATCGACAGTCTAGAAGAAGAAGTTCTTTCAAGAACTAGTCTTGCCCAGAATATCCTTAGACTAATAAAATAAAAATAAATAAAGGACTTTTATTTTAAAACAATGTTATCCTCATGAAAAATCCACTACATGACGTTCTTACTGGACCCTTAATAAAAGTCCACTTCAGTGTGTTTATTAAATTTGTTAATGTGTTTGTAATAAAAATAAGTTTGTTTTTTGTGTTGATTTGCAAATTGGCTATAATTGGTTAGCATAACTTTAGGGTCTGTATTTAAGGGAAAAATAGAATTTCCTAGAATTTGCACTCGAATTTCGAGGGCTGAAATCAGCTAGTTTACATAAAAAGAGTAACATGATAATTGAAAACAGCATTAGAAGTGACTAATCGTCATTCGATTTTGACCTTTGAAAGAAATATTCAGTTGAAAACTTAGAATATCGCACGAGTATTTCAAATATTTTTGTTATAGAAACCAAGGCAATTAACTCTAGCAAAAATACTGCTTGGTTGGCAATAGTTTCGTAAAGAAGAGTTTAAAGAGTAGCTCCTTTAGTGATGGCAAATTAAATGGATTTTTTCGAGATTACCTAATATTTTTTGAATACTAATTAAAACTAGCAGGTTCCAGCCCTCGAAATTCGAGGAATTTTTTTTTTTCATTTAATAAAGACCCTAAAGGTCTGCCAATCAATTTTAGCCAATTCACAATTCAACACTTTTTAAATAATATTATTTATTGGTTTATGTCCAAGATTATTTTTCAATTCAACACAATTATTATTGTGAATTTAGAAAACAAACTAATTTTTTTTACAAACACATTGAAAATTTAATAAACACGCACATAGCGTTGTATAATTTTATGTATGTGTTAGTGGCAACTTTAAAAGCATTGTACGCAAAAAATTAAAAATATGTAAATCTGGTGGACAGCTAAAATGAAATACCTTTCAAGTGAGGGATGTTTGGTGAAAAGAGGATTAAAACTGGCACACTAACATCGGTAACAAGAAACTGCCTGGCCTATTAATATTATAATATATATGCGTTGATAGTACTTAATAGTATGAACTATTTGTAATAATACTAACAAGAAATTTGTATTTATTTGTGTTTTTATCTTTTTATCTCCATAATGGTTGATATTTTTAATTATAAAAAATTTAAAATGGTATTTTCAGATGATCAAAATGAAACCTCCCTTTCTTAAATTGTTTTGTGTGTTGTGGGTGGAGGTTGATTAAGTACTACTTATTAGAATTAGATTTAGTGTTTATGTCTGTATATTTATATGCATATGCATATACATCTATACTAATGATTAATTTTTCAATATGAAACAACTGAAATATATTTTAAAGAAATGAACAAATGTAAAGACAAGAACTTTAAACTGAATTAGGGTATTCATAAGGGTGTCCTAACTGTTGTATGAGTCGTATGTACTAAAATTGCAAAACAGTTGTATAATTGTTGCTGATATTCTCCATACAAAAAAATTATACAACAATACCACGTTTACAGGTATGTTTTTGCGATATACTATGTGATCAGTTGTTGTTTGTATGTAGTTGACTCAGAATATTTTTTTACGTTTCTTGTTACTATTGTGGCAAAAATAGCAGAAAAAAAATAAAAATGGAACGATATAATTCCATTCAAGTAAGTTTTTGTGTAATAGAACAGATATTTAGCTTCTATTTAAATTTTTTTTTTCAGATTTCAGATTATAATATATGTATACGGAACGGTGTTCACGTATATATACATATATACTATTTGACGTCTTGTATTTCTTCAGAACTTACAACTTTAGTACATCTTATAAATTCCCTAATTTTATATCGTATTTAGTATTAGATAACATAAGGTCTAAGTAGAATGTGATATATTGGGTGTCTTTGATGATCGAGGTGTAATGGTGAGCGTAAAAGTATCCGGTGGCACAGCTACGCATGCCGGATATGTTTTAATTTTAGATAAATCACGACTGGAAATGTCGTATTTGTGCAATATGTTGGAAAGCATTATGAAACCAAAGCCTTTAACTAAGTTCTGACCGATACATGTCCGTTTACCAATGCTAAATGGCAGAAAGTGTGGTATGTTTTTCTTAAGCTGCATGCGCTGCACCTTGTTTGTGATCGGATGTATTTTTGGTGGACTTAGAGTTTCAATGAAACGTTCTGGATCGAATTTTTTCGGGTTGTTCCAGTACTTGGGACTAGTGTTAAGCTCATAGTTGTTGATAAAAACAATTGTACCCTTAGTCACACCATATCCTGCGACAGCTACATTTTCCGTAGCTACGTGTGGAACAATTGGTGATGAACAATAACGCAACACTTCGTAGATAGTCCCTATTGTGTAAGGCATGTTATCCGTGTCCATGAGTGTTATATGTCTTTGGGTTTGACCCACGACGCTGTCAATCTCGTCCTGAATTTTCTTTCCTGTTTCTGGGTTTTTAACTATGTACGCCAATGCCAACATTACAAGGTTGCCAATTGCCGAGTGGCCTCCAACAAAATCTTCCAGCATATAAATGATGGTATCCCATGTAACTCCTTCATTATCTGTCAGGCTTTTAAGAAGTGCGTCCGTGAAATCCCTCTCTGGTTCTTCGGCATCGATATTTCGTTCACGCTCGTTAATAATTCGTTCCAAAATGAATTTTCTTATCGTCTCTGACCAACGAACAATCTTTTTCATGTGGGCGGCATACAAAGGGCTTAGCCATGGTAGAAAGTCGACGGCATAGCCTTGATTGATCTCCCAAAATATCTCATCAAAGCATCGTACAATATTTTGGAAGTCGGTGTCGTCATAATCAAATCGTACTGAACACATGTATTGACTGAACATGTTTGCACATGTTTGTTGAACTAAAGGCTTTAAAGCTATCTCTTCTCCCTCCCCTTTTACCATCGTAGTTAGCCGATCCATGAATTCGAGAATTTCATGACAGCCCACATCTGACATTTTTTGATAGAATGAAGTGGCATCCCGTGGAGAACAATGCTTTCGAGCTAAATTTCTACGTTTCTGTTGCAATTGAGACCAGTCGCAGAGAGCCAATGCTGAAAAATAAAAACAAACATTTTTTAATAAATTAACATACATATGGATGTTAATGAACACAATAAACAAGCAACAGCAAATTTTTCTAAAATTCTTAATACTAAAAATAAATCTGACACTATCTATGCAGATAAAACTATGTTATGAAATGGAAATGATATTCGAGACATTTGACACTATTGAAAAAAAATTATACCACGTATTTTTGACAGTTGTATTACATAGCAAAAGCAAAATTTAAATTGATTTACCTGTCACACAATCGCATACAGTTGAAGTGACATGTGTTATTCATGTGTGACTCGGTTGACAACTGAGGAGATCTTATTATTTATTTAATTTCAAAAATTGCAGTACTTTGTGTAGGAATACCATATTCTAGAATCATAATATGCAACTCACCAAATGGGTTTGAAAATCGAGAAATAAATCAAGAGTTAAAAATCGAGACTTAACTTTGAGTTCCTGTCAATTAGCCTATATGGATTTTCTAAGTATAATCTGATAATCAAGATGCAGTACAAGATATTTAACTCCAGAATGTTGTGGGATGGTTCCTTTATAAGCGTAAAAGTTAAGTGTATACACAGAAAAGATGCTGCTGGTTTTCGAGTATATATAAAATTGACGTATCAGCAGCAAGTTTGAGATTTTATTAAATGGTCTTTGAAAGCGCTAAGTCACCAGATGACACCACTATATCTCCGGAGTTCGAAATAGTAAAAATAACGGGTGTTTGGTCAGCCTTGATTTCCAATAAAGATTCCACATCACAAGTTCTTTTAGTTCTTCGTTACACTGATCTCGATCAAATCGGCTATTTTTGCCTGTCTGTTAGCCAATACATTCATTCTCCGCTTGAGACCACATCCATTTAATATTCGAAATTGTGTTGAACTAAATGCGGCCCTTCACAGAAATTAGCCGTGACTCCCACAATATATGCATAGTAAAATTGCCAACATATTTGAATTTGAGTCCGATCACAGGGGAGATGTGTAAACATCTAGTAATTAGATTTTTTTATGCCACTTTTTTAAAACAAAGAAAGCGCCATCTATGTATCACTTATAGTAATCAACTGCAGGGGCTCTGCTAATACAAAAATATTTATTTTTATTACTTCAACCGGTTAATTTTTAATTTTTCGTTTTTCATTTTTCATTTTTTATTTTTCATTTTTCATTTTCAAAGAGGTTATTCTATATAATAATTTTTTCACCAATGCAATCATAAGTCACACCAATTTTTTCTTACGTCTTACGTCTCACAGCGTAACGTGTGAGCTCAGTGTCTAAAATACTTGTTTTCGACAACATATTTATATTTCCATACATTTTATAATTATACAAAATGTATTGTTATTACAACATTTGAAATCCTAATTTATATTCAATTCCTTAACTTTATTGTATTTTACGTGTAAAATATGATTTACATTTTAATATAAAACTTATTGTGAAGTGAAATAACCTAATTGTGAAAACATAGAATTTATCTTATGTAAACTTATAAACGATGCACGAAGTAACCTGTCGCTTTAAACAATTATAAACCACACTTACTTTATAAAACTAACCTCTCTTCCCTTTTTATTTCTCACATTATACACTATTTACATTCAACCTGATCTAATAATTTAGATCAGCACCATAACTCACAAAATCCCTATCACTTTGTTCATGGTCCTTCGACAACAAGTTGACATCACTGGCCAACTAATTGCAATTTCACCACAAAATGAGGTATGTGAGATTAATCTACTCATTGCATATATTATATTGGTACTCATAATTAGTGCCAATCGAAATGTTAAAAAAGTAAGAGCGTCGCGGTAGTGAAAAACAAAAACCATAAAAAAAGAGATAAGGTCAAAGCAAAGAACTTAAAACAGAAAAACTAACAAAACCAATAAGCAAAATAGAAGTTTTATTTTCGGTGGAAAAAACAGAATATCAGAAAGTTAAGAAAAATTTACAAAAACAATAGACAAAAACAGCTATTTAAAAGAAAAAACATAAAATCGGAAAATTACCAAAAAACTAGACAGAAAAATAATATCCAAAAGAAAAACCACAAAAATCATATTCTTATACATATCACAAAAAATTAACTAAAAAAAATAACAGAATTATTTTTTAAACATATTTACTTATAATTTAGCTTTTTTCCGGCCAAACCAAAACGTTTTAAAAAATCTTCCTATATTACGGTTTCTTTTATAAAAACAAAAATTTGTTTAATGCTTTGTGAAACTTCTTTCTCAAACTATGTACGTAATTAAGTGAAAAAAAATCAAGGTTGTCGAATGTTCTTTTGTTTAATTCTAATAATTTCATAATATATCTTTCAAACATTCAAAAGGAAAAGCAAAAAATCGGAAAATTGTCGGAAAATTACATACAAACAAAAGAAAAACGCATAAAATTAAAAAATTTCAAGGAATTGGCCAAAATTAAGACATTTAAAAATAATTTAGCAAAAACTACAAAAAGAATTAAAGTGTAAAGAAAAAGAAAATCAAGTTAAAATCATATATTTCAAAAACAAAATCCTAATTTCTTTTTTACAAAAGCCAAAAATATTAAAACGTGGGAATAAAAAGAAAAGGAACATATCCAAATATAAGGTTTTAACAGAATTTTTTCCGTTAATTTTTCGTAATTTCGTACCGTTATTTTTTCAACAAAAGGCAAAACTAAAGCCTAAATAATATCTTAAGTAAAACCGTTAACAAATAAGTGTGTTCAAGTGTGTTCAAAGTTAAAAAAAAAAAAACAAAAGCTGTGTAGTTTTTTTTTGCAAACAAAATAAAAAAAGAGAATAGCTCATACAAATTTAAAGCAAAGAAAGACTCTTAGTCGTGGTAAAAAATATTATTACGCGCTCTCTTAGAAAAAAGACAAAAAAGAGCAAATTAAATTTGACAATCAGTGTTGGTTAAGTGCGATTGATTTGTATGTAAGCCATTAGTTCATATTTTCTGCGAAAGAATAAAAAAAAACCAAACGAAACCAAAAGAAATCAAATAGAAAAATAATTACAGTCGTACAATAGAACTAAGTACAATTAAAATTGTACGACGTTAAATGTGCTTAAAACATAATTCCTGAAATAATAATACAGTTAGTTCTAAAAAATTAAAAACAGTGGAAATAAACGGAAAGGATTATATTGAAAACTTTGAATGAGAAATTTAAGTGAAAAATCCTGAATCCCTTACAAAATTTGAAAAAGAAAATTACCAATTCTTATTAAATTTCAATACTAATCTAAAGATTTTATACAATTAATTTCATTCCAACCTCAAAAGGTTTAAATGGTAATTTTATACCGATTCACTAATTTATTCTTAATAAATCATTAACTTAATAAAATTCGGAAAATTAATTTGAATTTTATACGTGTCAAATTATTAAAAATCGTTAAAAAATAAAAATTTAAATTGAAATTGGTGCTCTTTTTCATAAATTTTATTTTTTATTTTATTTTATTTTCCAACCGAAAGCTGTTTATAAATTAGTCACTATAATTTTGAAAATTTCGGATATAAGCATTCCCCTACATTTTTTATTGAAAATTTGTTTCGAAAATACTTGATAAATATTCACTATAAATCGAAAATTTCTTGAACTAAAATTTTTTTGCCTATCTTGAATTCCAACCTGCAAAACTATTTATTTAAAAAGTTTACCAGATAATATTCACATGGAAACTGAGCAAAAATAAAATATATCAATTAATCTATAACTAGACAACCCACTTATTGCATTCAAATACAACAATATGTTTACAATCTATTTATTGGTCATCAATTGCTAATTATTTAAAAATTTGTTTGCAAAAATAGATCACTTAATCTATAACGATATTTAAACCGCTAATTGCATCCAATTCGAACTACAACATTAGATTTAATATCTAAATTTTTTCTTAACCCGCTAATTGCAGCCAATTTGGAATGCAACATTAGATTTAATATCTAAATTTTTTCTAAACCCGCTAGTTGCAGCCAATTTGGACTGCAACATTAGATTTAATATCTAAAAATTTTCATAACCCCCTAATTGTAGCCAATTTGGAATGAAAAATTAGATTTATTATCTAAAAAAGTTGTACAACCCGCTAATTGCATTCAATTTCGAAGGCAAAACTAGATTTACAATCTATCTAAATTGTACAATCCGCTATTTGCAGTCATTGTACAATCCGCTATTTGGGTAATTATAACCTTAATAGATTAATAGTTGTCCACTTCTTTACCCATTAACTTAATTTACAATCATGATAAACACAACGGAAACTTCGGACAACCTTCCCTTAACATGGAAATCTCAATCTCGCTACAACGAGAAATTTATTTTCGATTGCGACTACTTCATTTTATTCTGCACAAATTTCGAAAAATCTGATATACACGATCAGACGGATTCAGTACTAGAGACAAAGCTTGAAGACCTCGAGAATAGGTGGAAGAAATTGCAGAATTATTACGAGAGTCTCATGCTGTCATCAGCTCCTGAAGATATAAAAGACTTCAAAGAGAACGCTACAATAAATTTAAATGCCAGCTCCGATGCAGTTTATACTTGTAGATCCCATATAGTAGATATACTGAAACTTTTAAGAGCATGTGACCCTCAAAACAATGCGTCTCGTATGAGTATTTTGCCTCAAAACGTTCCTAATCGCAGAAATACTTTTATAAAGCTTCCGCCGTGTGAAATAGATGTTTCTCAAGGCAATTACGAGGAATGGCCGTCATTTCACAATTTATTCACAACTTTATACATTGAAAATGAGGACATCCCGCGGGCACAGAAACCCTTTTATGTGTGAACTAAAACCAGTGGCAGCGCTGGAGCCATTGTCAAACGTTACGCTTTATGCGATGAAATTTTTGACCAAGCTTGGAATGCCCTTAAGTCCCGATATGAAAACAAGCGTGTATTAGTTGACAGTGAAAATAGTGAATCTCTTCAAAAAAGTCATTCTACAGTAAATGACTGTTTAACAGCCCTCAGATCACTTGATGTCAATGTCGACTCATGGGATCCAATTCTCATTTACTTAATTTCTACAAAATTACCCGATCAAACACTTTCGCTTTGGGAACAATCCCTCAAATAACATCGTGAATTACCTAACTGGTCGCAACTAGATTCATTTCTTGTAAACAGATACGAAGTTATAGAGCGTATCACAAGCATAAAAGCTACTAAGCAACGGTATAGTCTTCTAAATGTACCCCCATTATCCATACAGTCATACTCTTCCCAAGAAAGGCTCCATATATATTGTAAAGTATGTAAAGGGGACCATATTTTAAGAAGCTGCCCCAAATTTCGTAAATATACCGTAGAACAAAGAGTAGATTTCGTTTACCAAACCAAATTTTGCAACAATTGTCTCTCTCCCGCGCATACTGAAGCAAAATGTAGCAGTAAAAATACTTGCTTTATATGCAATATGAACCAACGCACTTTATTGCATTTACCAAAAACTCAGAACTCTTTCAAACCAAGTCACTCACAAGATCCGAAAGATCACTATGACTTTAAACAATCTAAACCCGAACCTCTAGGAAAATCTCAAACTGTATTCAATAGCGAATCACCTACTACTTCAAGTAAAGCTCGTACTTCTCAAGTATAAGCCAATTTCTCGTCAAATTGAACACTTGGGCGAGCATTTCACAGTCAGGGCTTTAATAGATCCGTGTTGTCAAAGAACATTTTTGTCCGAAAAAATTAGAAATCTACTTCAATTACCATCCCGAAGATCTTATGCGGAGATAATAGGAATTGGCGGACAAATTCAATCAGCGAACAAAGAATGTAAGCACGTTTTATTTTCTAAACATTGCAACGTGAGTTTTTCAGTCAACGCCATTATTTTCCCAAGCTGACAAAACGCTTACCATCAGTCCCATTTGAACTTCCAGTCTCCTCAGACATCTCAAATCTTGATTTAGCAAATCCTGCCTTCAATCGTTCGTCACCAGTAGACTTAATTTTTGGAAATGACTCAGAACAATTTATATATATCGATGATATTAAGATGAACGTTTGTGGCCAAGCTTCAGCATATATCACCATTTTTGGGTGGGTGCTTAGTGGTCCCATTCAAACTCAAACCGTTCAGTCGTTTACAACGTCGGTAATATCCTTGGAAAATTCTACACTTAACGAAATTCTAAGAAAGTTTTGGGAGTACCCATCATGCAGGTAGAGTTGTATTCAATGCCTCACGTTGTACAAAATCCGGTCATTCTCTCAATGACGTACTGTACACAGGTCCAACACTTCAACGTGATTTAATGACAATAATTCTGAACTGGCGAAAGTATCGTACCGTTTTCAGCGGCGACATTCACATTCAAGCTGACAAAACGCTTACCATCAGTCCCATTTGAACTTCCAGTCTCCTCAGACATCTCAAATCTTGATTTAGCAAATCCTGCCTTCAATCGTTCGTCACCAGTAGACTTAATTTTTGGAAATGACTCAGAACAATTTATATATATCGATGATATTAAGATGAACGTTTGTGGCCAAGCTTCAGCATATATCACCATTTTTGGGTGGGTGCTTAGTGGTCCCATTCAAACTCAAACCGTTCAGTCGTTTACAACGTCGGTAATATCCTTGGAAAATTCTACACTTAACGAAATTCTAAGAAAGTTTTGGGAGTACCCATCATGCAGGTAGAGTTGTATTCAATGCCTCACGTTGTACAAAATCCGGTCATTCTCTCAATGACGTACTGTACACAGGTCCAACACTTCAACGTGATTTAATGACAATAATTCTGAACTGGCGAAAGTATCGTACCGTTTTCAGCGGCGACATTCACAAAATGTTTCGCCAAATCCTAGTTCACCCAAACGATAGGCCCTTTCAGAGAATCCCTTTCCAAGAGGAATCAAATGGCACTTTCAAAGATTTTCAACTTAAAACTGTAACTTTTAGAGTAAATTGTGCGCCTTTTTTGGCCATCCGCACGCTTCTCCAATTCGCAACTGATTTCGAAACTCGATTTCCCAAGGCAGCCTCCATTTTACGGAAGGAAACATATGTTGACGACATACTGTCTGGAGGTCATACAATCGCAGATGCAATTCTTTCTCAAACAGAACTCAACTTAGCTCTCAAATCAGCAATCCTTCAGATTGAAGAATCTAGTTCAACTAAAGCTCTCGGAATCAAATGGAATGCTCTTACCGACTCTTTCAGCTATTCCTTTCATCCAATATCACAATCCGAAACCGTAACTAAGCGCCAGATTTTGTCTGCTGTGGCAAAATAATTTGATCCAGCCGGTTGGATAAACCCGATGGTTATAAGAGCTAAAATGCTCATGCAACAGTTATGGTTAGAAGGTATAGATTGGGATGATAACGTGAGTGCTGATTCTCTTATAAACTGGAACAACCTTATATCCGATCTCTCTTACGTTGAAAATATCTCCATTCCACGATGGCTTCGTTACGATCCCACGGGGAATATTCAAATTGTTGGCGCAGGTACCTCCTTTGCCAATATCTTTTGTTTTTTTTTGAATAAAATAAACGCAATTACTTTGCTTAAGTTAACAAGTAGCTTCTTGCTATGGTTTATTAATACTGATTTTAAAAAGACTTAATAGCAAACTTAAAATCCTTGTAGGATGAAAAACGCAAATTCAATCAATGAGTAAATTACGAAAACTACAAAACTATATTATTTTCGTTAAAGAGAGAAAGAACTTAACTAACTTATACTGAGTTTTAAATGCAATGAAGTTATAATAACAAAAACAAGGAAAATAAATAAATGAGAAATTCAATTGGGTTTTAACGAGAGGTTTAAAAGAATTAAATAACATTTTGTTGAAGTGGCTTCAACATACTCCCCCATCAGGGTGGCAGATGCATCCTCTCCATGTACAACTAACCAAATGTTGAATCTTGAAACTTTGGTGAATCACATTTCTTTGAACTTGATGTGTTTTAATAATTTTGTAGCAATTTTCTTTTCCATTTCGCCGTCTATTTCTTGGATCTTACTTAATTCCAGATGTGAGAAGTGGGCTAAAGATGTCCATTATTTAGTGGTTGTAGTTGGGTAACGTTATGATATTATTTTATAGCAAAATGTTGTGTAATCTCAATGTCCATAGAGTGTGGAAATGGCTGCTCTAGGGTAAAGAATCCAAATTCATCTCTTGATTTATTTTCGATTGGGCGCAGTTTGGAACAACGAAATCTTGATGTACACCAATGGCGATTGTGGGAATGTGCCAACCAGTTAAGGCAATATAGTTTCTTAATAAGTGATTGGAGGAGTAATTTCAAGCTTAAACCCATAAATGCTTGACAATATTAAAACGGGTATTTCTGCTACACAGATGACATCTTGGTCGGTTTCCTTTCATCTATATGTAAAGGAAAGGAAGAAATATAAAGAAATATATACAGTGCAAAAATATAAATTGTGCGAGATCTGTCTCTATTTAATTTTCAATTTGAGGAATTTTCATTGGATTTTTCTGATTTATAATTTTACTCTGGCTAGTTGGCAGCAGACATAGTTTTACTACAGGACGGAGTATAGTACCATTTTGGGTTCGTAGTTCAGCAACTCGTACTTTGTTGTCTTGCCCATAGATTATATTGGTGACACGACCAAGTCGCCATTCTGTAGAGGGCAAAAAGTCTTCTTTGATTATTACGATGTCATCCTTTTTGAGGTTGTTTCTCTCCTTTTTCCACTTAAGACGACGTTGAAGCTCGGTGATGTATTCATTTTTCCATCTTCTTGCAAAAATATGCTGTAACGCCTTTAGCCGTTCCCAACGTTTTAAAAAGCTTACGTCATTTAAAGGTGGGTAGATAGGAGTTTCTGGTGGAGCTATTAATGGAGCGCCTCGAAGAAAATGGCCTGGAGTTAGTGGTAGGACTTCGTTTGGATTTTCAGTTATGCTCGAAAGGGGTCTTGAGTTAAGGACCGCCTCGATTCTAACTAGTAATGTGGTCAACTCTTCGAAAGTGAAAGTCATGTTGTTGGTAATTTTTTTCAAATGTGACTTCATGCTTTTGACAGCAGCCTCCCAGAGGCCGCCCATGTGGGGTGCATATGGGGGAATAAAGGACCATTTGAATCCAAGTGAGCTATATTTTTCGATTAAGGCTTGCTCAGCAGTTTTGAGAAAAGCATTATGGCTTTTTAGTAGGGAGTAGCTTGCGCCGAGGAAATTTCTGCCATTATCGGAGAACAGAGTTTTCGGAAGACCTCTACGCCCAGTAAATCTATCAAAGCAGGCAAGAAACGCATCAGTTGATAGATCTGAACAAGTTTCTAAATGAACCGCTCGGGTGGAGAAACAAACATAAACTGCTGCATAACCTTTCAAGAGTTTGGCATTTCTCAATGTTGAAGATTTTATGTTAAAGGGGCCCGCAAAATCGACTCCAGCATAGGTGAATGGAAGGGAGAAGTTAACTCTTTCAGGAGGGAGAGAGCCCATTATTTGGTGCTGGAGTTTTCTTTTATATTTTGTGCATAAAGTACACTCGCGAATACATTTCCTGACAAGATTTTTTAGCCTTGGAATATAGAACTCTTGTTGAATTGCTCGCAACATTACATGATGCTCTGCGTGCAGGAGAATGCGATGTGTAAATTTCACCAAAAGATCAGCAAATGCACACTGTTCGGGAATAATTATGGGGTGGCGTTCATTGTAGCTTTACCCTGAATTGGCAAGTCGGCCGCCAACTCGTATGATATCATCTTTGTCAAGGAAAGGAGTTAAGGTGAGAAGCCTGCTTTTACAATTCAGAGGTTTATTTTCTTTTAAGCATACATACTCTTTGTAGAAGTGTCTTTCTTGTGCGATAGAGATAAGCCGATTTTTCATAAACGTTATTTCTTGAGCTGTGACGAACTTTTCAGTTGAGAATGGTCTTTTAAGAAATCTGTTAATATATCGCAGGCTATAGCTGAGGACTCGTAAAGCTCGATCGAATGACGAAAAATCTTCTAGAACATCAAAATTCGTCCTCATTAAGTGGAAGCTTGCAATTTTTTTCGTTTCCAAATCTGTTGGATCAAAAACTCGAGGTTTCGGCCAAAGTCCAATGGGTTGTTTTAGCCAGGTGGGCCCATGCCACCATAGTGTATTTTCTATCAATTCTCTAGGGGAGCAGCCACGTGTACCCAGATCTTCTGGATTGTCTTCGGTTTTCACATGTTTCCAGTGATTTTTAGTTGTAAAACTTATTATTTCTGACACCCTATTGGAGACAAAGGTTTTTAAAGTGTTTGGTGATTTTTGTAGCCAACCTAGTACAATTGATGAATCAGTCCATAAAAATAATTCATATGGAATTTTGGCGCTTGCAGTCAAGCCTTTTATTAGTTTAGTAAGAAGTACAGCTCCGCACAATTCTAGTTTCGGTATAGTAGTACGTTTTAAAGGAGCTACTCTAGTCTTTGCCACTAACAAGTGACTACTAATTTTGCCTTCTCGGCTTTCAGTTCTAATGTATACCGTACCACAGTAGGCCTTTTCCGAGGCGTCGCAGAATCCATGTATTTGTATTTGATACAGGGGGGAAAACTCAACCCATCTAGGAATTCTCAGTGTGGAGATATAAAGTAAATTGTCTAGAAATGAATTCCATTTTGAGATAATTTGTGGTTGCACCACTTCATCCCAATCAGATTTTGCTGCCCATAATTCTTGCATTAAAATTTTAGCATTTATCACCACTGGGCCTAACCAACCTAGTGGGTCGAACAACCTTGCAATTATTGATAGGATTTGTCTTTTTGTGGCGGTTGAATTGGATTTTATGGTTTCTACTTCATAATAAAAAGAGTCGGTCATCGCATTCCAGCGGATTCCTAAGGTCTTTATTGTGCTGGAATCGTCAAGTTTTAAAAAATCTTCGTCCAGAAGATCCTCCCGGGGCAAATGATCCAGAAGACGATGATCATTTGCAGTCATCTTTTTCATGGGGAAACCTGCTGATTTCAAAGCATTTGAAATTTGACTCTATTTAAGCTTTGCCTCCTCTAATGTGTGACCACCAGACAGGATATCGTCAACATATATCTCGTTTTTAAGAATATTGGCCGCTTTGGGATATATGTCCTTACAGTCCTCACTTAGCCTTAGAAGTGTGCGAATCGCCAGAAAAGGCGCACAGTTTACCCCAAAAGTCACTGTCTTCAATTGAAAGGTGTTGACAGATTTGTCCGCTTCGTTTCGGAATAAAATTAGTTGGTAAGGGCGATCTGCTTCATTAACCAAAATCTGGCGATACATTTTCTGTATGTCGCCGGTAAACACGTACTTATAGTTCCTCCAATTCAGAATTATTTTCATCAAATCAGTCTGCAGAGTCGGTCCTTGGTGCAGAACATCATTCAGGGAGAGTCCACTACCTGTCTTCTTTGAGGCGTTGAATACTACTCGTACCCGGGTACTTTTACTCTCGGGGCTAATTATAGCATGGTGTGGCAGAAAGAATGAAAATTGGTTTTCGGCTTTGGGCTCATAGTGAACAACCTGTTCCATGTGATCTAAATCAATATATTCTTGTAGAACGTTCGTGTACTGGGATTTTAAATTTGGAGCTTTGTCGAGTATTTTTTCCATCCTATGGTATTGAGCAAGGGCCATATTTCGTGAAGGTCCCAGAAAAATCTCGTGTGGATATTGTTCCTTAAACGGGAGACGCACTACGTATTTTCCGTCAGCTTGTCGAATAGTCGATCGTTGATACAAATTCTCACAAAAAATATCGCTCTCTGACGTAATTTCACCTTTTTCGGCCTCTTCTAATTCGCAAAACTTTTTTAGTTGTTCGTGGAGAACCAAATCAGCCGATGTGGAGACCATCGTGTTGAAAGACTGAATTTGATCTCTTGGCTCTGGGCCTGACAAATACCAACCGAATTGCGACTCTCTAGCTTCGACACAATTTGATATCTTCGATTTGACTCCTTTGAGATTTATACAGGGCAAATAATCGCTTCCAATAATCATGTCGATTGCCGCTGGTTCATAGAAATATGGATCCGCCAAATTCAGATGTTTGATTTCTTCTAGATTTCGAACATTAATTGGCCGTGAGGGTAAAAGATGCGATAGTTTAGATACCACGATTACTTCTATTTTAATTTTAAAATCGGATTTTCTTGATCGCAACGTTACATAGCATTTGCCTTTAGAATTTCCTACTACTGTCCCACCAAGACCAGAAATTTGGGATTTATGGGCTTCCGTTGGTAATGAAAGAGATTGTTGAATGCGTTTTGAAATAAAACTTTTTTCCGATCCTGCATCTAAAAGAGCTCGAACCGCGAAGTATTCTCCTAGATGTTCTAAATAAATCAGAGCAGTGGGCAAAATAGTAGCTCCTGCACTGCGGGAATAATGAGCCTGAATTTTATCTACAATATCAGTTAAATGCTGTTGTGGCTCAGATTGGTATTGCGTCTTATATATGGGATATTTTGCCTGTTCATTATTGTCTAGGTGAAGCATGGTGTGATGCTTTTTATTGCATCTCGTACAAAGATTAGTACTTTGACATTTAGATTTAAAATGACGGTGCGATAGACAATTTACGCAATATTTGTTGGCAAAAACGTACTTTATTCGATCACTGACTGATAAAGACTTGAAATATGTGCAGAGTCTTAGAGGATGATTCTGCTTACATTTTTTACAAGTAAATTTGCTCTTGTCTATTTCCGATTTGGTATAAAAAGACTGACTCTTTGAGGCTTGTTGGTCCCTTCCGGACGGTTTCCGTAAGTCGGAAATAGTTTCTAAAATTTCAGTCCTTTTTGAAAGGAACAAATTCATTTGATGCCATGTGGGCAAATTCTTGTGGCTACCTAATGAGTCTTCCCATGAACGTAAAGTTTCTTCAGGGAGCTTTGAAGAACATAAATGGGTTAAGATAGGATCCCAATTTTCTATGTCTATGTTGTAAGATTGAAAAATCGATAGACTATCATTGATAGTGCTTTGAATCTGTCGAATTGACCTTGGGGATTCGCTTTGCGCTATTTGTAACCCAAATAGTTTTTTCATTTGCTGGTGGACGAGAATTCGTGTATTTTCGTACCGATCTTTTAGAGCATTCCAGGCTAAAGCGAAATTTTCATCTACCAAATCGAACCTTTTCACGATTTGGTATGCCTCCCCCCTTGTTTTGCTACGCAAATGGTACAGTTTTTGTGCAGGCGCTATGTGCGGATGATTTGTAAATACTGCCTGAAATATATCGCGAAATTCTGGCCATTTGGCATAACCTCCCTCAAAAAGCTGGATATCGCAAGCTGGTAATTTAAGCGCAGATGATGAATGATGAACTATTGTTGTTTCTGCTGCTGCTGAACTTGATGAACACGCCTTGATTTTTTCCATCATCTTTGCCTTAGTTCTTTCATATAGCTCGCTGGTATCCTCGTAATTTATAGATATTTCATCTTATCAATCTTTATCCTGCTCCTTATCCTCTTCTTGCATATAAGTTTCATATGATTCAACTAATTTTAACCACCTTCTGTCCAACTCAGTTAGTTTTATTTCCACGAGTGATGTGGTTAAATCTTCAGCCTGAGTTCTATTAAATTTTTCACAGTATGTGGTGACCTGCTTTATATCGTATTTGCATTTTCTTCTTGTAGACATGGTAGCGTAAAGTGAATTCACCGAAAATACTTCTCAAAATAGGCCAAAAACAAACCAAAAATTATTTTAAATTCTCGTGGAATACTCCTTTATTCTATTTAAAGCGTTAAAAAAATTCTTGGAGAAACAACAACCCTCTGTTAAGGTAGTATTTTGTTCATGTGGAATACAGCTTATTTTATACCAAAATTTAAAACCAGTAATTGGCCTTGATTCTGCAACTCAATTGTAAAAATTGTCTCAACCTTTTTATAGTTGTGAATAAATCTCAAAAAATTTTTAACCCAGTTTGTCCAAAATTTTTCTTGAGAACAAATTTGTATGTTTAAAGTTCAGAAGAATTTTTGTCACCAACTTTTCACCACGAAAAATGGAAATATTTTGTTCTATGCTGTGTGTTATAAATTCTACAAAAAAATTTATAATATTGTATCTCCTATTGTTACAACACTCTTTTCTCCAACAAAAAAAAGTTAAAATTTTTGCACCACTCTAATCAAAAAATTTTCCAAACCGCGACACACTATTTTCTCCAAAATAAGGTTTCGTTGACAACGCAATTTATTTTCCAAAAAAAAAATTTTTTTTTATAAGTTCGCACCACTCTTTATTTATACATAAGCTTTCCAAATAAAATCAAATCAAAAATTCCACAAATTTCCAATAAATTTACGTACATATGTACATATGTACATATGTATATAGTTCCTCACTCACCGTTGTAGTTTCTGATGCTGTGTATGGAAACTTCTGCCAGTTAATTTTTCATTTTTGTTGTTGCTAGTGGCAATTAATCAATTTTTATTTTTTTCAATTTTGTAATTTTTTTCTATAGTGTACATAAATATATAAAAATAATATTGATTTTATTCCTTATTTTTATATGTACCGATGTATTTACATATATTTATGTTTTTCCGTTCTTTGTTTTAATTTGCACTGCACACTCATCACTTTTTTTTTTGGAATGACTACTTCTTTTGAATATTGAAGTTATTGCAAATAAGTGGAATGAAACACTTGCCGGTACATTAGTACGAAGAGTATGACAACTAGATTTGTGTGTTAAAGCGCATACCAGAAAAAAAAGAAACGGTTGTTTTTCTGTCTATTTACTAGAGATGGTACTTTATATCAATGTTGGTAATATCGGGTAATTTTATAACTGGGATGGTAGTTGCAATATTTGATTATATTTTGAGGTTAGGTTAAAACAAATTTTTTCTTTTGTTGGATATGATTGTGGTATTTTTTCTTGTATATTTTTAATTTATAACACGGTTTTGATAGAGAAATATATAAAAAATCGCACAAATTATAAATTTCACACTGTACATACCCAGTCTAAATTTCCTTTTGTGAGTTGTGTGCTTTGATATTTTGCCTTGGGGACCTCTGTATTAAATTGGATATCTTCCTTCACGTTTGAAACTATATTTTCCTTGGAAGCACTTATGGAGCCTTTGATTGTGCCTTCTTCTCTAGCACGGGATGCTCGATGACGACACGTTGTGTTGCAGACCTCTTGTCTGCTTCTTGCTGTTGGAGTTGCTTGATTAAAAACAACTGCCTCAGGTAACTAGTGGACCTTTTACCACCAGTTCAATCTAGTCTTAGTCTACTCTAAGACTTGTCGAAGGACCATATGTTGGCGCAGGTACCTCCTTTGCCAATATCTTTTGTTTTTTTTTGAATAAAATAAACGCAATTACTTTGCTTAAGTCAACAAGTAGCTTCTTGCTATGGTTTATTAATACTGATTTTAAAAAGACTTAATAGCAAACTTAAAATCCTTGTAGGATGAAAAACGCAAATTCAATCAATGAGTAAATTACGAAAACTACAAAACTATATTATTTTCGTTAAAGAGAGAAAGAACTTAACTAACTTATACTGAGTTTTAAATGCAATGAAGTTATAATAACAAAAACAAGGAAAATAAATAAATGAGAAATTCAATTGGGTTTTAACGAGAGGTTTAAAAGAATTAAATAACATTTTGTTGAAGTGGCTTCAACACAAATTCATGGTTTTTCTGACGCTTCCAAAGCAGCTTATTGCACAGCTGTCTACATACGCTGTCAAGCTCAGTCATCTGTAGTTTACTCTAATTTGCGAGTATCCAAAAGCAAAGTAGCGCCCCTGCAACCCGTCTGCTTACCTAGCTTAGAGCTTAATGGGGCTGTATTATTGGGAAATTTAATCAATTACGTTATCCAATCTCTCGATTTAAAAATACAGAAACAATACTCTGGACAGATTCTTATATTTGTCTAGGCTGGTTAGCTATGCCACCTTGGTCATGGGGAACATATGTGGCGAATCGAACAGCTCAAATTCACCGTTTACTTCCAAAAGCAACACGGCGTCACGTTCCCACTCATGGGTTATCAGATATCGGAACGCTTGGTTGTAAACTGCAAGATCTTGCAAAGAATCACTTATGGTGGCAAGGGCCTCCTTGGCTGACGAAACCCTCGTCAAATTGGCATAGCACAAATCCGTTATATTTTCACGAAATCGGCAAAAAGGTTCAATTCGATTGCAGAACCTGACATTTTACACAGATTTTCATCTTATGATAAAGCATTAAGAGTCTTGCTTACTCAAATCTCAATTTGACCCAAAAAGAAGTAAATTTGGTTGAAACCAGATTAATAATTGTAGCTCAAAAATCTCGCTATGAGCCAGAATATTACAATCTTATGAAGTCTAAAATGATATCGAACAAAAGTTCGCTAAAAACTCTAAGCCCCTTTCTAGATGCGAACGATATATTGCGGGTAAATGGTCGATTATCGGGTTCAGCTCTCCCATATAATGAACGCTACCCAATAATATTACCAGGCAACTCCCGACTCTGCCAACTCTACCTTTCCCTTTTGCATTTATTCCTAGCTCACGGAGAATGCCAACAAATGTGTCGAATGACTCAAACTGAATTCTGCATATCTCGTTTAAAGTCTCGAGTTAAGAGAATTATAAGACACTGTAAAAATTGCATAATTTTTAAAAAGAAGCCTTGTTCCCAAATCATGGCTACTTTACCTCCCGAAAGGTGCAATCTCTCAGTTCCCTTTCAAACCACTGGCATAGACTTCGCAGGTCCATTTGAAATGAAAACCTCAACTATTCTGAAAGCTCCTTACGTTAAAGGTTATGTCAGTGTGTTTGTGTGCTTTAGTACAAAAGCCATTCACTTGGAAGCATGCTCAGACCTATCCACAGCAGCCTTTCGAGCGGCATTCGCTCGTTTCGTTGGAAGGCGGGGTCTCCCTCATCGGGTAGTCTCAGACAACGGTTGAAATATCCTCGATGCAAGAGAACTATCTCGTGAAATTGCATCATTTATAAAATCGGCTTCCACAGACATTTGTCAAAAATATGTCACTCACGGCTTTGAATGGCGTTTCGTTCCATCTCACGCTCCCCATATGGGCGGCTTATGGGAGGCAGCCGTTAAAAGCTTCCAATTTCATTTAAAACGTATTGCTTGTTCCCAAAGGTTTAGTTTTGAAGAATTCACGACGATTCTTACCAGAATAGAGGGAGTTTTAAACTCTCGCCCGATTTCTGCTATGTTTGAAGACCCTTCAGATTTGACAGCTCTTACTCCATGCCATTTTCTCAGAAGAGCACCGATTATGTCTCTTCCTGAGCCAACAGCTCAAAATCTCTCTCTTTTAAACAGATGGGAAAAGCTTAAGGCGCAACACCAATTTTCAATCAGGTGGAAAGAAGATTACTTAAAGTCTCTACACAGACGTTATAGATGGAAAAATTCGACTACTAATATTAAACCCGGTGATCTTTTAGTAATCATTGACGATTTATTGCCACCATGCGAGTGTCGACTCGGAATAATAGAGAATACTCACGTCGGGTCAGATAATAATGTTTGGGTCGCCGACGTTCGAACTTCTACTGGAACTATTACACGCCCCATAGTAAAACTTTGCTACCTACCCCTTCTCAATAATAATGACCCAGATTCTATCTAAAAACAGTTGCATTTTGCTCCATTACGTAACTAATTACATACACTCGCATTTTCTCATATTTATCACTAATATATTTTTCTTTCTCTTCTCTTTGTTTCATTCTAGTCTCTTAGCAGAAACAATCGACGCATTCGGGTTCCCGAAATTCATCAGTGCAGAGTATGCAACGATACCATTCGCTGAGATTCTGCCAGAAATTTCTTAATATGACATCTAAAGCACGCAACAGAATGGTCGCAAACACCGATACTGCGAAAATTGCCCAATAGACACATGCCACAAATGTGGCAATTATCACCACACACTACTGCACCCCAGTCGTACCACACCAAATGACCTGAGACGCAGAATCAAAAGAATGCGCAGGCCGTCAATTATCAATCAACATCATCACGACAATCACCGTCGCAACTCAACCAAAGATTACCATCAATCCACTAACAAAAGGCAACAATTGCCAATCATCCAACCTCAGCCGATCGTTCCTGATCAACAAGTGATTTCAGAAGCCTGATCAACGAGTGATTTCGATCCCTCGCACAGGTGCTATGCGCCCAACCGGGATCTAAGGTTGCACAAGTGCAAGGGGCAGCATGTCTAAAATACCTATTTTCGACAACATATTTATATTTTCATACATTTTACAATTGTACAAAATGAATTGTTATTATAACATTTGAATTCCTAATTTATAATCAATTCCTTAACTTTATTGTATTTTACGTGTAAAATACAATTTACATTTTAATATAAAACTTATTGTAAATTGAAATAACCTAATTGTGAAAACATAGAATTTATCTAATGTAAATTTATAAATGATGCACGAAGTAACCTGTCGCTTAAAACAATTATAAACCTCACTTACTTTATAACAGCCAACTGGTGAGCATCAAATAAATACTTTTATATAATTAAAACTAACCTCTCTTCCCTTTTTATTTCTCACGTTATACACTATTTAAATTCAACCTGATCTAATAATAGTACATACAGTCCGACATCATAAGCGCTGCTTCATTCCAAAGAGGCACCATAACTCACAAAATCCCTATCACTTTGTTCATGGTCCTTCGACAACAAGTTGACAACACTGGCCAACTAATTTCAATTTCACCAGAAAATGAGGTATGTGAGATTAATCTACTCATTGCATATATTATATTGGTACTCATAATTAGTGTCAATCGAAATGTTAAAAAAGTAAGAGCATCGCGGTAGTGAAAAACAAAAACCATAAAAAAAGAAATAAAGTTCAAAGCAAAGAACATAAAATCGAAAGTTACAGAAAAACTAACAAAACTAATAAACAAAATAGAAGTTTCATTTTCGGTAGAAAAAACAAAAAATCAGAAAGTTAAGAAAAATTAACAAAAACAATAGACAAAAACAGCTATTTAAAAGAAAAAAAATAAAATCGGAAAATTACCAAAAAACTAGACAGAAAAATAATATCCAAAAGAAAAACCACAAAAATCATATTCTTATACATATCACAAAAAATTAACTAAAAAAAATAACAGAATTGTTTTTTAAACATATTTACTTATAATTTAGCTTTTTTCCGGCCAAACCAAAACGTTTTAAAAAATCTTCCTATATTACGGTTTCTTTTATTAAAACAAAAATTTGTTTAATGCTTTGTGAAACTTCTTTCTCAAACTATGTACGTAATTAAGTGAAAAAAAATCAAGGTTGTCGAATGTTCTTTTGTTTAATTCTAATAATTTCATAATATATCTTTCAAACATTCAAAAGGAAAAGCAAAGAATCGGAAAATTGTCGAAAAATTACATACAAACGAAAGAAAAACGCATAAAATTAAAAAATTTCAAGGAATTGGCCAAAATTAAAACATTTAAAAATAATTTAGCAAAAACTACAAAAAGAAGTAAAGTGTAAAGAAAAAGAAAATCAAGTTAAAATCATATATTTCAAAAACAAAAACAATCCCCTAATTTCTTTTTTACAAAAGCCAAAAATATTAAAACGTGAGAATAAAAAGAAAAGGAACATATCCAAATATAAGGTTTTAACAGAATTTTTTCCGTTAATTTTTCGTAATTTCGTACCGTTATTTTTTCAACAAAAGGCAAAACTAAAGCCTAAATAATATCTTAAGTAAAACCGTTAACATATTTGTGGATAAGCAAGTGTGTTCAAAGTTAAAAAACAAAAACTATGTAGTTTTTTTTTGCAAACAAAATAAAAAGAGAATAGCTCATACAAATTTAAAGCAAAGAAAGACTCTTAGTCGAGGTAAAAAATATTATTACGCGCTCTCTTAGAAAAAAGACAGAAAAGAGCAAATTAAATTTGACAATCAGTGTCATATTTTCTGCGAAAGAATAAAAAAAAACCAAACGAAACCAAAAGAAATCAAATAGAACAAGTAAGAAAATTATAATCGGTCTAGACCGACTATACGATACCCTATACCATGCGTTCAAAAACCCTATCTCTTAGGCCCAACTAACTGGACATAGAAAATAAGCAAAAACCAAATTTGAGTGGGATTTTTATTAATTTTTTTGGCTGCAGATATGAAAAAGGGACTAGGTCCAAAAATGGACCGATGCTGATCATGTTTGGTAAAGTCTCTTGTATTTTGCAAAAATATATACAATTAAAATTTGAGAAGAATCAGTGCAATATTTTTATTTTTTAATAGATTTAAGTGAAGATCGGGAAGCAGCTCTATATGGGATCAAAGGGATCATTTTTGGACTACTCATTAGTGAATGTAATGAATTGGGTACAAACCCAATTTGAGTAAGATCTATATGAAAATTTGGATCTTATGGCAATTTATGTCGATTTCATATAAGTAATTTGTATGGGGGCTAGGTCTTAACATGGACCGATTTCAATAGCGTTCATCCCATGGCCGATAGAAGCTTATATACCAAATTTTATCAAAATATATTCATATTTGCGACCTGCAGTTTGATTACAAGGTTTACATGGACACACAGACGGACGGACGGACGGACGGACGGACGGACGGACGGACGGACATTGTTAAATCAACTCAGAAAGTGATTCTGATTCGATGGGTATAATTAAAGATGGGTCTAGGTCAAATATTTTTGGTTGTTACAAACAGCAGCACAAAGTCATTATACCCAAACCACATAGTGGTATAGGGTATAAAAATATTTACAGTGTTACAATAGAACTAAGTACAATTAAAATTGTACAACATTAAATGTGCTTAAAACATAATTCCTGAAATAATAATACAGTTCTAAAAAATTAAAAACAGTGGAAATAAAAAGAAAGGATTATATTGAAAACTTTGAATGGGAAATTTAAGTGAAAAATCCTGAATCCCTTACAAAATTTGAAAAAGAAAATTACCAATTCTTATTAAATTTCAATACTAATCTAAAGATTTTATACAATTAATTTCATTCCAACCTCAAAAGGTTTAAATGGTAATTTAATCCCGATTCACTAATTTAGTCTTAATAAATCATTAACTTAATAAAATGCGGAAAAATAATTTGAATTTTATACGTGTCAGATTATTAAAAATCGTAAAAAAGTAAAAATTTAAATTGAAATTGATGCTCTTTTTCATAAAATTTTATTTTCCAACCGAAAGCTGTTTATAAATTAGTCACTATAATTTTGAAAATTTCGGAAATAAGCATTCCCCTACATTTTTTATTGAAAATTTGTTTCGAAAATACTTTATAAATATTCACTATAAATCGAAAATTTCTAGAACTAAAATTTTTTTGCCTATCTTGAATTCCAACCTGCAAAACTATTTATTTAAAAAAATTACCAGATAATATTCACATGGAAACTGAGTAAAAATAAAATAGATCACTTCATCTATAACTAGATAACCCACTTATTGCATTCAAATACAACAATATTTATTGGTCATCAATTGCTTATTATTTAAGAATTTGTTTGCAAAAATAGATCACTTAATCTATAACGATATTTAAACCGCTAATTGCATCCAATTCGGACTACAACATTAGATTTAATATCTAAAAATTTTCATAACCCCCTAATTGTAGCCAATTTGGAATGAAAAATTAGATTTATTATCTAAAAAAGTTGTACAACCCGCTAATTGCATTCAATTTCGAAGGCAACAATAGATTTACAATCTATCTAAATTGTACAATCCGCTATTTGCAGTAATTGTACAATCCGCTATTTGGGTAATTATAACCTTAATAGATTAATAGTTGTCCACTTCTTTACCCATTAACTTAATTTACAATCATGATAAACACAACGGAAACTTCGGACAACCTTCCCTTAACAAGGAAATCTCAATCTCGCTACAACGAGAAATTTATTTTCGATTGCGACTACTTCATTTTATTCTGCACAAATTTCGAAAAATCTGATATACACGATCAGACGGATTCAGTACTAGAGACAAAGCTTGAAGACCTCGAGAATAGGTGGAAGAAATTGCAGAATTATTACGAGAGTCTCATGCTGTCATCAGGTCCTGAAGATATAAATGACTTCAAAGAGAACGCTACAATAAATTTAAATGCCAGCTCCGATGCAGTTTATACTTGTAGATCCCATATAGTAGATATACTGAAACTTTCAAGAGCATGTGACCCTCAAAACAATGCGTCTCGTATGAGTATTTTGCCTCAAAACGTTCCTAATCGCAGAAATACTTTTATAAAGCTTCCGCCGTGTGAAATAGATGTTTCTCAAGGCAATTACGAGGAATGGCCGTCATTTCACAATTTATTCACAACTTTATACATTGAAAATGAGGACATCCCGCGGGCACAGAAACCCTTTTATGTGTGAACTAAAACCGGTGGCAGCGCTGGAGCCATTGTCAAACGTTACGCTTTATGCGATGAAATTTTTGACCAAGCTTGGAATGCCCTTAAGTCCCGATATGAAAACAAGCGTGTATTAGTTGACAGTCAGCTTAAGGTTCACTTTAATCTCCCTATTGCCATTTCTGAAAATAGTGAATCTCTTCAAAAAAGTCATTCTACAGTAAATGACTGTTTAACAGCCCTCAGATCACTTGATGTCAATGTCGACTCATGGGATCCAATTCTCATTTACTTAATTTCTACAAAATTACCCGATCAAACACTTTCGCTTTGGGAACAATCCCTCAAATAACATCGTGAATTACCTAACTGGTCGCAACTAGATTCATTTCTTGTAAACAGATACGAAGTTATAGAGCATATCACAAGCATAAAAGCTACTAAGCAACGGTATAGTCTTCTAAATGTACCCCCATTATCCATACAGTCATACTCTTCCCAAGAAAGGCTCCATATATATTGTAAAGTATGTAAAGGGGACCATATTTTAAGAAGCTGCCCCAAATTTCGTAAATATACCGTAGAACAAAGAGTAGATTTCGTTTACCAAACCAAATTTTGCAACAATTGTCTCTCTCCCGCGCATACTGAAGCAAAATGTAGCAGTAAAAATACTTGCTTTATATGCAATATGAACCACCGCACTTTATTGCATTTACCAAAAACTCAGAACTCTTTCAAACCAAGTCACTCACAAGATCCGAAAGATCACTATGACTTTAAACAATCTAAACCCGAACCTCTAGGAAAATCTCAAACTGTATTCAATAGCGAATCACCTACTACTTCAAGTAAAGCTCGTACTTCTCAAGTATAAGCCAATTCCTCGTCAAATTGAGCACTTGGGCGAGCATTTCACAGTCAGGGCTTTAATAGATCCGTGTTGTCAAAGAACATTTTTGTCCGAAAAAATTAGAAAACTACTTCAATTACCATCCCGAAGATCTTATGCGGAGATAATAGGAATTGGCGGACAAATCAGCGAACAAAGAATGTAAGCACGTTTTATTTTCTAAACATTGCAACGTGAGTTTTTCAGTCAACGCCATTATTTTCCCAAGCTGACAAAACGCTTACCATCAGTCCCATTTGAACTTCCAGTCTCCTCAGACATCACAAATCTTGATTTAGCAGATCCTTCAATCGTTCGTCACCAGTAGACTTAATTTTTGGAAATGACTCAGAACAACTTATAAATATCGATGATATTAAGAAGAATGTTTGTGGCCAAGCTTCGGCATATATCACCATTTTTGGATGGGTGCTTAGTGGTCCCATTCAAACTCAAACCGTTCAGTCGTTTACAACGTCGGTAATATCCTCGGAAAATTCTACACTTAACGAAATTCTAAGAAAGTTTTGGGAGTAAGAGGAACTTCCCATTACTCCCCCCGTTTCATCTCAGAATCAATGTTGTGAGGATTTTTTCAAAAAACAACCACTAGACAAGCGGATGGAAGATATGTCGTTAGGCTTCCATTTAAAAAGGAACTCCTTGATTCCACAGAACTTGAAAAGCAATACAATGTAGTTCTATCGGAGTATTTATCCATGGACCACATGGCAAGAACTTTTCGTGAAATACTTTCCGATGGAAAATACTTTTCATTCTATCTTCCCCATCATGCAGGTAGAGTTGTATTCAATGCCTCACGTAGTACAAAATCCGGTCATTCTCTCAATGACGTACTGTACACAGGTCCAACACTTCAACGTGATTTAATGACAATAATTCTGAACTGGCGAAAGTATCGTACCGTTTTCAGCGGCGACATTCACAAAATGTTTCGCCAAATCCTAGTTCACCCAAACGATAGGCCCTTTCAGAGAATCCCATTCCAAGAGGAATCAAATGGCACTTTCAAAGATTTTCAACTTAAAACTGTAACTTTTAGAGTAAATTGTGCGCCTTTTTTGGCCATCCGCACGCTTCTCCAATTCGCAACTGATTTCGAAACTCGATTTCCCAAGGCAGCCTCCATTTTACGGAAGGAAACATATGTTGACGACATACTGTCTGGAGGTCATACAATCGCAGATGCAATTCTTTCTCAAACAGAACTCATCTTAGCTCTCAAATCAGCAATCCTTCAGATTGAAGAATCTAGTTCAACTAAAGCTCTCGAAATCAAATGGAATGCTCTTACCGACTCTTTCAGCTATTCCTTTCATCCAATATCACAATCCGAAACCGCAACTAAGCGCCAGATTTTGTCTGCTGTGGCAAAATAATTTGATCCAGCCGGTTGGATAAACCCGATGGTTATAAGAGCTAAAATGCTCATGCAACAGTTATGGTTAGAAGGTATAGATTGGGATGATAACGTGAGTGGTGATTCTCTTATAAACTGGAACAACCTTATATCCGATCTCTCTTACGTTGAAAATATCTCCATTCCACGATGGCTTCGTTACGATCCCACGGGGAATATTCAAATTCATGGTTTTTCTGACGCTTCCAAAGCAGCTTATTGCACAGCTGTCTACATACGCTGTCAAGCTCAGTCATCTGTAGTTTACTCTAATTTGCGAGTATCCAAAAGCAAAGTAGCGCCCCTGCAACCCGTCTGCTTACCTAGCTTAGAGCTTAATGGGGCTGTATTATTGGGAAATTTAATCAATTACGTTATCCAATCTCTCGATTTAAAAATACAGAAACAATACTCTGGACAGATTCTTATATTTGTCTAGGCTGGTTAGCTATGCCACCTTGGTCATGGGGAACATATGTGGCAAATCGAACAGCTCAAATTCACCGTTTACTTCCAAAAGCAACACGGCGTCACGTTCCCACTCATGGGTTATCAGATATCGGAACGCTTGGTTGTAAACTGCAAGATCTTGCAAAGAATCACTTATGGTGGCAAGGGCCTCCTTGGCTGACGAAACCCTCGTCAAATTGGCATAGCACAAATCCGTTATATTTTCACGAAATCGGCAAAAAGGTTCAATTCGATTGCAGAACCTGACATTTTACACAGATTTTCATCTTATGATAAAGCATTAAGAGTCTTGCTTACTCAAATCTCAATTTGACCCAAAAAGAAGTAAATTTGGTTGAAACCAGATTAATAATTGTAGCTCAAAAATCTCGCTATGAGCCAGAATATTACAATCTTATGAAGTCTAAAATGATATCGAACAAAAGTTCGCTAAAAACTCTAAGCTCCTTTCTAGATGCGAACGATATACTGCGGGTAAATGGTCGATTATCGGGTTCAGCTCTCCCATATAATGAACGCTACTCAATAATATTACCAGGCAACTCCCGACTCTGCCAACTCTACCTTTCCCTTTTTCATTTATTCCTAGCTCACGGAGAATGCCAACAAATGTGTCGAATGACTCAAACTGAATTCTGCATATCTCGTTTAAAGTCTCGAATTAAGAGAATTATAAGACACTGTAAAAATTGCATAATTTTTAAAAAGAAGCCTTGTTCCCAAATCATGGCTACTTTACCTCCCGAAAGGTGCAATCTCTCAGTTCCCTTTCAAACCACTGGCATAGACTTCGCAGGTCCATTTGAAATGAAAACCTCAACTATTCTGAAAGCTCCTTACGTTAAAGGTTATGTCAGTGTGTTTGTGTGCTTTAGTACAAAAGCCATTCACTTGGAAGCATGCTCAGACCTATCCACAGCAGCCTTTCGAGCGGCATTCGCTCGTTTCGTTGGGAGGCGGGGTCTCCCTCATCGGGTAGTCTCAGACAACGGTTGAAATATCCTCGATGCAAGAGAACTATCTCATGAATTTGCATCATTTATAAAATCGGCTTCCACAGACATTTCTCAAAAATATGTCACTCACGGCTTTGAATGGCGTTTCGTTCCATCTCACGCTCCCCATATGGGCGGCTTATGGGAGGCAGCCGTTAAAAGCTTCCAATTTCATTTAAAACGTATTGCTTGTTCCCAAAGGTTTAGTTTTGAAGAATTCACGACGATTCTTACCAGAATAGAGGGAGTTTTAAACTCTCGCCCGATTTCTGCTATGTTTGAAGACCCTTCAGATTTGACGGCTCTTACTCCATGCCATTTTCTCAGAAGAGCACCGATTATGTCTCTTCCTGAGCCAACAGCTCAAAATCTCTCTCTTTTAAACAGATGGGAAAAGCTTAAGGCGCTACACCAATTTTCAATCAGGTGGAAAGAAGATTACTTACAGATGTTATAAATGGAAAAATTCGACTACTAATATTAAACCCGGTGAACTTGTAGTAATCATTGACGATTTATTGCATTTTGCTCTATTACGTCACTAATTATATATACTAACGCATTTTCTCATATTTATCACTAATATCTTTTTTCTCTTCTCTTTGTTTCATTCTAGTCTCTTAGCAGAAACAATCGACGCACTCGGGATCCCGAAATTCATCAGTGCAGAGTATGCAACGATACCATTCGCTGAGATTCTGCCAGAAATTTCTTAATATGACACCTAAAGTACGCAACAGAATGGTCGCAAACACCGATACTGCGAAAATTGCCCAATGGACACATGCCACAAATGTGGCAATTATCACCACACACTACTGCACCCCAGTCGTACCACACGAAATGACCTGAGACGCAGAATCAAAAGAATGCGCAGGCCGTCAGTTATCAATCAACGTCATCACGACAATCACCCTCGCAACTCAACCAAAGATCGCCATCAATCCACTAACAAAAGGCAACAATTGCCAATCATCCAAACTCAGCCGATCGTTCCTGATCAACGAGTGATTTCGATCCCTCACACAGGTGCTATGCGCCCAACCGGGATCTAAGGTTGCACAAGTGCAAGGGGCGGCATTCAAAAATACTTATTTTCGACAACATATTTATATTTTCATACATTTTACAATTATACAAAATGAATTGTTATTATAACATTTGAATTCCTAATTTATAATCAATTCCTTTATACAATTTACATTTTAATATAAAACTTATTGTGAATTGAAATAACCTAATTGTGTAAAAATAGAATTTATCTAATGTAAATTTATAAACGATACACGAAGTAACCTGTCACTTAAAGCAATTATAAACCTCACTTAATTTATAACAGCCAACTGGTGAGCATCAAATAAATACTTTTATATAATTAAAACTAACCTCTCTTCCCTTTTTATTTCTCACTTTATACGCTATTTAAATTCAACCTGATTTAATAATTCCGTTGGAGCAATTATTAATTTTACGCAACAAAGTTGTACAGAATTACATAGTACATACAGTCCAACATCATAAGCTCTGCTTCATTTCCAAGAGGCACCATAGCTCACAAAATCCCTATCACTTTGTTCACTCAGAAAGCGGATTCGTTTTAGCTACGGAATTTGATGCCAACTGAATTTTTATGGTCCTATGTACTATGTCAGTATTCTATTGTGATTACTTAATTATATTTTCCTAATTTCCTTACGAAGTACAAGGCAACTGATTTTTAACATAAATTTTAATGTATAAATTGTCAAATTCAGTTGATACAATGGAATTTAGAGTTATGTTATTGATTGTAGCAACCATATATCGGATAAAAATACCAAAAATATCTTGCATGTTAAAAAATACACATACGGGGCATAACTCCTGAACGGTCCCAAAAAAAAAGTCGATGTTGTTCGATTTTGATAAAATTCTGGTAAAATGTTGCTGTAATGCATAGCATTCTAAATCCAAAATATTGAAAGCTTTCATGAAATATTTTCAGAATTACAGGGTTGAAAATTTTGGGTTTCTAAAAAAATGCTTTTTCCATTACTTCTATATTTGTTTATGGAGTTCGTACAAATCAAAAAACAAAAAGTGATTCTTAAAGTATTTTTGACGGGCTTTACAATGCCGATATCTTCATTTCGTTTTGGCCGACATTTAACCTTTAAATTCAAGGTCAAATTAGTAAATTTGATGTAACTCAAAACACTCCCCTTTTAATTTTTTTAAAATTATTTTTATGCATCATACGTTTATATGGTTTTTTGGCTATAACTCGTCAACTAGTTGATATTTTTTCAATCTGTAAACGCCAAGTTATTGCTAGAGACCTGGGCAACAATTAAATTTTTTTAAAAAATTGATTTAGAAAATTTTTTTTTTCAAGCTTTTTGAAAATATTTTCCACAAAACTAAGTCTTTTTATTTTTACTATTATGTGTAAAAAATTAAGAGGCTGGTACAATAGCTTCTGAAATATCGAATTTTCAAGAAAAGGCTCTGATAACCGTTGCTATTAATATTGTTGTATACATAAACCTTGTTAAGGGGGGGGGGGGGGAAGGTTTTAAAAGTTAAAAAAGTCGTATTTTCATAATTCTTTTTTGAAGATATGAATAACGTTGGATTATTTATTTCATATATACACTATAGCTTAACATTTGAGGAATCTTTGAAAAAATTTTCAATTAAAAATTTTAATAAAGTCCGTGACAGCGAATATCCGGAGGCGTTGTTGCTTTGTGGTGAACATCATAACTCGCTACCGGATGATCTGAAGTAAAAAAAATCGAAATGCGTTTAAAAGGTGACATGTTTCCCGAGGTAATCACGAAGAGTTTTTTTTAAGTTTTTAAAGTGATTTAAAAACAAAAAAATTAATTTAGTAATCTCATTCTTTGGTTCGTTTTTCTTTGCTTGTTGTTGTTGCGTGATAGAAAAGTAATTTGTCTTGTTTTAATAGTTGGTCGCTAAAATTTACTTGCTTCATTATTAATGGTACTTCATTATTACCGGTGTGCATTATTGTTGCAAAAATTAATTTTATTGCCTGTTTTGTTATTTATTTGCTTCTGCTTTCATATTGACGGTGTTACATAATTTTTAAAACCTTTTAATTTTGATATTTAAAATGCCGCCTTTACGGAAAATTCGGAATAAGCTAAATTTACTAACTGAATGTGCTAAGTGTAGAAGAAAAAAAAATTCAAAAAACAAACAAAAAATATGTTTGTGTCTGTGTACAGCACGAAAATGTAAAACTTATGATAGCTGGTGCTAATTTTAAGAAATTATCTGAGTCTTCAGAATTTCCATTAGCAACATATCATGATTGCTTATATATGGTACAGTGTACAAAATCGAAAATAGTTTGCTTTTTAGGGGAATGTGAATCATGTCCATTTAAAAATAAATTAAAAGGTAGTTTATTTATAGTATTTGATGAAAATTGCATCGATGAAATTCGCTTTGATGCCTGGAAACAAACAGATAGGTGCAAATTTCAAACAATCATTAACGGCGTAGAATTTTTCGTTGATGAATTTTCTGAACGAATATTGAGACGCACGATTTTATTACCAAAGAACAGTCAAACTTTTTTTTAAGACGTTTGACTTTGCAGAAGACTAAGCTTTGGTGATGCATGATTCAGTTCAGTCGTTTCATTGAACAATGATCAGACAACAATATATACAATAGTTGTTTATTATCGTGACCAAAATGAATTGAAGTACAAAAGTATGGCAATCATATCGGATAATTTATCTCATGACACGGTCTCCGTTTATGAATACCAAACAATTGTAATAATTTATCTGAAGTCTCTAGGATTTGATATATATAAACTAATTTATTTCACAGACGGAGCAGCTCAACGCTTTAAGAATAAAAGCAAATTCACAAACGTCTTAGTTCAGAAAACAGATTTTGGTATTGAGGCTACTTTCATGTGACGTCCCATGGAAAGGAGCTTGTGATGGAATTGGAGCCAACATAAAAAGACAGGCGGCACACTTCAATCTGCAATATTCTAGTGATAGACGTATTTTAGATCCCAAAACATTTTACGGCTGGGCAAACGAACATTGTAAAGAAACAAAAGTTTTTTTTAGCAGTAAGGAAAGTTATAACGAGACCGCAAGTATATTAAAGCCAAGGTTTGATAATGCAATTACAATAAAAGGCACGTTGCAGTACCATGCTTTAGTACCAAATGATGCAAGACTAATCCTTAAAATATTTTCCAAGTTCAAACGATTTCGATTACTTTCCGCAAGCAAAACGTAAAAAACAAAGATATTACTATGTTAATTTGTTTGTTTTTAAATCATTTAATTTTTAATTTTCTTATTTTTTTCTTATTCGGTTTGTAAATTTTTTGTGTTTTTTTTATTGTTTTGTTTATTATTTTTTTAATATTCCTTCTTTTTTGTCTGTTAGATTTATAGTCATTTTTCAGACATATTGCAATTACTACTGTAATTAATATGCAAATTTTAATTTTGTTTAAATGGTGCGTGGTAAAGAAGAAAGCATATATTTCAAAAATTCATAACTGCACTGTATTCTTAATTACTGAAGGAAGATCATTTATAAATAGCGTAAATAAAAGAGGTCCCAAGTGACTACCTTCAGGTACACCAGATAATACTTTTATGTTGTTGGAATACGAGTTACGAAACTTAATACATTGTGTTCTGTCTTTTAAATATGATCCAATCCATTCTATCAGCAATATACCGAAGTCCATACCGTCAAGCTTAAACAACAATAGATCATGATTTACTTTATCGAATGCCTTGCTAAAATCATTGTAAATAACATCTGTTTGTTTCATATTAATGAAACCATCATTTACCAAAGTTGTAAGCTCCAAAAGATTTGTTATTGTAGAGCGTGATTTGCAGAATCGATGTTGCGTTGGAGATACGATAGAGGACACATGATGTGACAGCGTGTCATATATAAGTTTTCCAAATAGTTTTGGAATAGCACTTAGTTTAGCAATACCTCTATAATTCGAAATACCAGCTTTAGATTCAGACTTAAAGAAGGGAATAATAAATGATTCTTTCCAAATGGGAGGAAAGTAATCCAATTTAAGGGATATGTTAAACGTATAAGACAAAGGAATATACAATAAATGAGCGCAGCGCTTTAAAATGCAACTAGGAACACCGTCAGGACCAGCAGAATACGACAATTTCAATTTTGTCAGGGCATTCAGAACTGTATGTTGATTGATGGATGGTATATTAATAATTGAAGATTCCGATATTATGTGTGGATACAGATTATTGCTATTAAATACTGTCGAAGTAAGTTGATGCAAAAAAGTCTGCACATATATTACTTATGGAGTTATCATCTGAATATTCTAAATCACCGTACTTCATAACCGAAGGAAAGTCCGCAGTACGTCTTTTAGAATTAATAAATTTATAAAATGATTTTGAATTATTTTTTAGATTATTCCTTACTTTAATTAAATAGTTATTATAGGCCAATTGATTAGCAATATTAAATTCCGATCTTGATAACGAGTATTTCATATAATCTATCAATGTTCCATATTTTCTATAATTTTTGTACATTTTGTTTTTCTTATTTTTAAGTTAAGATAGATGTTTTGTATTCCAAGGAGGACCATTCGATTTAGGAGGTAACATTTTAGGTACAGATGCCGAGAAACATTCAAAGAGGTGATGATAAAATGTATGCAAACACAAGTCCAAGTTATCATTGCAACGAGATAACACATTTATCCAGTCAATTTGGAATAGATGGAGTTGTAAATCTTGGTAATTAGTTTTATTAAAGCAAAAGATTTTATCGCTGTGAGTTACCTTTTTTTTATAAAGAGGATAGGAACAAAAGCAAGATATCTCAAGTGTTGGATGGTATATATCTTCCGGATTAGAAATAGGGCTATGCCAAATGCATTTGTGACGGAGTTGACTTGGAAAAGACAATTTTCCAATAAACCATGAATAAATGCAGCTGAAGAATCGGAATAATTAGATGGAACTAAATAATTGGTATCAGGATCAGCTTTCCAGGAAGTATACGGCATGTTAAAATCTCCAATTAACATTAATAAATCAGATGGTTTTATATAATTTTGGATTAATACCCTGTTTCCATAACACAATTCGTCACAGACGAACGAAAATTTGTTTGTATTTTGTTTTTGTTCTTCATACAAATTTTCGTTCGTCTGTGACGAATTGTGTTATGGAAACAGGGTATAAATCAACAGCTTTCAGACGATCCTCATAAACAGAAAGCGAAGAGTTAGGCGGAATGTATGAGTAAATAATGTATATGGACCTGTTATTAATTTTAGCTAAAACACATATAATCTCAATATGTAAAAAATCGTTTAAGATAATTTCCTCAGACGAAAATTCGTTTAGTATAGCAACCAATATGCCGCCACCAGACTTTTTTATTACATTATTACACTGATTATTATTTTTATCAGACTCAATTCTTTCACAACTTTCTCTATCTTTTCGGAAAATTTGATATTTAGGGCAAAAAATCTCAGAGTTATTAACTTTTTTACTTCAAACATGCCATTATTAAGCTCTACAGTCAAAAACAGCACAACTTTAAATAAGGTAACACAATTGTTAACTATGGTCACGAAAAACGTTTAATCACAATAGAGTTTAAGATAAAACCACAAAAAACGGCAACGGTAACGATTACAGTAAAGCTACGATCTGGCTACACACAACCAACCAGTATTTTGGGTAAAAGAAACAGCTGTAGACAATATTTCTTGTTGATAATTTTCGTGTAAATATTGAGTGTTTTTTATTTTTTTTTTTATTAATTTCTGTTCGGTTCACTTTTATTTCTGTGAATAATAGTTACTGTGATCAAACCTTTCAATTTTATATTAGTTAAAATTTAAATAGTGAAACACTGATGTCAGAAATTATAAAAATGTTATATTTAGTACAAATTTTATATAAAACTATGTTTTAAAACTGTAGATTTTAATAAATATGAGGAGATTTAAAAAACACGTCTGACTCCACCGACGACACGAAAAGAGCGATGTGATAATTGTTATGTTTTAATTGAATAGATTGTTTCTATATGAAATTTTTCTACTTACGGCGGCCGTGAAGTTTGAACCATGAACCTTCACATACACTCGTACTTGCACCTTTTGCTCAGCGCTTTAACACACTCACCTTAAGTCAGGCCTACGAGCAGTGTGGTTAGATTCAGTTTTCGTATCACACAGCTTTACTTTGTATTAATTTCATAAGATACAACTCTGTCCAAACAAACAATCGTTATTTTTGAATTTTGAATATTTTTTGCATTTATACTTCTAATTTCCACTATTCTCAGTTTTCGTAAGAGTTGTCATATGTGATGTACGGTTTTGTACATACCTACATATGCACTTTTACATATATTTGAGATGACGCTTTGAAGCGAAGAAATTTTTTGTTTGTTAAATTTATTGTCATTTTTCAGACATATTGCAATTACAACTGTAATTAATATACAAATTTTAATTTTGTTTAAATGGTGCGTGGTAAAGAAGAAGAAAGCATATATTTCAATTAAAACATAACAATTACTGCACTGTGTTCTTAATCGGACAGGTTTCTGTCATTTCAGCCTTCATCAGCGATTTATTGAACATTGTGATAATTGTTATTCAATTAAAACATAACAATTATCACAATGAACACTGTGAACATTGTGATAATTATTATTCAATTAAAACATAACAATTATCACAATGTTCAATAAATCGCTGATGAAGGCTGAAATGCCAGAAACCGGTGCGATTAAAAATCACTGAATTTTTGAAATATATGCTTTCTTCTTCTTTACCACGCACCATTTAAACAAAATTAAAATTTGCATTATATGTGATTTTTGTTGAGCTAATTGGGCCTATTATATTAATGTAAATAAAAAACCTTTTATTACATATTTCTCCCAACGTTTCGTCAATTTATTGTTGACATCTTCAGGGGTTTGTCTATTTAATTTTTTCAAAAACATTAAATTAATATAAAAATAGTATACATCATACATTATAAACTTACAATTTTCAATTAATTTTTCACATTAAATTATAAATTGCTTACATAAAACAAAAAACATTAAACATTTAACATATACAAATATTAAATTAAACACAAAACTTAAAATAATATCACAGTTTTTCCTTATATTTTATTGCAACTCTGTAATCGGTGATGAAGGCTGAAATGCCAGAAACCGGTCCGAATAAGAATACAGTGCAGTTATGAATTTTTGAAATATATGCTTTCTTCTTCTTTACCGCGCACCATTTAAGCAAAATTAAAATTTGCATATTAATTACAGTAGTAATTGCAATATGTCTGAAAAATTACTATAAATCTAACAAACAAAAAAGAAGGAATATTAAAAAAATAATAACAAAACAATAAAAAAAAAACACAAAAAATTTACAAAACGAATAAGAAAAAAAAAAAGAAAATTAAAAATAAAATGATTTAAAAACAAACGAATTAACATAGTAATATCTTTTTTTATTACGTTTTGCTTGCGGAAAGTAATCGAAATCGTTTGAACTTGGAAAATATTTTAAGGATTAGTATTGCATCATCTCTTGGTACTAAAGCATGGTACTGCAACGTGCCTTTTGTTGTAATTGCATTATCAAACCTTGGCTTTAATATACTTGCGGTCTCGTTATAACTTTCCTTACTGCTAAAAAAACTTTTGTTTCTTTACAATGTTCGTTTGCCCAGCCGTAAAATGTTTTGGGTTCTAAAATACGTCTATCACTAGAATATTGCAGATTGAAGTGTTCCGCCTGTCTTTTTATATTGGCTCCAATCCCATCACAAGCTCCCTTTCCATGGGACGTCACATGGAAGTAGCCTCAATACCAAAATCTGTTTTCTGAACCAAGACGTTTGCGAATTTGCTTTTATTCTTAAAGCGTTGAGCTGCTCCGTCTCTGAAATAAATTAGTTTATTTATATCAAATCCTAGAGACTTCAGATAAATTATAACAATTGTTTGGTATTCATAAACGGAGACCGTGTCATGAGATAAATTATCCGATATGATTGCCATACTTTTGTACTTCAATTCATTTTGGTCACGATAATAAACAACTATTGTATATATTGTTGTCTGATCATTGTTCAATGAAACGACTGAACTGAATCATGCATCACCAAAGCTTAGTCTTCTGCAAAGTCAAACGTTTTAAAAAAAAGTTTGACTGTTCTTTGGTAATAAAATCGTGAGTCTCAATATTCGTTCAGAAAATTCATCAACGAAAAAGTCTACGCCGTTAATGATTGTTTGAAATTTGCAACTATCTGTTTGTTTCCAGGCATCAAAGCGAATTTCATCGATGCAATTTTCATCAAATACTATAAATAAACTACCTTTTAGTTTATTTTTAAATGGACATGATTCACATTCCCCTAAAAAGCAAACTATTTTCGAGTTTGTACACTGTACCATATATAAGCAATCATGATATGTTGCTAATGGAAATTCTGAAGACTCAGTTAATTTCTTAAAATTAGCAGCAGCTATCATAAGTTTTACATTTTCGTGCTGTACACAGACACAAACATATTTTTTATAAAGGCGGCATTTTAAATATCAAAATTAAAATGTTTTAAAAATTATGTAACACCGTCAATATGAAAGCAAAAGCAAATAAATAACAAAACAGGCAATAAAATTAATTTTTGCAACAATAATGCACACCGGTAATAATGAAGTACCATTAATAACGAAGCAAGTAAATTTTAGCGACCAACTATTAAAACAAAACAAATTACTTTTCTATCATGCAACAACCACAAGCAAAGAAAAACGAACCAAAGAAATTGGTTACTAAGTTAATATGTTTGTTTTTAAATCACTTTAAAAACTTAAAAAAAGCTCTTCGCGATTACCTCGGGAAACACATCACCTTTTAAACGCATTTCGATTTTTTATACCTTCCACACGTCAGTGGCAGAGGGTATATATAGGTTTGTCATTCCGTTTGTAACGCATCGAAAAACTAATTTCCGACCCCATAAAGTATATATATTCCTGATCCATATCACAGCTCGAGTCGATATAGCGATGTCCGTCTGTCCGTCTGTCTGTTGAAATCAAGCTCATTCACAAAAAAAGCCATCGAACTGGATAAGGCTACAATAATATCATTTGCCATAATTCCCAGCAGGTTGGTATTGAAAAAACATAAAACCCAGTGTGTTTGTTGTAACAGTTTAGTGGTTGAACATTATAATTGTACAACAACATAAAAAAATGCTACAATGCATATACATATATTAACAATACCAAGAACACAATAACATAGTTAGTAGTATTGCCACATATTTTTTTTATCGTTATCACGTTATAATAAAAAAAAATCGCCAGTATGAAAGAAAAAATGAAAACTAATAAAAATGAAAAATGGAAAATGAAAATGGAAAATGGAGAATGGAAATGGAAAATGTAAAATGTAAAATGTAAAATGTAAAATGTAAAATGTAAAATGTGAAATGTAAAATGTAAAATGTAACATGTAAAATGTAAAATGTAAAATGTAAAATGTAAAATGTAAAATGTAAAATGTAAAATGTAAAATGTAAAATGTAAAATGTAAAATGTAAAATGTAAAATGTAAAATGTAAAATGTAACATGTAAAATGTAAAATGTTAAATGTAAAATGTAAAATGTAAAACGTAAAATGTAAAATGTAAAATGTAAAATGTAAAATGTAAAATGTAAAATGTAAAATGTAAAATGTAAAATGTAAAATGTTAAATGTAAAATGTAAAATGTAAAATGTAAAACGTAAAATGTAAAATGTAAAATGTAAAATGTAAAATGTATAATGTAAAATGTAAAATGTAAAATGTAAAATGTAAAATGTAAAATGTAAAATGTAAAATGTAAAATGTAAAATGTAAAATGTAAAATGTAAAATGTAAAATGTAAAATGTAAAATGTAAAATGTAAAATGTAAAATGTAAAATGTAAAATGTAAAATGTAAAATGTAAAATGTAAAATGTAAAATGTAAAATGTAAAATGTAAAATGTAAAATGTAAAATGTAAAATGTAAAATGTAAAATGTAAAATGTAAAATGTAAAATGTAAAATGTAAAATGTAAAATGTAAAATGTAGAATGTAAAATGTAAAATGTAAAATGTAAAATGAAAAATGGAATATGGAAAATGAAAAAAGAAAATTGAAAAATAAAAAATTAAAAATAGAAAATGAAAAATGGAAAATAGAAAATGAAAAATGTAGAATGGAAAATGAAACAAGTAAGAGTGTTAAATTCGGCTGTGCCGAATCTTTGATACCCTCCACCTCGGTTTGAGTATTGATAATAAATGTAAACAATATATTTGAAAAAGTAAACAATTTGTTAAACTTAATACCAGATTATTTCAGCAAATTCATTGGGTTGATCCGCTTAACAGATGTTTTTTGTTTATTTCAAGAGTTGGTCTAAAAAGCTTTCTCACATTAGTAATTCGCACTCCAACGAGGAAAGATCGTTTTCGTCTTTTCTCTTATTTCGGATAAAAGAAAACACGTTTCGGTGTTTGCTTTTTGGACATCGTTGTTGCTGATCGGCATGCATTTAGGTTATATACCTATATTCATGCGTTTCCGGTTATATGATATAACCTCTCGATTAATTTAAAATTTTTGCAAATTAAATATCTCACCCTAACCTTCATTGCGAAAAAGCTCTCTCAATTTTTTTCTGTTGTTAAAATATTATCATATATGGAAAATAATTTTTTTTTACAATTAAAAGGGAGTTTTCTCTATTAGATTTTGTGGCAACACAAAATAACACCATACAATACAAAATCTAACTCAGTGATGCCAACTTTTGATTTTGAATTAAATTATGTTAATAAAATATATTTTCATTTATTGACTCCAAATACTACTACCTGGGAATTATCATCGAACTTCAATTTTTGGGGTTTACTTTGCCTACCATGAAGTCAAATTTTGAAGTCATCCAAGGACTATACATAATGAGGATGTGCAAAACGATAATGGAACGGTTAAACCAAAAGTCTGTATTTACTGCAACATTGTTGATTAATAAAAAGAAACATGCATATATAATTTTTTTTTATTCACCAATAATGTTGAAAATGTAATATCGTAAAAAAAATATTTATAGAATTTTATTTGAAATTAAATAAATAAATGATTATTTTTATTAGATCTTATTGATATGTTAAGAATTTATTGTTTTCAATAAGTTTGAAGAAAAAAAAATATGATAAAAAAAAAATACAATATTTCTTATTTCATTGGAATTCGAACATAAGCGAAAAAGATCAAGAGCCAGCGCACTACGCACTCGTCCACCAATATGTTATTCGGCAATTATGCATATAAATGTTTCTTTAGTTAAACAAAATCATAGGCAGAACGTTCAACAGAGAATATTGTGATGGGAACGTTGTGGTGAGAATGTTGGGATAGAACGTTGTGGTGAGAACGTTGAGGAGAGAACGTTGAGGAGAGAACGTTGATACGTTTAAAATTTTATCCCAACAAACGATGCCAGTAGTAAAATGCAAATGAAATGGAGAAAAAGTTATTCATACAAACAGTTTTTACATTATTTTGCTTTGTTGGGATGTTTTGCATGTAGTAACAGTAACAAAATCGACCTGATTTTGGCAAGCAGTGAATTTAATTGAGAAATGAAAACTACAATCCATGTACAGTCCTATCCACTTGAATAGCACACCTAAATGTATATATATCAAAAGCTTAAAGCACGCGCTATTTAAGTGGACAGGATTGTATGTTCATTTTAAAATGATATGTTTATTATTTATATCATTTCTACCACCATGTAACATTTCTACAATTACAATATTAATGTTTTTTGAACCAAAAAAAAGAAACATTAATGTTATATTTTTTGTTTTTGTACAAATTTGAAATAATTCATTTGATTTTATTATGTAATGATATGCATGAAATTTTCACAATTTTAATAAAAGTATTTTAACTATAATTAACTATACAAATTTATTTTAGAAATTCTTTTTGTTTTTTTTTTTCACATGAAAATATTACATTTCATAAATATTTGAAGAGTATATAATATTTTTAAAATTTATAAACGAATATTTGAAAGCAATATGAAATGTTATTTAATATATATATATATATATTTGTTTTTTTTTTTTTTTGTAAATAAGTATATAATTTAAGTTTGTAATTAATATATAAGATATGAATATACATATATGTATTGCAACAGTTTTTATGTTCGCAATTCTTAAATAGCATTTGACGTTTTCTAAAATTCATTGAATTTAAATCAATGTTTTCTGTAGTCCGATTCTGAAAATTTCAACGATCCGACAATCGCAAAATATATCGACAGCTATTGTTGTTTGCACTAAGGATTAAGTAATTCACTAAGTACATACATCTTAACGACAGTCGACAAATCTATTTTTCTATTTATTTAAATTGTAGACGAGTGGCATCTCTGTCAAAATAAGCGAAAATCACAAAGAAGAATAGAAAAAAAAAACAAATTACTTCGTGTTTGACAGGATGATTTTATCTTTATGTTTAATATCTTTTTTTTTACTAATATTTGTGTTTATTTATTTGAAAATGAAATAATGAATTGAATATGCTATTTAATTTTTTTATTTATATAAAAAAGTCTTTTAATAAAAGCAAAATATTTTCACTATTTTATGATTTTTATTTAAGTATGACGACATTTCAACCTAAAAATTTTAGTTTTTATCGATTGAATAAACAACACAAAAATGGTTGTCGTTTAGATAACAACAACAGCTGAGTTTAATAAAAGCGAATATCGTTTAAAAATGTTACTGATAATTTTGCGATTTTCTTTTTTTTAACGATTCGACTATCGTTAAAAGAAGTTACTGAATCGCGGTAGTGAAAAGCTATTAATTTCTCCTGAATGTCAATATTTTTTTTAAATGTAAAAATTTTTTAAATGTAAACATAGGTGTTGGTGTTTTTTTTTTTTTTGAATTTCAATTTGTGTTTAACGAATAAAATTTATATATTAAAGATGCAATAGATGTCTTCTAAATTTAAAATTATAATTTCCGACGTTTTGATATAATTTTCTGAAATTAAATTAATTGTAATTTATAATTGGAAATTTTTAATTCCAGTTTTTAGAATTGATATTTTCTTGAATTTGAATGGAAAATTTAAAAAGAGCAATTTTGTATTTATGTGGATAGTAATGCTTTAGTAATTATAAACAATTTTTAAAAATTAGATGTAATCGCAATCAGATATTTTGTAGGTAAAGCAGAATAATAGTTCTATATAACTATGTAAAACTGTTTTGAAAGCAAAAAACTCATTGATGAACTCGGTAACTATATTTTATAAAGACAACAAAAAGTTAACATGCCAAACTTATATTCATATTTGTAAAAGAATAATGAAAAAACATATGAAATAAAAGACCAGCCCGTGTATACTCTTAACATTGTTCTGTATGATATCTAGTTGAAAATATTGACATTCATGTTAAAATAGAAGTAACTATTGCAAGGCTAATTAGAACAAAAATTGTGGCGTCATCTATTGCGGCATAGTCAAGCTGAGCAAAATGAAGTGACACTCTGTTAAAGCAAAAGAAATGTATTTTCCCCACAACAAAATATTGCAGAAAATTATGTAAATAAAATAATATACCGATTTATTTCTAACATGCAGTTGTTATGGATATACATATGTATATATAATATATGTATATTATTTGTATTATCTAATACGTTTATGTATGTATATGTAAATATTACACACAAAAAATACAACATCAAACGTTATTTTTGTGTTTTTCTTTTTAAATAAATTTATACATAAAATTTTTTTGCTAAATTTACATTTTTTTTTTATTAACAACTAGGTATTTTAGCATTATTTGCTCTAGATGTTGGTGAATTTTTGCTCCCTTTATATTAACTCGTAGTGTCTGCTTGTCGAAAAAATTTTGGATCGATTTTAACCCCTTTCCCGTAACCCATTCGATCTGAAATTTTGCAGGCAGGCTCGTGGTAATAACAGAAATGATTTAACATTAACATTAACATTAACATAACATTTTTATTATACTATTACCACAACGACCACAAAAACAACAAGTCCAGCTATGACAACAACACAACATTTAGAATAACAACAAGAACAATATAGAAACATCATATTTTTAATTTTTTTTTACTTTTTCAGAGATTTCCCTGGACCTGTTCCACCGCTTTTAATGATTTTTGATATAGAAATCTTCCTATGAATTTGGTGAATCATTCTCATTAAAACTTATCACTGTAGCTGCACTATGGAGGGCGTGATCGTGACAAGAACAACATAGAAAATTATATTTTTTCAAGACTTTTTTTAGTTCTTCATTCAAATCTCGGGCCCTAATCGGCCGATTTGGACGATTTTAAATAGCAAACTTTTCAGGATGTTAGTGAATCATTTTTTATATCAACGAGCACCCTAGCTGCCCGATTGATGCCGTCATCGTGATTTCCACAGACGGACAGACGGACAGACGGACATCGCTATATCAACTCCGGTTGTTATAAGGATCACAAATATATATATTTTATGGGGTCCAAATTTTTTTTTCTAATTATTACAAACGGAATGACAAACTTATATATACCCTCTGCACACTGGAGTGGAGGGTATAATTAAACAAAACATAACTGTTGATTCGGCGATTCCCACGTTGAACGACGGTACGACGTTTTTGTTGGCTGCGTGTGCGGATTCGGGTTACTGCCTGTGAATCCGCTTAGCAATGAGTTTTGACGGATGCACTCTGAATCACTGATGTCTATAATGTTTTCTGTTTCACAAATACTTAATTTATTATAGTCTTTGCAGTCATTCTTAATTCCAAATAACTTATTATAACATTTCAATAGCTTTTTAAAATTTGTCTTAATTATTACATTGTTTCTTTTTACAGGTCTAATTGAAAAATTTTCACAAGTCTCGCTAGCAGTTGTTGGAATATTTACTATGTAAATGATTTCTCTATTATTTGATGCGACCTTAATTTTGGAAAAGTTCAGTAACTCATCCATATTACCGAATGGAATATTGTCCCTATAAAAAATATCCTTTAAAACATTAACTTCAGTATCAGAAAAAATAAATGGATTTACAATATTTGCTTTAGCCCATTGAATGGCATATTCCATGTTAGATAACTCTTCTTTTATGATCTCTACTTTATACTTAAAGTCTAACAATTTTTCTTCTTTAATTTCATTTTCTAACAATTTGGAAACATTATTGGTTATAATTGAGAGTCTATTAATTTTTTCTAGCGTTAATTGATTAATTACAATTTGGTTATTATTGTTTTTAGGACATTGTTAATTTTATCTTTTATTATTTCGAAATCATGGTGATCCGGACTACCGGCTACCCATTTCCAAGCGCTACCGATAAAATCCAGAGACCTCTTTGTTCTCGTCTTAGATTTCAGTCTGGATAGACAGGATTTCATCTGAGATAAGTTATAGGATAGATAAGGTAACAGTGAGTTGTTGGTACTGTTGTTTAAGTTGATTTTGTTTTCCAGTTCTTCAATTAATTTTTCGTACTCCCTCAAGTCGATAGTGTGGACAAGCTTGAATACGCCAGTCTGGATTTTAGCTGAGCCTGTATTGATCACGACGAGTCTAGAGTTAGAGTAGTCCATTATCTGGAACTCACTCTCAGAAAACGTAATCGTTAAAAGTAATTGTAATAAAATGTAGCAAAGTTAGTTTCTTATATGTTTCTTGTGTACGATTCTCCCGCTTTCAGTCACGATAGTGGAGTGTCTGTCCTCTTTTACTATTTCCCGTTTGAATTTTTCGGTTAGTTTAGTCCCAAGTCTTTTATTTATTCTCACAAAAATCTCCTGTCCAGGTATGTACTGTTTAATTTCATTTTTGTTCCTAATGTGATATTCTAAGTCCTTTTCTTGTTTCCTTTTCAGTTTCTCAATGTTAGTCTCCCTTGCCGTTCATAGCTACCCGGAGAAAAATCTACAGTTCTCCCAAAGAACATGTCTACAGGTTTCTTTCCTATTGTTGAATGAAAAGAATGATTATATTCATTAACAGATTTCTCTTGAAGCTCTTCGAAATTTCTACAAACACCTGCGTCTTTAATGCATCTCAAGATTTCTGCCAATGTTGAATGAAATCTTTCAATTTGCCCGTTGGCTTCACTCCTATAGGGAGGTGTAGTAAAAACTTCTATTCCTAGTTCATCTTTCATCATGAAAAGTATCGAAGCCGAGTTTAATGATTTTTCATTATCCATGACAACGGTTTTAGGAACTCCGTAGAAAAAAAGAATTTCCCTTAATGGTTTTCTGATGTCTTCTATCGATTTTCCTTCTAAAATTTTCGTCTGCGCGTACTCTGAAAATTTATCGAGTGCCGTCAGAACTATCTTCTTGTCAGTTGAGAAAATGTCAATGTGAATGACTTGACCAGGATAATTTGGTATTGGTGTAATATTTAATTTTGGTTGGTTGGGATGTCGCTCGTACTTATTCTTCTTGCACGTGGAGCAAAGCTTCAATATTCTTTTAATTTTGGAGAACATGCTAGGGAAATAAGCTCTTTCTAATATCTGGGACTTATTTTCCACAGCGTTTCTGTGCGCGCGATTATGAGTCTCTATAATCAATGTTTCCTGATCGGATTCTGACAAAATGTCCTCAACAAAATTTTGAGTAAATCGTACCTTATAATTTTTTAGATGATGTGGGTAAATTTCCTGTATTCTTCCCATAATGAATTCTGGGGCTTTTATGCAGTTTATTACAGACGGATTTAGATATCTCTTTAGTACTGATAGTAATTTTTCGGTATCATAGTCCTGTTCTGATATTATATGTCTGTGATATCCTGGAAAAATTATCTGAAATTCATATGCTGAAGTGTTGTCAATTTGGAGGAATAACTGATTATTAAATGCATTAATAGGGACTTCAACACTGGGTATAAGTTCTTCTGGTGAACTGTCGCCACTATGTACCGTTCCGGTCAGAGAATTAATGTTCGTTCTAGGAGGTCTAGAGAGTGCGTCGGCCACCACATTACTCCTACCTGGTTTATATTGGATTTCATAATTGTACTCTTCCAGTATTGCTTTCCACCTTTTCATCTTGGAATTGCTATTTTTATTGCTTAATGCATAAGTTTATGGCTGATGGTCAGTATAAATTATAACTTTTCCCGATCCATATAAGTAATTTCTCAAATTTGTTAGAGCCCAAATTATGGCTAACATTTCTTTCTCATTTGTCGCGTAGCTTTCCTCGGTTTGTGTAAGTGTTCTTGAAATAAAAGATATCGGTCTGTCGTCTTGGCTCAACACTGCTCCTATTGCTACATTAGATGCATCCGTGGTCAGCTGGAATTCCTTTTCAAAGTTTGGGTATGAAAGTATGACCTCTTGGGACACTAGGGCATTTTTTAATGCATCGATAGCTGATCTTGATTTATTATCGAGTTTGATCTCTCTTTTGTTTGACTCTGATTTGGATATCATGCCTCCGTCTCCTCTGAGAAGTTTGGTCAATGGTTTGGCAATGTCGGCGTATCCTTTAATAAATCTTCTTTAGTATCCAGAAAGGCCTAGAAATGATCGAAGCTCTTTAATATTGCTAGGATATGGAAATTTAACGATCGCTTCCAATTTTTTGGGATTAGCTTTTATTCCACTGCATGAAACCATAAAACCAAGAAATTCGACTTCTTCTTTAAAGAACTCACACTTATCTAACTGTACCTTCATATTAGCGGCGTTAAGTGTTCCGAAGATATCATTTAGGTGGTTCAAGTGCGACTTTTCATCTTTGCTGAAAATAATAATATCATATATGTACACGTAGCATATCCGTCCAATATGTTCCCTTAGAATGTCGTCAAGGGCACGCTGGAATATGGATGGAGCATTTCTCAATCCAAACGGTAAACGAAGAAATTCATATTTCCCATTGTTGACAGAAAATGCTGTTTTCTCTACATCTTCTTCCCTAATAGGTATTTGGTGAAATCCGCTCTTCAGGTCGATCACCGTGAAATATTTGTTTCCTCCAAGATGAGAAAGTACGCCGTATATGTCAGGTATGGGGTATTTATCAGGTATAGTTATTGAATTAAGTTTTCTGAAGTCTACTACAACTCTATATTTTTCTCTTCCAGACGCATCTTGTTTTTTGGGGACTACCCAAATGGGAGAATTGTATGGGGAGCGCGATGGTCGGATTATTTTATCTTTTAGTAATCTATTAATTTCTTCTTCTACGACCCCCCTTAATGCCATCAAATATGGATAATTTTTTGAATATGTCGGTGTATTAGTCGTCGTTCTTATTTCTCCTACAACCCTAGTTGTGTACGTGAGACTTTCATCTGGGTCCGCAAATAAATTTCTATGACGGTCCACTATATCAGTTAGAGAGTCTTTCTGATATTCAGATAGATGGTCAGTTCTTAATTGAATATTGTTAACGTCCTGTGCGATATGTTGGAATAACTTAATTCGCCTGGTCCCCTGCACAGTCATGTAGTTTTCGGAAGTATAAATTACTGCTGATAATTGTTTTAAGCAATCGTGACCTAAAATTGCGTCGAAAGTCTTTAGTCCTGGTAAAAGGTAAAATTTTATTGCAACATCATTTATCCCAAACATGTAACCCATTACGTGATGAGTTATTTGAACGTTTCCTGCAACTGAGTTTGCACTAAATTTCTCCTGGTTTAATTTTGGATTAACTGCTAATTGTGATCTAATGTAATTTTTATTGCTACCTGTGTCAATTAAAATTTTGAGTGTCTGTCCGTTCCTCGTCCTAGCCTGAAAGTATGGTAACGAGGAACTGTTTAACCAAAAAAAATTTAGATCTACTAGACTGTCATTCTGCAATTTTTCCGAAGGGTCGTATTCGGGCATTTCATAGGCGGTATCTGCATATGATTGTCCGTTGTCTTCGACTTCCCTATAATATTCTTCTATATCCGGTACTCCTCCAATAGCACCTTCCTCGTCATAGCAATTAATGTTTTCTATGGTCGGCTGTTGATTTCCACTTTCAGTGTCTGATGTTCCATGGAAGTTTCTTTGCATTTTATTCTGTGGGGCTTGAATAGACGCTGTTGTTGTTCTCTTGAAGGCTGTGTTTTGTGGTCTATTCATATAATTTACTTGGCGTGTCTGTATTGATCGGTCCACATCCATTGGTTCATGTCCCGATGATGGTTGTTGCATTTGAGGATATTGGTTTGGAAATCTTTGTTGATTTCCTTGATTATATTGGGGCCTTGGTGTCCAGGTTTGATTACCTATTGGTCGCCAATTAGCATTACGATTAAAGTTTGTCGTAATCGTATTTCTAGTTGGTAGTGGTGGCCTAGGAAGTGGTCTGCCACCAATGTGTGCTAATTCTGGATAAAATCTGGTCCTATTTCCCATGAATAAATTTGTTCCAATGCGGTCCTTTTGAACACTATTTCTATTGAAATGACTGTGAGCGTAATTCATTCTGAATGTCATATTGTCAAGTTTTAAGCAAATGTACAATGCTTGGGGTAATGAAGTCGGTTCCCGAACGCTAAGAAGTCTCGGTAGGTCTCCATTAAGTCCTCTGACAAAAGTATCGAGAGCCTTATCTCTATATATATGGGTCATCACTCTAAGACTTCCTTCATCTAAATCCAAGCAAGCTACTTTATCTAATATTAAGGAGAGATGCTGGTAAACCCTCTGATAAAATTCTGTAATTGTCCTATTGCCTTGGCAAAGCGCAGTCATTTGGTACTCTAATGTACCAAGGTCCCTTTTGTCCGAATAATGCATCATAAGGCATTTTTTTATTCTTGGCCAGTCTAGTGGTGTCCTATAAGATTCTAGAGCTGTGGCTGCTTTGCCTATAACTTTAGTGCGTATTGTATGAAGTATCGCATAGTATCTTCCTGTTCCCTTTTGTGATTCGTATAATTCTAGCACTCTGTCTACTGACTTTCTCCAAGAATTAAAATCACCAATACTACCGGAAAATTCTCTTAGAGATTTAACTATATCGGGTACCCTGTCCAACTCTTCTAGCCTAGTCGTTAACTGTCCTATTGGTTGGTCCGAATCATCATCTAAGCTACAGTCTTGGGGTGTTCGTAATGTTTCCCTAAGAATGTCTCTTAACTCCCGTTTCTGTAATTCAGTAAGTCCTGTGTTCGCTGTCGCATTCGACCCGGATGGTGTACTTTGGGACATTGTAAGTGATCTACTAAGTCTTTCAGTTAGGTCTTCTATGGATTCGTTGGGCATATTGGAAATGGTTTAAGTTGAAAAGGGATGCACTTTAGTTTCAAATTATATTGTTAAGTTAGATCTTGAAGTTAAATTAGATTTTTAAAGTTAAAATTTTGGGAATAATTATTTTGGAAAATTTTTTTTTTTTGTTAAATTTTTGAAATAAAATTTTAAATTATTTTTATTTTTTTAATTCCACAAAAATTAAATTAAATTTTTAGTTAGATTTTAGATTTTGTTAAATTAAATTAAAGTTTAAATTTAAAAAATTTTTTAATTAAATTTTTAGTTAAGTTTTAGATTCAAAATTTTTAAGTAAGCTTTAAAATTTTGAAATAAAATTTGTTGAATTAAATTCTTAGTGAAATTTTTGATTTTGTTAAAAAAAGGATATTGAGAATCTTAAATGATATTTAAAGTTTAAATTTTGGAAATAAAAATTTGTTAAATTGAATTTTAGTTAAATTTTAGATTAAATTTTTAATTAAGGTTTAAAATTTTGAAATAAAATTTGTTAAATTAAATTCTTAGTAAAATTTTTGATTTTGTTAAAAAAAAAGAATATTGAAAATTTTAAGTGATATTTAAAGTTAAATTAAATTTTTAGTTAAATTTTAGATTAAATTTTTAATTAAAGTTTAAATTTTTAAAATCAAATTTGTTAAATTAAATTTTTAGTTAAAGATTAAAAAGATTTTAGTTACGTTTAAATTTTGGAAATGATTTTTTTTTCTACAATTTCAAAAGTGAAATTAAGTTTTTTAATTATAGATTAAATTATTATTTTTTTTTTTTCTTACGTTTCAAAGGAAAAAAACGATCTTACATTAGTAATATCTGGATCATTGCTGGACTTGATGGCTGTATCTCCTTGTAGTTAGATGCTGTTGATTAATTTTTCCTCCGGTTCTATTTCGTCTCCTTTTCACTCCAAAAAAAGATTTTATAGTTGATATGATAAAACTTCTAAATTGTAAAATTTTCTCCACTTTCTATCGTTCATTTATTTTCACCTTACTGTTACTATTTTATAGCTTATAATTTGTTTCACCTTTATGTTTAGTTATTGATTACAGTTTTAATTAATTTAATTAGTTTGTTATTTAATCGGTTCAAAAAAAAATTTTTTTATTGATTTTAAAAAACTTTAATTATTTTCTTTGCGAAAAACTATTATTATTTTTACTTATTTCACTTTATTATTTTCTGTTTTTGTATTTTCGCTGTTAGTGTCACTGTTATTTGAATTTTTATTTTTTTATTTAATTCTCTTAAACTACAACGCGGCCGCTGATCCTTAGGAGGATCTCTCTTTTGTCCCTAACGAAGGACTGCTCGGGCGCCAATTAAAGATTTATTTTATTAAAAAGTTAAAAAAATATTTTTTTATGTAGCTAATTAATTTTAGCAACAAACCTTTATTATCAAATTCTTCAAACTGACTGCAAGACTTTACAAATAAAAACATCTTTAAATAAAAATTAAACAAAACATAACTGTTGATTCGGCGATTCCCACGTTGAACGTACGACGTTTTTGTTGGCTGCGTGTGCGGATTCGGGTTACTGCCTGTGAATCCGCTTAGCAATGAGTTTTGACGTTGGCACGTTTAGCTTATGTTGTTGGTATGCGCGTGTACTGTTGGTATGCGCGTGTACTGTTGGTATGCGCGTGTACTGTTGGTATTTATGTCTGGTTTATTGTTGATGTTTGTTGTTGTTATAGTTACATTACGTTGCGCGTGTAGTGTTGTTGTTGTTGTTGGTGTGGTCTCACAGGTGTTAACTTACATAAGTTTGTCATTCCGTTTGTAATAATTGGGGAAAAATTCTGGACCTCATAAAATATATATATTTGTGATCCTTATAACAAGCGGAGTTGAAATAGCGATGTCCGTCTGTCCGTCTGTGGAAATCACGATGACAACTTTAGTCGGGAAGCTAGTATGCTCGTTGGCATAAAAAATGATTTACTAACATTCTTAGAAGTTTGCTATTAAAAAACGTACAAATGGAGTGATTAGGGCCCGAGATTTGAATGAAGAACTAAAAAAAGTCTTGAATATATATGATTTTCTATGTTGTTCTTGTCACAATCACGCCCTCAACGGGACAGCTAGGGTGATCATTTTTAGTGCGAATGATTGATCAAGAGCATGGGAAGATTTCTGTTTCATAAATCATTATAACCGGTGGAAGAGGACCAGGGAAATCTCTGAAAAAGTAAAAAAAAAAAAGAACAATATGATTTTTCTATTGTTCTTGTTGTTATTCTGAATGTTGTGTTGTTGTCAAAGCTGAAATTGTTATTTTTGTGGTCGTTGTGGTGATTGTATAAGAAAAACTAACACTTTTTAAATTTTTTTTATCTACTATGGTAGAAAAGTTTTCATTGTTTTGGCATCATTAAAAAAATATTTTGGATCTTTTTTGTTATCGCCACGAGCCTGCTTGCAAAATTTCAGATCGATTGGGTCACGGGAAAGGGGTTAAAAATCCATCCAAAATTTTTTCGACAAGCAGACACTACGACTTAATATAAAGGGAGTAAAAATTCACCAACATTTAAAGCAAATAATGCTTAACTAGTTTTTAATAAAAAAACAATGTAAATTTACCAAAAAAAAAAAATTGTATGTATTAATTTGTTTAAAGATACACACAACAATAACTTTTGTTGTATTTTTTGTGTGTATATTTTTATAACACGGTGTCTCGACTAACTATAATTCATATGCTTTCTGGTTATGTTACTTAACCGTTCGCTTTTATATTTTTAATGATTGAAATCAAATGGCTATCCCTGCACCTGTACCTCTAAAGTGAGTCAACTCAAAATTTTTCAATTTTAACTTTTTGCAAGAAAACGATACACAGTGGTCATATCTATCCACTGTAAAAATCTTACGTCGGGTTTTCTGGTTATTTTTGATTATCACTTAAAAAAATCGCAAAAACAACTACTGTTGTATACTTATTATTCGCAATTCTTTACAATGAAACAACTGTTTTTAAATTTTATAGTAAATATTAAAAAAACCGTTTTTTGCCTCTACTGAAAAATTAAAAATTTTGAGTTTACTCTCTTTAGAGGTACAGGTGCGATATGTCGTATAACCTGGCATTATGACTAGCTGTAACTAGCCTAACTATATCACAAAAAAAAAATATTTATTGGCTAAAAAAAGTAATATAAAATACATTGATGTTCATTTTGTAATAATTTGGTGTTGTATTTTTTGTGTGCAGTATTTACATATACATACATATGTACATATCGTTAGCAGAAATGCAAAAGAACGTAACTACAGTTTTAATTTTTTTTACAGGAGAAGCTATATATAATGGTCAAAAATACAAATAAAGAACCCATTTTTTCAATTATTACTTAAAACGCACCGACTTATCTACATATTTCTTGAATAAAAGTAGTATTTTGATGGAAATTTTGAGAGGTAATGTTAGATACGTTCTTTTCAATTTTTTTTTCTTAAGCAAAATGAAATTTGTATCATAAAAAATTATTACTTTATTGTTTTTTGAGAGTTATTTAATGAAACATTTAAGTTGCTTTGAATGCAATGTTTTTATTCATTTATGTTTTAAATTTTAAGGACATTTTGTGTATTATAATTATTAAAAAAAAAGAAAAACAAAATTAGTTCAGTTTAAAAGAAATAGTAAAACATTAAATAAATATTTGTATAGTTTTGAAAAACAAAAATATTACATTAAATTTTTTAGTTTTCATGGGAAATGCTATTATAAAAAAATGACAGTCCTCTGGAAGAAATGGCTTGAGATCTTGCAGCTGTTGCCATTTATGTTTAGAAATTTTTATTTTCCGCAGATGTAATTGGCGAGTTTGAACATCAGCAAACTTTTTTTAAATTCTTCGTGGAAGCTGCTTGTATTCATCTGTTATATTCGTTTTGAAATTGATAATACCACTGGGATCATAGCCCAAAGTACGGATCATGTTAACAGTAGGGTCTCCAGTTTTTTTGCCTAAAGGTATATGATAAAAAAAGATATTAGAAATTTATAAATCATTAACAATATTACAATATAAATTACCTGGTCGAATTTATAAATGTCGCTTCGGAACAGATTCATAGTCGTCAAAGTATTGGTGATTCAAATGATGAACTTGAAGCAAAGTTGGATTCGCTCGTGCATTTTTGATCAAATCCATAAGCTGCGATGGTAAATTAATTTGTTTATCTTTAATTTTCCTTTCTATGAGGGAGTGGGTTGAGTCACATTCCATTTGTGTGTGTCCAACTACGAGATATTTATGTTCGATTGTAATACTTTTTTCCACGCATAAAGAAAGTTAAGCATTAGATAAAACAACATTTTCATTTTGATAGAAACAACCATAAGTATAGAAAATAAGGTGATGGATACCAGGAGATTGAAAACTGCGTTCTTCAAATGTTTTACAATGCAAGTTGTGAAAGTTGGTGCTACAAGATTTCCTTCTGTTTCGTCCCAGATATAATTATCAGATTCATGAGATATTGCGTTATTAATTGTTAAATTACGCACTTGAAGTTTCATTTTATAGTACGAGGCACTAGCCTTTAGTTGTGGTATAAGCTTAACTGCTTGCATATCTATACAAAGCAGCCGACACAATCCCGATTTCGCGTTTTCTATGTCATTTTCCTTTTCATTTCTCATATGCTCAATTTCTTTTCTATGTTCCTCGAACTGCTCTTGTGTGTGCTTTGTATTTTAAGCACCAATCACACTGATCGTTTCTGGGTTTAAATAATGAGTAATTACCATTTTTTAGTGTTTCCATAAAATTAGGATACGATACAGGAAATATTCCATTTTCTTCGATTGCTTTGCATTGTAGCAAATATAGATCAAAAATTTGTTTATATGATTTAAAATCTGACTCGAAATATTCTTTGTTAGTATATTTTCGACGATAAAGAGATTCTATTTTTGTATATACTAACCATTTTTTTAAAAAGCATAGCCGTTTTTCGTATTGAAACTTTTGGACTTTTTCCTTAAACTGATCTCGTTTTTTATGATTGCTTTGCATATCTGTCCATTTTCTTGCCATTGTTTTGAGATATACATTTGACTGTAGACTTGTTTCCGAATTGACTTGTGATTTAAATAATAAGATTTTGTTTTACAACGCCGAGAGTCTTCTGCGCAAATACGGTTTCTTTTTGAATATTCAATAAGACCATTCAAATAAGCTTTTTTCTGGTCCCAGGACATATGCCAGAAAAGGTCAAATATCTCCCTTCGTTTACCCTCCGAAAAAAAGGAGCAGTGCCGGAGTTTACATTTGGTACAAAATTTTGAAGTCCATGCTGCCTTCATTTGTCTTGCCATTCTTTCGGTCACATTTCCTCTCGACAACCCCTGATATTTCTTACCATGCATCCGACTTTTTCTATTGTCTTGTCTCAAGTTTTTAAAGTTTTTTTAGAATTAAAAACATCACTTTCTAAATTGTTTCCAATAATTTTTTCAATGTTAGATTTCACTTTAGTGTTTTACTTGCCTTTATGTTTGCGTATGTAGCAAAAAAGATATAGAAATAAAACACAATATAGTATAATGTTTTTAAAAAGAGAAAATAAAATCTCTATTTTATTTGTATATACAAGATGTATCACCTTTTTTAAAATGCACAAATGGTGTTTTGCGATATATGTAGCACGAATTGTACGAAGGTACCAAAACGATTGATTTTACAAGTTAAAAAATAAAAGAAGGTGGCGAGCAATATCTAAGTACCGTTAACGGTTTTACTAGTTAAAATCTATGTAAACACTCCTTTCAACGATGTATAAAAAAAGGAGTTTCATAGATTTTAACCCAGAATTAACCCAAAAATGGCTAATCGACTCAAAGGGGGAAAAGTACAAAGAAAATATTAAATTGTACTTAAACATTGCCGGCCACCTTGCAACATCAAGGTGTGTTCCAACAATAAAACTTTAACAAATAACTTAAATTTCTTAAAATAAGGCATAGTTCATTTAATGTGAGCTTGAATTCAATTTATTAAATATTTTTTTCCTTTTTTTTTAACACTTAAAGTTAAATTGGCAAGTAGGGACCTCGACGTAACAATTTTCCATAGGCCAGTAGGGATGCCAATGGAAAATTGATTATAAATAAGTATGAGCCAGTAGGGACTCTACAATTTGAGCCAGTAAGGACTCTACATATGAGCCAGTAAGGCCTCTATAATGGAGATGGGCCAGATATGACCCACCCAAAAATGGTGTATTGCGCCATTGGAAGTCCCGGGCTCGCCTGTATCCGATTTTTCATCACATGTGGATTAACTTCTGGGCCTAAAACTAACGCAACCCGCCCGGAATGACTAAAGGTGGGATCTGCAACTTGGAACCCCGCGAAATGCTCCCTGATCGCGTCTGGAATTGACGCGGAAGGAGTTCTAATCCCTAACATCTTCGTGACTCTAGCGGTTATCGCAATTTTTTGAGTCAGACGTATATCGACGTAATCGTTAACCGACAAAACCGATCGTTGTCCATCTTTGAAACTGGCAACCGTATATGATGAACCAACGTTTCGCTACAACAAGAATCTAAAATTGCACGTACCGAAATGGATTTTCCGGGTGCATTTAATTTAACTTGAAGCGTAGGCGACAAATTAAGGACATGACGTATAGGCAAGGAACGAACTTCAGAAACGGACGACGATGGACGAGACTCACGTTTGGCATGATTTTTGTGATCGGAACCATGCGATTTTGAACTTGAGTGCAATAATGTGTTGTGGCCACCCTGGCACATTCGGCACTTGGATGGGCTGGGACACAATTTTGTCATATGAGAATGTACGAAGGCGGCGCTCATAACTCATATCTCGAAACAAATGACAGAAGCGCAGTGGGTGACGTCGTTCGCAGAGTCTACATAGAGGGGACGATGGCGGTTTAATCGGAGCCGAGGTAGACAGTGGTTTCGAACCCGAGGCTTCCATAGCTTTCGTAGTCACCACGACCGGCGATGATGCAACTGTCTCAGCATGGACAGTTTCAACAGCGAGCGTTGCTTCCAATGGCGGATTTACCACTGGAACTATTGGCGTCGTTTGCGTCACTGCTGGACTAGGAACAGCTGCAGGAGAAGTTTTAGGTTCCGAAATCTCCATAGCATCCCCATAATCGAGCAGAACATCGTCGAAAAAGTTAGGGAGAGATTCCATATTTCTATGAAAAAAAATTTAAAGAGAATATCGAAGAAAAAAGTAAATTATTCGGTCAAAATGACCACTTTGGTTATTGGTCGTTTTACAACCAATATCCGCCAATATCCGCGACCCTTACGCTCCGTCACTTCCCGGATAAACTTTTATGACCCGGCCTAAACGCCACGATGTCGGAGGTAGATTTTCATGCTTGATAACGACTAAGTCGTTTTCCTGTAGATCGCGTTCCGGATATTTCCATTTATAGCGCTTATTTAACGTCATTAAATATTCTTCTTTCCATCGGCGACAAAAAAGTTGAGACAACGCTTTAATTTTTTGAAATCGATTAACAAGACTTATCGGAGATTCATTAATTTCAGGCTCCGGGGAGCAAGTATTGTTCCACCTATTAAAAAATGACCAGGAGTCAGAGCTACTGGTTCCCGAGGGTTATCCGCCATAGAACAAAGAGGACGTTAATTTAGACAAGCTTCGATTCTTGCGAGAACTGAAGAAAGCTCTTCAAAAGTATATTTAAAGATTGCGTTTTCTTACGAAAATGGTGTTTAAAACTCTTGACCCCGGCTTCCCATAGGCCACCCATATGAGTTGCCCCGGCCGGTATAAACCGCCAAGTTAAACCCTGAATACCATAAATAGAACCCACTGCAATCTGACTTTCCTTAGGAAATATCTTAAAATCCTTCTCTAATTCACGCGATGCATCTACGAAATTTGTGCCATAATCCGAAAATAAAGTGTAGGGGCAACCTCGTCGAGAAATAAATCTGTGAAAGGCAGATAAAAAAGTAGGCGTCGATAAATCCGACGTGGCCTCTATATGAATTGCTTTCGTAGAAAAGCAAACAAAAATACAAACGTAGCCCTTCGTTATCCTACAAGGTCTGCCCGTGAAACTTTTGATGTCAAAGGGACCAGCAAAATCACGCCCGTTGTCATAAATGGTCTAGTAAGAATAGTTCTTTCAGGTGGCAGAGCCGCCATAATTTGGCGACAAGATACTTTACGGTCAATAATACATCGTTTACAACGACCAATGACTCCACGAATTTTCGACTTCAAGCGTGGAACCCAATATTCAATTCGCAGTATCCGCAACATCAACTGATTTCCACCGTGAATGGAAATCATATGAACAAATTCTATTAACAATTGAGTAAATCGGCTCGTATAAGGTAAAATAATAGGTTATTTCTCCGTATATGAAAGGGACGGTGATTCAGCCAAGCGACCATTCAATCTATTACACCGTCTGTATCGAGAAAGGCATTCAAAGAAATAAGGCAACTCTTTGAACTTAACGGTTTTTTGTCTAACAGGTACTTATATTCATTATTATTATCTGCATAGTGATGTTTCTGAGCCACAATGGCTAAATGAAATTTTGTTCTTCTGATTTCATAACCAGCAACGATTTTATCCACATTCATATAACGATTTGACCTATGAGCTGGATGACTATTGTAAAAGAACCTCAAAATATATGAGATTATCCGAAGAGCTCGATCAAGACGAGAGTAATCATTCAAAATATCCACATATATATCTTCCCCCTTAACGTCCGTAAAGAAGGAAGCATGAGTTTTGACAACCCGACCCTCAATGTCAGTGTCAAGATAACTTAGATCCGATATATTCCAGTGCACTTTATCTTGATCCATCCATCTTGGACCATGCCACCAAAGCTCACTATTTTCCAGCTCAGTGGGAGACTACCTTAATCTGCAGGATTATCCTCAGAACGAACATGATACCAATTATGGTTTCCTACAGTTTCTTGAATGCTGCATACTCTGTTTGCTACAAATGTGGTCCAGGAACACGGCGTTTTCCTTAACCAAGAAAGGACTATCGTCGAATCAGTCCAACAGTAAATTTGATCAATTTTAATATAAATTTCACTTATTACCGTCTTCAAAAGTTCAGAGGCTAACACCGCCCCGCACAGTTCCAAACGAGGTAGAGAAATTGATTTGATGGGGGCTACTTTGGTTTTCGATGAAAGTAGGTGAGTATGAATTTCGCCGTTAGAGGCCTGAATTCGAATATAAATCACCCCCGCGTATGCCTTTTCCGAGGCATCAGAAAAAACATGAAGCTCAACACAATTTCCCGGCGAATAATTAACCCATCTTGGAATACGAATAGTATTTACCTCATGATAAGAAGTTACAAATCTTTTCCATTTATCTTCCGTCAAAATTGGAAGCATATCATCCCAATTTATATTATCAAGCCAAATTTTTTGCATGATAATTTTAGCAACCACAATGACAGGACCTAACCAACCTACAGGATCAAACAATTTCGCGATATTCGAAAAGACTCCCTCTTAGTATACCCAGATTTTTATGAAATAGGAGTCACACTAAAATAAAACGAGTCCAACTGAGCGTTCCACTGAATTCCTAAAGTCTTTGAAGTACTCGATTCTATAAAGATCAATAATTTAGCGTCAACTAGATGGTCCAAAGGTATGTCTTTCAAAATAGTCCTGTCGTTGGAAGTCCATTTTCTTAGCTGAAACTTGGCGGAAGCCAAAGCAGCAACGAGTTGATCACGAGCCATTAATGTAGTCGAAATGTCATGAGTCCCTGTCAAAACGTCGTCAACGTACATGCACTTTCGTAGTCATTCGCTGTTTGACTGTTGAAGTGTACGGTTGTGTTTTTCTAAAACGTCGCGATAATTAGTTGAATTTTTGAATTTTTTCTAAGTGAATAAAAGTGATAGTGTGTGTGTGTTATTGTTTTTGTAAAGTTGAGACTCCGCTATCAGGTGCTCCGCTGAACAAAAATAATCTCCGGCAAATTGTGAGGTTAAACTCACTTTTTGTGGTAAGGTAGTGGTGAGTGGCAGTGGTAAGTTCATTTCCGGTCGGTAAGGCAGTGCAAAAATTCGGATTTTGTAAGTAAAACGGTTCACTTCCGGTTCCGGTTTGGTTCTGTGCTAATCGGTCGGTAGGTAGTGCAGTACATGTGTCTTGGCTAACTTCCCCTGAAGTTAGTGCAGTACGTAGGTGAGTGGGTGCGTATAAGTACTAGTTTTTAAAAAACTATTAAGTATACGCAACCAGCACAACTGTTTGGTTCACTAGAAGTCTTAGCGTCCGTCCTTCCGTCAGTTATAAGTTGTCCGTCCTTCCTTCGGTTGTCCGTCCTTCCGTCGGTTGTCTGTCCTTCCGTGGCAGCGTTCGTCTATCCGTGGAAGTGTCCGTCTGTCCGTGGCAGTGTCCGTCTGTCCGCAGCGTGTCCGTAATTAAAAATTTTTAATCGCGGCTCGTGGTGTGATTGTGGTTTTTGATTCGATAAATTGATACCGTCGTATCGGTTGCGGTTAGGGCCGTTAGCTTTTTAGTGCATTTGGCGATTCTTTGGGTCGGTAAACAGTTTGTCGGGGTACTGTTTGGTACGGGTATCTGTTATCGGTCGGTACACAGTTCGATTTTTGCTTGCGTGTTGGGCAGTACGTACTGCCCGGGTCGGTCTTTACTGCTTCGGGTCGGTTTAAGCAGTCGGTCGGTACTTGATTAGGGGTCGGGTAAGATGATTAAGCCCAAAAGAGGCGCGGGTCCAAGGTGTGCTATGTTGAAACCAGCTGACGGCACAGGGGACGAACGCGGGACGGATACAGATGTTAGTGGGCCGGACAAAGTCGATTTGACGGAGGAGGTGCCACCCACCGGTGGTAGCAGAATTCGCCATTCCGACTCGGACATGGACAACGGAGAGTCGACAGTAAACGAGGACGGAAAGCGGTTCAAACCCAGCTCTCCCAAATCGGGAGGAAAGGTTTTTGCTGAACCGAAGCTGGTTTCAGGACAAGCTAGAGGGAAGACTCCCATAAGGACTGATGTTGGCAGCATGGGTAGTTTGGTCGGCAGCGTTAGTAGCTTGCACGGTGGCTTAGGGAGAAGTTCAACTCCGGTACCAGCAGTCTCCACAGTTTCCCCTTCTGGGCCCTGTGGTGCTCATTCTGCAATTAAGCAGATGATGGCGATGACGTCGGAGTTGAACGACATAGTTTTGGACGGTCGTGTTGAAGTCGAAACGGCGAGGCGGATCATAAATCAAGTGGGTCGGCTAGAAGAACTGTTGATGACATTGGTAGGGGACAATGAACGTCTGAGGGGTCGTTTGGACGCCCTAGATGCTGGGGGCGCTACGCCAAGTGTCCGAGTATCCCGGCTGGATAAATCCTCGCCTGTTCAGCACGTGTGCCAGAAAGCGCCAGTAGTTGCCCCTGCACCGAAACCAGTCGAGACCTGGTCAGTGGTTGTGCGAAGAAAGATCGCGGCTAAGTGTGAGGAAATTGTTAAGAAGGTTGTGAACGAAGTAGGTCCCACGCTCGGGGTCAGAGTTCACGCGGTGGGGCGGTCATTCGCACCCCCTCAGTCGCGGAGCGGGAGAGGATCGTCCGGAATCCTAAATTTCCGGAACATGGACTGCAAGTGACAGTCAACGATAGGCAGGGTACTAGGGTGGTCGTCCAGAGGGTTCTCTCCAAAATCACCCCTGATGAATTCATGGGCTCTCTACGAGCTGAACTTGAAGGAAAGAATGACCTTAGAAGCCTTTAAGAAAGGGGTACGGCTCGTGAGCCGACCGTGGAGCGTGCGCGCTGACGGAGCTCTCGACGTTACTCTGGATGGTGATGGCAACGCCATGGAATCCCTTCTGAGTGCCGGAGGCTGCTACGTTAAGTGGTTTAGGTTCCGCCTGCGACGCCATGAGCTTATCCCTAGCTGCTACCGTTGTCTTGGGTTTGACCATATGGTTAGGGATTGTCGTAGCAAAGGTGAAGTCTGTCGTCGGTGCGGACAGACCGGTCACGTCGTACATCGTTGTGAAAATCTGTCGCACTGTAGGAATGTGCGTTCAAGGGCTTGCCGTCGAATCATCTTATGATGACCGACGACTGTCACACGTACAGCGTGTTAGTCGCGAGGGCTAGGGCAAGGCATTAAGATGTCTCTGACAATTATTCAATATAATTGCCAGGGCTCTTATGCCAGTATGTGTGAATTGGGCGAAAGGATGGTTGCCATGAAGAGCGGGTTTGCCCTGGTTCAGGAACCTTACTCAACCGATGGTTGTGTGGGTTTGCCTCTGAGATCTCCATTGGGGATTTCAGGGGTCTGACTATAGATGGACAAATAGGTAAGCTGAACGATTGGACAATCAACACCAATGACGCCCTTCTTGGGAGATGTTCTAGGACAGTCCCCGGAAGGGTTATATGGTGGACGCGGGAGTTAACAGAAATGCGGAGGGCCGTCCGGTAGCTCAGGAAGCGATTCCAGAGAGCCAGGCGGACCAATGCAGATGATGTGCTACTGCGTGCGACGAACTACGGAACACAGCTACGTGCCTATAAGGACCGTATCGTGAAAGTGAAGGAGGAGGACCGGAGAGCATACGTACGGGGCAACAGGGCAGACCCATGGGGCAGAGTCTATAAGCTCTGTAGAGGTAGGGGCCAGAGGACCGATGTGTCTGGCCTACGTGTTGGTAATGAAATATTGCCATCATGGGGGGCATGCATACGCGTTTTGCTGGGCGAGTTCTTTCCAAGGGTGGAGGGTCCTATCCATCTTCCTTTTCAGGGGGTGGATCCCCCTCCTCCGTTGGACAGAACTGAGTTAGAGTTAAGCATTTGTCAGGCGCGGAGTAGAAAGTCTCCAGGTATGGATGGAATGACCGGAGAGATGTGTAAAAGCATCTGGAAGGCCATTCCTGAGTACTTGTTGGCAATTTATGAAAAGTGTGTAACAGAGGGGTATTTTCCACATCCGTGGAAGATAGCCCGTGTCGTTGTTTTGCTTAAGTCAACCGATAGGATCAGGAGCAATCCTCTCTCATATAGAGGCATCATTCTGCTTCCGGTGCTTGGAAAAGTATTGGAAAGGATTATGGTGAAAAGGCTTCAGGAGAGGATCGACCAGGACACATGCGAGTGGCAATTTGGCTTTAAAAGTGGTAGAAGTGTAGATGACGCCTGGCATCACGTTAAAACGTGTGTTGGTAGGACAGTGGCAGGATATGTCCTTGGGATCTTTATTGATTTCAAGGGTGCGTTCGACTTCCTGTTATGGGAAGGCGTTCTAGCGAGGCTACGCGAGGTCGGCTGCCAAGAGTTGGAGTTATGGAAAAGCTACTTCTCTGGCAGGCGAGCTTGCGTCGCTGGTGTGAACGAGTCCGTGTGCATTGAGGTGGTCAGAGGTTGTCCGCAGGGATCCATCTGCGGTCCATTTATTTGGAATCTATTGATGGATCCTCTTTTGCGGAGGCTGATGGTTGCATACAATGTGTGCGCATATGCGGGTGACTTGCTCGTCCTTGTCGGGGGAGGAAGCCATGCAGATTGTCTGCGATTGAAGTAGACAAGTAGGAGTAGATGTAGCAATGGACAAAACAGTGATGATGTTGCTCAAGGGCAGGTAATCGCTAAATCGACCTCCAACTGTTAGGGCCAATGGCGTTAGCCTTAAGTATGCGACTGAGCTCAAGTACTTGGGGATAACAATGCGTAGGCGTATGAACTTCTTGGTTCATCTCGAGCGTGTCAAGGCGAAATTGACTGGTGTGGTGGGATATGTCCGGCGAATTCTTAGGAATGACTGGGGCCTCAGCAGGCATTCTATGCGAACCATTTACCGTGGACTATTTGTTGCCTGCGCAACATATGGCTCCTCGGTGTGGTCCAGCGTGGTCACGACTGCCAGAGGAAAGCTGAAAATCATGTCGTGTTCGGGTAGTCTTGCTCGCTTGTGTGCCATGTTGTCGTACGGTCTCCACGGAGGCCTTACAGGTATTGGTAGGTATAGCCCCTCTTGACTTGGAGGTGATACGTAAAAGTATTGCCTACAGGATCAAGAAAGGACAGCCATTGTTGCAGGACGATTGGGTGACTAACGATGACGTTAGTGGTAGGAGCTGGACGGAGTGTAGGGCACTCTTAAATGAGTGTGTTGCCTCCAGATGGCAAGATAGATGGGACAGAAGTGACAATGGACGTGTTACATACTCCTTCATTCGCGATGTGACGTTCGCGGCTAAACGTCCAGACTTTGGCTTTAGCCTGAGTATGGGCTTTTTGCTTACGGGCCACGGGTCGTTTAATGCATTTTTGTATAAAAGAGCTTTGGCTAATACGCCTGAGTGTGACTGTGGACCTTTTACCGAGGACCGGTTTCATATTTTGTGCATATGCACGTTATACTCGGACATAAGGGACCTAGATTCTCTAGGTGTCGCATTGACGGACGATGGTTGTGATGTCAGTAGTATGCTTGTGAGTGATGAGAGAGTGCGTTGTATGAATGAGTTTGCGTGTGAAGTCTTCAAAAGAAGACGTTTAAGAAGGGTTTGATCGCACACGTATGTTTACATCCATAGGATGTACTCATGCATGAGTACCCAAGACCTTCTAGAAGGCCTTAGTTGTGCACCTATACACTCACTCACAGGGTGGGTGTATGGGTGTGGGACTAAGGCCTTCGAACGGCCACCAGTCCATAGCTGTTTCGAGCCATACTGGTAGTAGCTTTGCTACGAAGTCTGACCGGAGGTAATATATATTTATATATATATCTGGTACCACGGGAAGTCAGATGCCCCTGGAATCTTTGATTCCAGCTGACTTGCGGGTACGGCCCCTTGGGGAGTATCGTGGTGGCTGTGGTTTATACCCAAATCGCGGGGAGAGCATAGCTCGATGTGGAGTTGCATTCAACCGACTCCCCACCAAGGAGTGGGATTTGTTGCCCAAATGCACAAATCTTGAATTGGTACCGGAGTGTAGTTCACTACACAATGGGGCGGTGGTGGGCGCATATTCCGCTCCAGTGTTTAGAGCACCGTGAGGTTATGTCAACGAGACGGGTACTCACGTTAAACACAAGAGACTTCTTCACTTTCGTAGAATATGTGCTGCGATAGGGAACTCAGCCTCAGAATCGTCAGCGAGTTGTAATAACGTCCTAATGACAAGGCATGGAGCGCAGTTAACGCCAAAAGTCACTGCCTGTAATTCGTAGTCCCTTACAGTCTCCGTCGGAGAATCCCTAAACAAAATTCGTTGAAAAGGGGCATGAGACGGATCAACCCGAATCTGCCCATACATTTGAGTAATATCACAATTGAAGACGAATTTAAACAAACGCCACCTAAGAATAAGTAGAACTAAGTCTGCTTGTAAGGTAGGTCCTACGTAAAGGCAATCGTTTAAACTAACTCCATTAGAAGTTCTATTTGAAGCATTGAACACAGCTCTCAATTTAGTTGTCTTACGTTCTAGTTTTACCACCGGATGATACGGTAAATAACAAAAAGAAATAGGAGATGAAAAATCTGGTAATACCGGTCTCATATGTCCTATGTCCAAATACTCCCTAACGACGTCATCGTACATCTCCTTAATTTCAGGTCTACGCAGTAAAGATTCGGTCCTAAGATATTGTCCCATTTTCTTTTAGGAGTGTCCTCAAGTTCCCAGAATCTCAAAAGATTTTTGTTAATGCAATCTTCTTCTGAAAATTCGACATTCGCAGAATATACCTGAACTTGAGGTTGTACAACTGGACCAGTAATAATCCAGCCAAAAATAATGTTCTGAGCTAGTAAAGAGCCCAAAATATTGCGACGGATTTCTCCCAACAGAATTCTTGGATATAAATCCGCGCCAAGCAAACGATCAACAGGTCGACTGTCATCAAAATTAATATCGGCCAAACGAAGGTTTGGCAAATTTTCCTTTAAATACGAGTGGACTGTAAATGATGGTAAATTACCCGAAATATTTGGCAAAACAAGTGCCAATGTTTCCAATACAAGGTATGAATCGAGGGTGGAGCCAATTTTCAATGAACAAGTTTTCTAGACATTGCCGTAACTGCCTGATTAACTCCTGATATTTGAGCATTCCTCGAATGCGTCGAAATTTTCAGGCGATTTTGCAAACGTTCAGAAATGAACGATGCTTCAGAAGCAGGGTCAATAAGGGCCCGGGCTGCGTACGTAGTACCCTGATGAATAAGATTCACCATAGCCATCCCTAAAAGTACAGTCCTACTTTGCGCTGTATGAAATACTTGACGATTTGTAGGAGCTGTGGGGTGATTGGCATTCGAAGATGATGCGATTGCAGGTACGGAGTTTGAAACTCGAGAAACAGAAACCGAACTAACACCTGAATTCGACCGATTAGTATCCCTAGAAACTTCAGAAGATGGTAATTCACGGTGTAACATAGTCTCTTGTTACAAATGGAGCAATTATACGAACTGCTACAATTATTAGCTTCATGTGTCCTTGCAAGACAATTGATACAACAGTGAAACTTTTTTACCGTAGAAAATCGATCCGCAACAGATTAACTTTTGACAAGAGCGTAAAAAGTGAACTAGATTCTTACAAAGAACACAAGAAGCACTTGAAGTTGAAGCAGCATTGGTATGATGCGCTTTGATTTTAGGTTCAGAAAACCCTTTGACAGATTCTGAACCCCTAAGATCGCGCAAACAATCTATAGTTTGAACTATTTCTGTCAAAAAGAGGTCCAAATCCTTCCAGAGTGACAAAGCTGATTTATTTTTTATACTCTGTTCCCACAGACTAACAGTTTGCGAAGGTAACCGTTGAATACAAAGAAATACAATAATAGGATCCCAGCTTTGCGTCGAAATATTATAAATTGACATAACAATTTCCCGAGCTTCGCCACTAGTTTTCCGAACTAGATGGCATTACCGTTCAATATTGCTAAGTCGAGAGTTATTGATATAAACCGCTGTAAAAAGATCCCTAAAAGTGGGCCAAGAAATGTAATCGCCCTCAAAAATGTCGGTATCGCATGGCGGAAGCGTTTAATTATGACAAAAGTTGTCAGCTGAATTGATGTTTACACTCGGAGATTGAGACTGCTCTTTCGGTGTCGCGTTGGATTTAAAATGATGTAATCGTTCATTAATCCTAGATAAACAATTAACGTACGCATTAAAAGTGCCTTCATATTTCGATTCAGCCGCGTCAAAATCCGCCGGTTCCGCGTCATCCGAATTTTCTAAATATGATAAACAAGTACGATATGTCGATTTTACTTGTTCCCAAAGCAAGTCCAATTCTTTCCCACGAATTTCAAGATTAAATACCGAATGTAAATCCTCACGAATATCGTTGAATTTCGCCTCAAATTTAATGAGCGTATCCGAATCGCGGACAAAAATATCAAGTGCAGTTCCCGGCATTTTGGTTCGAATTTATTTTAGAATAAGTTAATTTAATTTAAATAACAATATAAAAATTCGGTAAAAAAAACAACCGAATAAATAATAATATATTATAAACTAATAATATAAAACTATATTAAAAAATTTTATTTTCTTAATATGTGGTATTATTTTAACAAATTAGAAGCAAAACCAAAATTTGAAAAAAAAAAATAATAAAAAACACACTGGATAAGTCGCGACTAAAACGGACGTAGGGTGACTAGCAATGTTATAGAAAAAAAAACAAACCCATACAATGCGTGTGCGTATATATTAGTGTGAAGAGAAATGAACACACTCTTGAGCATAAACACAAAAAAAAAAACAACGCGTGAATGTATAGAGAAATGAACACTCTATTCAGCTTAAGCAGCTTAAACACAAAAAAAAAAAAACGTTCGCGTGAGCGTATATGTATGTATAACACAAAGGAGAAAAACTGAGTTATTATTTTTATTGTTATGTATGGATGTATATCTGATTAAATTATTATTAATTGCACTTATTATTAAAACACTTTTTAAAAATTCCGACGGCTTTTTCTTTTTATTTTCGATTAAAACAAACACGATATAATTAATATCACCGTCCAGAATATACACGTAATGTAACGTAACGCGTAGGGTTGTAAAACGAAAAGTACGGAAAAAAATTGTATTTCAATAATGATGAAACTTTTTTTATTTTTAAATTAATTTTAATTATACACTTTTTAAATTTTAAATTTTTTAATTTGCTCACACATAAAAAAAAACTGAACTATACGCACCTTTTTAATTTATTGGTTTCTGCTGTAGTTGAAGTGAAGGGTTGTTTTTGCAGGTTCTTGCTGATGTTGACAATGTTGAAATTAATAATTTTTAAAAATTTTCCAAACTTTTTCTCAGGAGCCGGCTCGAAGGATCAAATGCTTGCGTATGTAGCAAAAAAGATATAGAAATAAAACACAATATAGTATAAGGTTTTTAGAAAGAGAAAATAAAATCTCTATTTTTTAAAATGCACAAATGGTGTTTTGTGATATATGTAGCACGAATTGTACGAAGGTACCAAAACGATTGATTTTACAAGTTAAAAAATAAAAGAGAGAAGGTGGCGAGCAATATCTAAGTACCGTTAACGGTTTTACTAGTTAAAATCTATGTAAACACTCCTTTCAACGATGTATAAAAAAAGAGTTTCATAGATTTTAACCCAGAATTAACTCAAAAATGGCTAATCGACTCAAAGGTGGAAAAGTACAAAGAAAATATTAAATTGTACTTAAACACTTTATGTATATTAAAATAAAGTCTAAATGGATAATAATATGTTTTATTTTTTCACCAACCACAGTATATTTTCAACAAACAACTAAATTTATTAGCTTTGTTTGAGGTAAATCAAAACAAATTAAAAGCAAAAATAAAAAATCAAAGCCTACTATGTTAAAATAAAAAGCAAATAAAATTTAATATACAAATTGAATGCAAAAAAAGCCTACTATGTTTAAAAAAAAATATCAAATCAAATTTCATATACATAAGTTTGTAATTACGTTCTTTTGATTTATGGAGTACATGCAGTTGTAGTTACGTGTTTTTTATTTTCGTTAATAACATTGGTATTTTTGATCGTAGCTATCTTAGATTTTCTGAGGACATGGCTTTTGATAAAATGCACCAAATTCAATCAAAAAACGGATTTTGAAATTTTTGTTACTTACGTTCTTTTGCATTTCTGCTAACGATATATTAAATAATAAAATAATATACATATATTCTATATATATATATATATCTATAATAACTGCATGTTAGAAATAAATTGGTATATTATTTTATTTATATAAAATTCTGCAATATTTTGTTTTAGGGAAAATACATTTATTTTGCATTAACAAACAGAGTGTCACTTCATTTTGCTCAGTGATGGATTTTCGTTCTAAATAGCTTTGCAATAGTTATTTTTATTTTAACATGAATGTCAACATTTTCAATTAGATACCAAACGGAACAATGTTAAAAGTATATACAGAGTTGAGTAAAGAAGAAGCAATGAGTTTTTTGCTTTCAAAACAGTTCTACATAGTTATGCATTACAATTACAATGTGGAACAAATTCAGGTTAGCAAAAGTTAGGTCGATTCTGAGAGTGAGGGGTGAAAATAGAGGCTAAATTAGAAGACCCGTATCGCGGCGTTTGTTTATGTTAGTTCGAATTTTTTTTAATTGACGTTCGAACTTTGCAGTCAAATGCCGATTTTCAGCATATTGTTTATATGGTTTTTGGTTATAACTCGTCCACTAATTGATATTTTTTCAATCTGTAAAAGCCAAATTATTGTAACCAAAATTTAAAAAAAAAAAAAATTGATTTTTTACAACTAAGCGAACTAATTTCAAAAATGCAGATGCAGTTAAGACTCGAAACTCAGCCGAAGCTGATGTCTTTTAATTTTCGCTCGGTCGTGATAAAATTCGCTATTAATTTTTTTGGAACTTATTTCATTTTGTGAGTGATTTAAGTTGAGTGCATCGGTTTCATAAAAATAACAAAAAAAAACATTGTATAATATATATTGTATTAAAAATGTCGGAAACAAAATGTAAAATGGACCATTGTTCTAATGTTTGTGGACGTTTCATAGCAAGCGATGAAAAATGTGGCAATACGAGTGAAATTTGTTGGTGGTATAAAAACACCTTTGAAGAAGAGGAAGACGAGGAAAAAGAGGAAGAAGGGGAAGACAAAGATGAAATTCCAGAATATCTGTTGGACGAAATTATCGACCTTTCTGATGATGATGACGATGACCAAGATATTAGAGAGAGCAGTGATGTTGATCCACAGCCGTGCTAAACGGCAACTGGCCAAATCATTAATTTAATTTATTTAATTTTTTTACTTATAACTTTTCATAACAAACTTTTCAAAAATATATTTTTTCCATATTTTTATAATTTCTTTTTCAATGTTTCTTCAAAACCAACACTGAACAAAATTGGTACATAAAAAATGAGAAGTAAATTTAAAGTCCTATACACCCATCGGGTAAGGGTATAATTTAGAATATATCGGATCCTCATTTTCTGTTGCGAATGGTAGCAACAAAGGAAGTGCCTCATTGGTGTCCGACTCGCTTTTTATCATTTTCTGAAATTGTTTTTCAATTTGCTGGGGTACCTCAATATCGTCTGTGTTAGTAAAATTTACACTAAGGCATTTTAAAAATTTCATATTTTCAGATTCAGTACTAGTTCTTAGTTGTTTATTTTTAAAGTTCGAAATTGCATTTATTTGATTGAAAAAATTTAGCCCGATTAGGGGAGCGAAAAAAATGTTATGTTAACATTATAAAGCCGCATTATGCATTTTTTTCCTACTATATTATTCCCGTGAAGAGACATTACAATAAATGGATTGCTTACGTTTGATAGAAAATTTAATTCCTTTAAGGATTTTATATAATTTTTAGAGGACCCCGTGTCAATTAGCAATTTAATTTTTTTGCCTGCTATCGTTCTCTCTACATATGGTAGCAAGAAATCTTGTCTAAAAAATTAATTTGGTCATATTCTTCGACTTCGTTTTCTATATCTGTCGCCTCTATTTCTGCTAGGTCTTGATATTCTTACTCTGGATGATCTCCTGAGATCTTTTCTTGAGACAGGTTGTTGACCTTCTGATGTTTGGGTCCGCTTAACCTAGCTGTGCCGCTATTCGACCTCTTCAAAATATATCCCAGAGCTTGAGTATTTTGGTATTGAAATTGTTGATTTGCCTGATATTGTGTCGGTTGCCTAAATTTTGATGAAGAATCCATTGGTTGAACAACATTGTAGGACCTAAATTGGTTTGTTGTCATTGTCTATTAAATTAATGGTTTTTTCCCTGTCGATGGGCATTTGAAACAAAATTTCTGGGGGTCTATTGTCTTTGTTCAAGTGTATGTGTTTTATCTTCCACGCTTCGCGAATAATTTGTTGCAAATAGAAATGCCAATGACTCGACTTCTTCAGCCAACGCCAGAGCGGATGGCTGGTCCTTTGGGCGAGCCGAAAAAAGAACGTCGGTTAAAGATTTCTTTATTCATGAAATAAAAACACGCAATGAGTCTTGTCTATATTTTTCGTTTAGCGACGCGGCCACTAATGTCGTATGACACTATCGTCTTATTTATTAAAAGAGTAAGTTTTTTTCTACTTCATCGAAGTATTATAGAATGTCATATTTCCCTGTCGAAGGGTCGATAGTTCTTGCTCGATGAGATATATTGGGCGCTTGCCAGCGTAAGTGAAGTCCAGCCTGTTAATAATTGCCTTGAAATTAAGAGGTGTGTCGTATGATGATAGCACCATGTCCGCCGAACCCGTGACTTTGTTTCTAATAATCCCTAGGGCTTGGAGGTGTTTTGAGCTGCCCTGATTTTGTTCAAAAATTTTGTACGCCGTATGCGCCACTTTTCGCCAAGAAACGTATGTTTCATGTTGCCCTCAAAGTCTGGTAACGATTTCACTATATCCAGAGGTTCGTCACACCCTATTCTGTTATCAATTTCTGCATCGCTAAACACTTCTACTTGTGGTGAAGAAACTGCAGAGTTAGCTAATCTGTTTGTAGCTTCTAACAATTTTTGCTCAAAATTCCTTTCCTGAACTGCCAGCGCGCTGCTCACTGCGGCCTACCTGTTTCAATTCGTCTGCATTAAGTACAATTTCCTGATTTCTCTGCGACCACCAATTTGAATCGCGGGTTGAAAGTTTAATGGTTGTAATCTAGCAATGATGACAACTATTTTTAGTTTTATTTTATAAGGACAAAAATTATCAAATTTTTCACTTTTTTACTTAAATTTTTTTTTGCAATCCAAAATTAATTTAACTTTTTTCACTGAGCGCATACTCACATTTTACCTTGATTTATTAGCTTAACGTATCCCAATGACGTCTGCCCTCACCACTGTTGCTGTTGCCGATGTTTCGTTTAACAATTCTATGCCGTTGATGATTGTTTCCCGTAGAAGTTCAATAGTGTAAGCTGCTGCTGTTGCCACTGTTCTGCTTATTGATGCTATGTGTTGTTGTTTGGTTCCCGTCGGTCTGACGTAGAAATTCAAAAGAGTAAGTTGTTGTTGTTGGCAATGTTCTGTTTAGCGGTGTTATAGTGTTGCTTTTCTGTTTCCCGTCGGTATGACGTACAAATTTAATAAAGCGAACTGCTGCTGTTACCAAATTTCTGCTTACCCCCCTATCTCACATCACACTGCAAGTTCGAAAAACTTAATACACTCACATTTTTTTACTAATACACACACATTTTCCGCAGTGGTCACACTAATGGCACGAAATTTTTCGTGCGAGTAGTGGCTGCTACTAACAATGACTAATGTTACCCTGTTATAAATTTAATGCTAATTTACTGGATTCTGCAAAATTGTAAATAAAGTTTTAACTTGTTAAATCTATTATTATGATTTATTTCTTGAAATGCGCATATAAAAACGCAAGTTTGTTAATTATAGAGCATGAATATTATTAACTATTATTAATATAAAACTTATCATAATAAATGTAAACATTTTCCCTCAAACATGTGCCTGTATAATAAACTCGGTAAGTCTATTTAAAAAAAATAAGAGAGAGAAGTAAACAAATTTTTTCAAGTTTACGCTTCGACAACATTTTAAAAATAAGATTGCAGTCAGATGTGTGAGCACAAAAGTTAATGGCGATGGATTCGACTAATTCGAACAATTTTTCGTTGATAATACGTACACAACGATTTCACAGTTGCAGTGTGATGTGAGATAGGAGGGTTAGCTATTTTATACTGTGCTTTTTGTTTCGCGTCGGTCTGACGTAAAAACTTAATTCGTCGTTATAATTTTTTTATTTGCCCTTTGTGTGGCGAAATTTAAATTAATTTAAACGACTTGGCTTTGGTTCGTAAGCCGTTGGGCGCCAGTTTTAATAAAATAATCTTTATTGGTTGAATTCCAAATTAGAACTAACTCTAAAACTGCAAAACAATTTTACTTATAACTAAAGATATACCCGTGTCTTCAAACTGCTGCTCTTGCACTTGTGTATTGGGCCATATATTGAGCGAGCAACGTCCACAACAGTGTTCTCAGCAAAAGCAGTGATCACTGTGTTGTTGTGTAACATACGCAAAAACCGCTGATGATACACTATGGGCATGACCTACTATGCGTGTTTAACTTGGCAACCATTTTGTTGCTGAGAGAATGTGTTAACTTATACAGGGAAACTAAAGGATGACCTTTGTGCACGTATTTATTAATATACTTATCTGTATTGTGCAAAAATGAAAATCATTGTGGAAAATTTCCATATAACATAAATGGAAAATTTTAAAAATAGGAAATTATGAATGTGGAAAAATCATTTTTTATGGCGTTGTCGGAAAATAAAATATATGGAAATGGAAAAAATCATTTCTTATAGCATAAATTAAATTAAATGCAAAAATTTTCAAAAAATAAAAAAATTGTGAAAATAGAAAATTCATTGTGGAAAATTTTCCATAACATAAATCAAATGGAAAAATTGTCAATAAAAAATAATAAGAAATTGTGAAACTAGAAAAATCATTATGGAAAATTTTTTATAATACAATTTTCCATAATGATTTTTCTAGTTTCACAATTTCTTATTATTTTTTATTGACAATTTTCATTGCTGAAATTTTTTTTAACAAAAATTAAATAAAGAAAATTTAAAAAAAAAAAATAAGAAATTGTGTTGTGAAAAAAAGGAATTAAACTAGAATTCAAAAAGGAAAAAGACATGAGCCAAGACGTTAAGAAATCTTTAAAATAAATCGGAAACGTAAAAATAAAGTAAATAAATTAAAATCTAATCCATTTTAGATATCACATGTACTTCGCATAGTACGTCGAAATATAGAAAACTAATCCCCATAAAATTAAGCTTAAAGCCTAGAATTGAACAGAGCTCTAAGAGTAAGTACAAGGCTTTTGTTTCGATTAATTACTTTTGATCGTGGTACGATTATTATTTTGATTTACTACTCTAATTGTGGTGCGCGATAACCCTCTTCCCTTCAATTATATTTTTGAACTTTAATTTTACGACCAATACTGACTGAATTGAGGACCATTTATTTTATAGTTTTTCTTGATAATATAAACCTTTTTCTCGGTTAATAACAAGGGGATATTTGTACGAAATGTATTTCCAGGAGATCGAGGAAAGATTACGGGACCTATTAGGGTAAAATAAGGAGAGAATATTTTGTTTACTTTATTTTGCAGTATGGAGCTGATTATATGGAGAATTATAAAATCATTAATATATTAATGACCTAATAACTAATTAAAAATTTTCTTAATATTGTTCTCTGTATTTAATCTAGATTAACATTAGACTAGTTACAAATTTTCTTCATATGAAATACAAGGAACAATTAAGATTAGTAATAGAATATATAATTGAAATATTTAACTTAATCAAATGTGTTATAATCTCAAGTAGTAATATAGGAAAATTAGCCGAAGAGTGGAATTTGTGTGAAGGAATGTTGACGGCACATATTTTATAGGAAAAAAGCATAGCAAGTTAAAAAAAATAATTCGGCAATTATGAAATGTTATATTGATAACTTCGGCATTCGATGGTATAAATAGTTACGTGGAAAATCTGAAATGTTAGGAAAAGATTCACTGAAAGGCAACCATCGGATTTGTACCATTTGCTGAACTTCAAATGGAATCTACGTGGCATTCTGCAATTTCAGGAGGAACGGACCGTCCTATGGACAAGGGCTCTCATTTTTATAGCAACTTTGATTTGGTTGATGGCGTTTTGGACTTTTGCCGTGAATAACATACGAAACGTTCATGAAAAAGGGAAAATTTTTTCATGTTAGGAATTGTTGGAAAGAAAAGGAAAGATTCTAACAATTACATTTGCTTTTGATTTAACGGATACTGTATGTGTGTGGATAACTTCTTTCTAATTTAGATCAAGCAAAAGCGTTGTATCTTATTAGGGATATATATAAAATGAACTTGCCTTTTGTCTACGAGAAAAGTGTTAATCAGTTGTCGTAAGCGAAAATTCTTTTCAACAGAATTTGATGAAAAACACCTTTTCTTGGAGAATTTTATAAAATACAGTTGAAGGACCACTTGACATTTTTCTAAAAAGTTATAGGATATTTCCGGAAAACTATTCAGGTGCAGACCGAAAAATTTTTCCTAAAGGAAATTTTTGTTTTAATATCCGAATGAATTACAGGAGAATCGTTGAAATAATTTTCTGGAATATGGGACATTTACCGCAAATTATTGCAGCATCTATTTTTACTTAACCAGTTAGAGAACGGGATGATAAATTTATTGCTCATACTAGAGTACCTCATAATAACTAACTGGAGCTTATCAACGATATTTCCTATTATACTGAAATAGGAAATATATTAGGGACTATGCGAAGGTTGCTAAACCACCGACGAATCTCATTAGGGGTGAAAACGTCCAAATCAGGGTGGACATGTACAGAAAAAATCCCATTACACTTAATGAGGAGGCATTAAAAGCTTTTGATGAGCTCAAAAATTTGTTAATGTCATCGGAAGTTCTAACATTCCCCGATTTTAACCAGCTTTCAACTTGACGACGGACGCTTCAAACTACGCAATTGGAGCTGTATTATCTCAAGGACACTTGGATTCTGATAGACCCGTGGCATATATCTCACGTTCTCTTGCGAAAACGGAGGAATATTATGTCACCAATGAAAAGGAAATGCTAGCTATATTCTGGGCTTTGGAAAATTTGTGCTCTTACGTTTACGGTGGGAGCAAAAATCAGGATTTTTGCCGACCATCAACCGCTCACCGATACCCTTGGCAACCAGAACCACAACGCAAAACTGAAAGCACGCTTAAGTCCAACCTGCATTAATGACATCAGAATACCCGAATGCTTTATTCCGTCACTAAATAAAGTCTAATAAGAATTACGCAGAGTTTAGTTGAGGGCAATCCCGAAAGAATATGCAGGATAATTGAGGAGGATCGTGAGCGAGCCCATCGCAACCCGAAAGAGAATGGTCAATAGATCTTGAAAAGATTCTATTTTCCTAGCATGGGAAGTCTCATTAAACGGTACACTAGGAACTGCGAAATTTGTAAACTGAATAGATGTGACAGATACCCCAGTAAACCTAAACTTCAACCGACTCCTATCCCGAAATATCCGTGCGAAATTTTGCATATCGAAATTTTCGAAATCCAAGGGTTTAAGTTTATCAGTTGTGTCGATAAATTTTCTAAGTTCGCGAAGCTTTTTCCATTTGAGAAACAGACTAGCCAAAGTCTTGCACTACTTTACCGCACCTCGTATGATCGTGTCGGACAATGAGAGAGGATTCCTGAGTCTGAATATTTTGATTTTTGTTAGATCCTTGAACATAGAGATATACTTTACACCCGTGCAAAGGAGTGAAGTCAATGGCCGGGTAGAGATATTTCATTCGACCCTTATTGAAATATACAGGTATTTGTCAAGGGAAATGGGGAATCTTAGTCCTAGGGAAATAATTACTATTGCAGTAGATCGTTACAATAACACGATACACTTGGTCATTAAGAGAAAATCGTCGGACATTTTTCAACATGTCCGAAAGATTAATTTAACAACAGCTGGCGAATTTTCGCGACCAGGTTAACGAGGACATCACTGGCCTTACTGACCGTCTAAATAGGAATAGGTCGGACCCAGTCGACCTTGATGAAAATCAGGAAATTTTAATCAGGGACAGACAGATAAAGCCGAAGCATAAACCTATATACAAGCGACACAGGATTTCTACCAATAATAGGGTAACTGTCCGCATTACAACGGGGAGAAAATACCACAAGTCACAGATTAAGAATATAAAGTGATCCTTGCAACTAACCTGGAAACCATAGAACGTAAGAATGATATAAGTAAATGTAACCAAATTTTTAAATTGTCCATTGAATTTTGCAAATGATGAAAATTTTATAAATTTTGTTTCTTAGGAAAAGAGGAAAAGTTGCTAATGGAAAATATAATTAAGGAATAATAATTATTGGAAACTGTAAAATTTTTTCTCACGGAAAACTATAATTAAGAAATCATAATAACTGAAAATTATATAAGAAAAGAAGAGAAAAGGAAATATTTTTTTGTAAACTATAATGAGAATAGTATCCAAGTTACGATTTATATTTTACACTTATTGTATTACATCCCAAGCTCTGTCCAATTCTATATATTGCACCTAGAATATGAATACTGTAAGTTGCACACACTAACCTACAATTAGTACTTTAAATTTTTAATTTTTTCCTACTCGCAACAAACGTTGGAGCTTTCCAAGTCTATCAGTCGCCGCTTGTAACTATAAAAGATGGAGAAGGCTGGATTGTAAATGGTTATCTGAGCATCGTACTTGTGATACAACTAGATAAATTCGAGGATATGCTTCGGACAACTGCTGATGCCTTCACTGCTTCAACGGAGGACGAAAAGGGCAGGGAAATGTTCGAATATCAACTCCAAAGGGCATATGACCGAGTGACAACGATAAGAGGCATCACGAGGAACAAAATATCCATAGAGTGGATCGGCTCTGCCTGGAAAAGGAATCGCCGGAAACCCAGATGCAACGGATTGGATCAAAATACTAGAAAGCCAACAAAGGCTAATTGAGAACAACGAGCAGCAATACGTTGTGAATAATAATCTGTTTGGCACAACAGATGATTTGGTGAAAAAAATGAATGACCTCATCGACAGATACAACAATAAAATAGTCCTGTCAGAGTCGGTGCGTGAAGCCTTGAAGCAACTAATCGAGATCAGAGACGATATCGGAGAAATTGTACGACCATTTCAACTTGCTGAAGCGGGAATCGTCAACACTAACCTACTGAATATGGTGGAAATTAGTAAGATTGTTTCCGAGGTTGAATCGCTCCCATACGAAAATGAGATCGAGGCAATAGAATATGGAAAACCAAGTATATTTTCGAATGGTACATCGCTATTATACGTAATATCAATACCGATAGTGGAATCCAGCAGATACAATAAAATTCTCTTGAGAGCAGCTATATCCTTAATTATATACGTAACTAACGTCAGGGGCAACATTTTATCGGAGGCGAACACTGTAAACGTAAATGGAACATACCTTATACGAATCTTCAATGAAACAGTTACGGTCGGAAAGAGGAATTTCACGAATAAGAGAATTTCAGGCGTACAGGCGCTTCCTCCCTTATTGACGAATGCGTACGAAGGAATACGCAAGATCGACACGAAACTACTCCACGAACTCCACATTAGGAACATCGAGCATATGCGAGATTTGATGGGCCATGTAAATCTGTCTCTTGGGTCAAACGCTGCAATTTTCTTGCGTATCGTTGCAATGACAATCATCTTAATCTGATCTGGAGGAAAATATTCGGTCGTATCACCATGCCAGCCCTTAGCGCTACCGACCATCTGAACAGAGGCGCTAACTGATCAGCGGGACGCTGCTTTTTAAGGAGGGGGAGTCAACATCTTGCACGTTCCAAATACCTTTTTTTAACAACATATTGGCCAATGCGCGATGTCTTGACTCAGCGAATACCAAAGACAACGCGTGTTGCAGTTAAGACCCCGCGCATCGCCACTTTACCAACCAACATACCATGTGCAATGTGACACCTGCATTCTTTTGCACACGCTTAACTATTGGAAAATCCTGGGAACGAGTTGAGTTATTGTTCTCATTAAATTAAGCTAACATAGGCAGATATTTGCACACGCAAATTATTGGGAAACCATAGTATGTTATGCTTCCCATAAAATTAAGTTAGAGTACGCAAAATTATAACTTTATTTTTGAATATATTAGAATGCAGAAGAGAATATCGCTTCAGTTCAATTCTAGGCTACAAACGGATTAGAGCTCCAATAAAATCGTTGTCAACTTAAAATTGTTAGTTGCGTGTTATTTAAAAAGGAGCGTTGGGCCCCACGGATGGACCAAGAGTGAAAATTTTTGACGTGTGCGCAAGGACGCGCTTAACTTGTATATACATATACATATATACATATATATATACATGTATATACATTTATTATATTTCATATTTTTCAGATTTTATTTTCTTTTTGCTGGAGGTGTGAATTGTTTTTCTTTTAAAACTCTAAAATTGACCTTATGCAAAAATTTCTATATTAAAAGTTTTTTTGTTGAAATTATCTTAACATTAAATATTTTGTATACAATTTATCATGATAATTTTAGGATATATGTATGTTTTGTAGAAAATTTTCAGAATGGGAAGTTTAAGCTTTAAATATGTTTTATATTGCATACATTCAAAAGCTATTCTTTTAAAGTTCAATATCAATTCTAAAAACTGGAATTCAGATTTCCAATTATAAATTAGAAAATATCAATTGAATTTCAGAAAATCATATTAAAACGTCAGAAAGATTAACTTGAAAGTAAGAAGACATCAATTGAATTTTTAAAAAATAAATTTTATTCTTTAAACACAAATTTAAAATCAAAAAACACCAAATATGTTTACATTTAAAAAATCAACTGAAATATAAAAAAAATATTGCGATTCAAGAAACATTAATAGTATTTCAGGATAAGAAAACACTAAATATCAAATGATATTTAAGAATTGCGAACATAAAAATTGTTACATAAATAAAGCGCAATATAATGAGAATGTTATTTATATATTATTTTTCACAATTTTTTTGGATGAAAATTTGAAGTTTTTCAGGAAATAGAGATAATTTCAACCAGTATTCTTGATGACTTCAAAATTTGACTTCATGGTATGCAAAGTAAAACCCAAAAAATGTAAGTTCGATAATAATTCGCAGGTAGTAGTATTTGGAGTCAATAAATGAAAATATATTTTATTGACATAATTTAATTCAAAATTACTGGGTTTTAGATTTTATATTGTATTGTGTCATTTTGTGTTACCACAAAATCCCTTTTAATATATAAAAAAATTTAATTCTCTGTGTTTTCCAAATATGGCAATATTTTAACAAAAGAATTGAGAGAGCTTTTTGTTTTGGTTATTATTTTGTTACTCCATCCGCCCTATATGACTGCAATGAAGAATTATTTGGCCAGTTAAAAGAAACTATACAGCTATCTCCAATTAAGGCCAGTTTACATTATCACACTTTGTAATACCACCTGTCAAAAATTCGAGCATTATGAAAAAGTCGTATCATGTAAAAAGCTTATGTATGAAATTGATAGTTTATTTAATTTTAGTTTCGAAGTCCGATGGTTTTTTTCATTTTTAGACACATTTCTAAAAACTTGTCATTTTCATCGGACCAGAGTTGTTTTTTTTTCTTGTTTGATAATATTAAAAAAAAAGGTAAACAAAACCAAAGAAAGTGGAAATAATATATAAATTTCAAAATAATATTTTGTTTGTTATTTTAAACAGATGTTTTCAGAGTGTGATCAGATTTTTATGTCGTCTGAGTGGTATCATGTAAATTGCCCTTTAGCACGCTTTAACGCGTATAGCCACCCACACAACCATTAACATCACAATGGAGGGTTGGATGCCGATCAGCAACCACGATGACCAAAAATCAAACACCGAAACGTGTTTTCTTTTATCCGAAATAATAGAGAAGACGAAAACGGTCTTTCCTCGTTGGAGTGCGAATTACTAATGTGAGATAGATTTACAGACCAACTCTAGAAATAAACAAAAATCATTTGTTAAGCGGATCAACCCAATGACAATCTAAAAAATTTCAAAAAATATTTCAATTTCAAAAGAATGCAGTTTAGGCAGATCTTAAATGTACATCGTTGGCAAGCACCTAACATAATATATATGTATGTATGAGACATAGTTTATGTGAATCGTTAAATTGGAAGAAAACGAAATTATTCAGAAAAAAATACACAAAAGATTGTCTTCAAAGAGAATATACTGATTGACTTATGAAGAAACTACCACGTGGGATATCTCTACATTTTCGCTAAGTTTTTGACCCTGAATAAATAAAACCAAACAAAAGAACTCTAAAGGCAAACATCCCTACAACAACAGTGACGGCATTTGACCGGTGATATGACGGTCACTACTGACTGAAGCTTCGGTCATCGCGTAGAACAAAGTTTCTATCATTTTATTAACTTTTGTTTACATGTGATTTTGCATCTTACTCTAACCTATGAAAGTATGTAGACCATAGAACATATATCTCAAACGCTCACTCTACCGCTGTTTAGTAGTCAACGATGATGGACACATCCATCATCGTTGACCGGTCACACTTGATGGATATATACATCATCATTGACCGGTCACGCTTGATTATAATGAAACACGACTTATTATTTTTTATTTATTTATTTATTGTATTAAAAATCAAAAAATTCAAAATTAGAAATAAATATTAAACATTAAAATATTAAAAACACAACAATATCACTAATTCCGAAACGTTGATAACCTTGAGACAATGTTGAAACAGGACAATGGGCTTAACTTAATACAGATATTTAAACAACTTTGCTGACTTTTCACTCGAAACATCCCTCAAAGTGGTACATAACTTAGCACTGAATAAATTGACTAAACTCAATCGAAATTTCCGGTAATGGGCCTTTGTGCAATCAGTAGTTTCTTAAAGAAAACAATTTATTATAACACTTACATATGTATATATCCACAATTTATATTAAAGCTTACCTTTTGAGTGTTGTGAATTAACAATTTCGGCCAAAACGGATACACTTCATGTGGAAAATTGTTTACAGAACGGTGTATGAGATATTGTGATAATACCTCCATAAATCAATTTCTTCAACATTCTGAGATCTTCATTATTTTGAAGAAACTAATTTCATTATGGACGAATTTACGGATACTGCACATTCCTTAATATTCTTCATATTATCAACATTATATTCCAGACACTATATTCCAGAATGGCATAAATTAAAACATTCGAGCCAAATATTAAAACAAACTCCCATATCCATGTTATGTCAATAGACTGAAAGATAGGTATAAGGATTAGTGTAAAATTCGGCAAGGAAGATTTACTTTGTTTCGAGCTAGAATTTTTAATAAAATGTCAGTGCATTACCTTAATAAGTTCATTTGGTGATTGCGCATGTATTAACAATATATTTTTAGTGTCTTCCATGCGCACTTAACTGGAATCATTACGAATCGATTTAATAAACTGTGTCAGCGTTGTTTCACACAACTATATTTCTTGTGTATTATCTTCCAACATCATAAAAAGTCCATCAATAATATCAAATAGATAACCATATTATTTTCTGGTACAGCATTCACAATCGAAATTCAGAATATAACATATTGTCGCACAATATAATTCTTTACACAAATGCGTTTCCTAAGAGGTATAAAAGTTCTAGATTGAAAGTTTGTGAAGATTCTACAGCAATATCTTTAATGATCCAATAGGAATAGGCCACAAGCGAACAAAAAATAAATTGTGGAAGGGTATAATGGAGGGACGTGCCACCACAATTGAGAATGGCACTAACGAATTCACTGACATATGTTGAAGTATCCTAAAGAAACAACAAAAATTAACTTGAACTTTTAATTTAATTAATTACTTACCTTTCCTAAACCGTAACAAAAACAACTCTACAACAGCAACAATGACAGTCATATGTTTTTAAATAGAAAAAAAACTCCAAGTGTGTTAGTACAAAAATTGTTTATGTGTTAGTTTCAGTCATTCATTTCTTGTAGGGATGTATATAAATTTAATTTTTAAGTTACAAACAAAATCAACCAGTCATTACTAATGAAGACATCTCCGTATATGTATGTGAATAATAGCAACTTATTGAAGACATCAAGACATGTAGTGGTTGTGAGCATGGTTTAATTTGTGACATGAATTCAATTTTGTTGGAATTATAAATTGTGTCGACCCCTCTAGCAACATTACTAGAAGACTACCCCGGAAAAAGTGTATAATGCACTTATATTGACCATATGGACCTTTTTAAAAATTAATAAGATTAATACGTATTTTCGGGGATAACCCGAAATTTAACAAGTAAGAAAATTATAGTCGGTCTAGACCGACTATACGATACCCAGTTTGATTACAAGCTTTACATGGACACACAGACGGACGGACGGACGGACGGACATCGTTAAATCGAATCAGATAGTGATTCTGATTCGATCGGTATAATAAAAGATGGGTGTAGGCCAAATTTTTTTCGTTACAAACAGCAGCACAAAGTCATTATACCCAAACCACGTAGTGGTATAGGGTATAAAAATTAAGCGCTAATATTATAAAATAATCAAGATGATTTCTCCAAATAGTTTAGATGAATATTCATTAATTAAGAATTGTTTATAAATTTTCGGACGTCCCAAGAAAAATCTAAAATTTAATTATAAATTATATTACAAATCGATTTTAAACTCACAAAGTGTATATATGCAAACGGTATCAGTTTGTTATTCCGTTTATAACGTTTATAAACCATATATTTTCTTGATCCTTATAACAAGAAAAGTTGTTTTTTAAAAAAATCATTTTTTCTGAAGTACCATTCTTCAAAAAGTATCTTTCTTAAAGTATCCTTTTTTAAAATACCTTTTTAAAAAAGTACCTGGTTTTTTTAAATACCTTTCCTTAAAAAGTATATTTTTTTAAAGTACCTCTTTCAAAAAAAAATTTTTTTCTTAAAAAATAACCATTAAAAAACATATTTTCTTAAACAAATACATTTTCTTAAAACTCTACACTTTTTTAAAAAGAACATTTTCTTAAAAAGTATTTTTTTAAAGTATTCTTTTTTTAAAAAAAAGTACCTATTTAAAAGGATAACTTTCTTCTTAAGGTGAATTTTCTTAGAAAGTTACCTTTTCTCAAACAAGGATCTTTTATATAAATAACTTTTCTGAAATAAATTTTTTAAAGTACTTTAAAAAAAAACACATTTTCCAAGATTTTTAGAAACTTTTATTTTGAAATTCCGCATAATTTTTAGTTCTCAAAACATTGAAAAGTATTATTCCTTATTGTGACTGTTGGTGTTCTGTTGTAACGCATTGAAGAATAAATTGCGACCCCTTAAAGTATATGTATTCTTAATCCCTATAACAACTCGAGTCCATATAATGTCCGTACATGCGTCTGTCTGTCTGTCTTTATAACCTCCACTCCAGTGTGCAGAAGAAACATACATATAAGTTTGTCATTCCATTTGTAATAATTAGAAAAAAAAATCTGGACCCCATAAAATATATATATTTGTGATCCTTATAACAAGCGGAGTTGATATAGTGAAGTCCGTCTGTCCGGCTGTCCGTCTGTGGAGATAACGATGACGACTTCAATCGGGCAACTAGGTTGCTAGTTGGCATAAAAAACGATTCACTAATATCCTGAGAAGTTTGCTATTTAAAATCGTTCAAATCGGTTCATCTGGTCCCGAGAATTGCATGAAGGAGTAAAAAAGTCTTAAAATATGATAGAATATGATTTGCCTATATTGTTCTTGGCACGATAACGTTCTCAAGAGAATAGATAGGGCGCTTGTTGTTAGCGAGAATGATTCTCTAACATCATGAGAATGTTTCTGTTTTTAAAATCGTGACAATAGTTTTCATAGTTGCCGAGAAATCACTGAAAACGTAAAACAATATGATGTTTTCCTATATTGTTACTCTAAATTTTGTATTTTGTCATAGCTTTACTTGTTGTTTTTATGGTCGTTGTGGTAATAATATACAAATTCAGCAATATAAATATATTTTGGTGTAATATTTAAGTTAGTTAATTAATTAAAGAAACTATATAAAATCAATATCAATATTCTGCGATTTTTATAACATCACAAAATGTTACAAATTGGTACATACTACGGTGTAAGTATCAAAATACTATAAATAACATTCATACATATATTCTGTATATGTATATCCATAATAAGCGCATCTTAAAAATAATATAAATATAAATTATTTTATTTATACAAAATACTGCAATTTTTAGGGTTGCAAAAATAGTATGATTTTAAGGGTTCTACTTTTAGTACATACTTGCATTGAAAAGTAGTACTGAATCCTAAAATATTTACCCTGTAAAAAAATTGGTGTTTAAAAAATTTTTTCTTGTCAGATGTCAAAAAAGCTAAAACTCGAAAAATTTTGGAAAAATTTTAATATTTAATTATAATACATTTTTAAAATTTATTATTTAATGTCGCGCGCAGGCAAACGCCATTCCCGGACTACCAAGAATTTTATGCACGAGTTATTCACATCAGGAATAATCGCGGAGCTCAGCTCAATCAAAGTGCAATGATCAAGCCTCGCCCTGGAAAATATGTGTTCATGCTTTTCTTTGCACAAACGCCATTCCCAACTACCAAAAATTGTAGACACGAGCTATTCACATCAGGAATAGTCACGGAGCTCATCTCAATCAAAGTGCAATGATCAAGCCTCGCCCTGGGAAATATGTATTCATGCTTTTCTTAGCACAAACCGAACTTCTTATGGCACATTAAGAATAAACTAATTGAGAAGTACAATTCATCATTACGCTGTATTATAATACTATTTTCTTATTTTACTGCTAGCTAGTAAACAAAGTGATCGTATCATGGTGAACGAAATAGAATTGAACTTGTGTGCAGATATGTTTTACTTAAAAAACCTATTTCTTCAGATAGTGAATAATTTCCCAGTAAACATTTTATGCAATAAATGATCATGTGAAGTATTTTTTGACTCCTCTGTGCTATTAAAACAGTCATAAATGCGCTCTTTTGCTGATCACAAAATATTCTTTTGTCGGGAGAAAATATTACCTTACCCCCGACTCTTCTTGAGAGTCTTTTTTATCCGATTTTCTGATCAGTTTCGACTTATTTTCGAAACGTATTTAATGTCATTTTTCTATAGATCACTTTTTAAGCGTAAGCAAAAATCATTTTTTAGTCTTTTTCTAATACCGCATGTGATTAATCAGTTTTTAATCGTCAAAAGTGTTCAAAGAAAACACAGTAAGGTGATTTTTGTTAAAATAATCTTCGGAATGATGACTGGGATATCGTATATTTTTATTTACACACATACATATCCATAGTGGCACCAGTAAGCCGAACTCTAATCGGCTTTTTATATGTATACATCAGTGGTGGCTATCGAGAGAATTGAGTTAGTAATAATGTTTATTAGCATGTGTTAGTTGTACTACACTGATCGAAATCCATGGACGTAATACAATGCTGCTATTAAATGGGTTTGTGTAGATTTTGTATTAATGTGTTTATGAATGACTAAAACGGAAAATAGTTGCGTTCACGAAGAATATTGTAAAATTTTAAATATATTTTGTTGTTTTAAAATTTTAAATCATCCATTCTGGAAATGTAAAAAAATAAATTGAAGATCATTCCCTTTTATCCATAAGTTTGAAGTTTATTAAATAATAAGTAATAATAAGTAATTCATTTGTTTAAAAAACAAAAAAATAAAATAACAAAACTTAAAAAGATAAGAAATTTCAAAGGTTAATAAGTGGTATGTTACCAAAAACTAAAAAACTTACCAGCCTGCAGTAACTGGATATTTTTTTAAATTAAAAAAATTCATAAAAGATGGCGTACGTATAAAAAAGATGCACAAAACAGACAAACTGCACAAAACAGACAAGCTGCACAAAACAGTGTTTTTTACTTGTTATTGTTATTAAAGAAGCCCCATATTTACTTCTTCCATATTATAGAGTTATTACCAGACTTAAAAAAGGAATATATTTTTAATTTTAAAGTTTAAAATTTAAAAATATATAATAACTATTAAGTTGTTAAAAAAAAATCTGCAAAAATCCCTACAATTCGACAAAAGTAAGAAATCTTTTGCATGAAACACATAGAATGACAAACTGAATGACAAACTGATGTAATAAGATCTGAAAAATAAAACTGATTAACGCTAGTGCTTTCAAAATATAAGACACGGACAAGTATTCCGAAAAAGATCCGCAATTAAAAAATATATTTTGTTTACTATCCTTTATTGACTTTTAAATTGTTAAACGTAAATGCTGAAAATTCAGAGTATTTGTTGTAATAATTTAGTAATAAGTTGATCAAATTGTTTACATTTTCAAATATTTTATTTACATTTGTTACAAATAGTGCAAGAAAACCTAGGTGAAGCGTATCAAAGATTCGGCATAGCCGAATTTAACACTCTTACTTGTTTGAAATTACGGTCAGTCAACAAAATAAACCATTTACCTGGGTAAAGTTAAAATAATATTGTTTGTCGTTACTACGAGCAGGTATGTATTTGAAAGTGGTTAAATCGGGCATCATTGCGTCAAGATATGGTCTAAAATATGGAGATACATCCAAAAATACTAAAAAATCAGTGTACTTCCTGAAATTATTTGGCAGAAATTTTAACAAATTGTTTACTTTTTCAAATATTTTGTTTACATTTATTACCAATACTCAAACCGAGGTGAAGGGTATCAAAGATCCGGCACAGCCGAATTTAACACTCTTACTTTTTTTTTTATAAGTGAAAATAAAATGGGATATTTTTGTCAGAAAAGAAAATGGCAGTAGTTTTCAACACTATACACTATCTTGAGTGCTTTTATAAGATACAGCTGGCCTGTATTTTTAGAATATTTAAATTTATTTTTTAACCTTAATCTTTATGAAATTTCTTTGTTGTTTGTTTATTTAACAACTATAATGCTATTTAAAATTCTAAATGGTTACAACTTCTAAAATTTTGTTGCATTAACTTAGTTGTATCTAAGAGGAAGATTGTAAAAATTCGCGACCATTGTAAGCGGACGAAGATTTAAGTAAATGTATTTTGGAATTCCACATATGGGGCATAGTTCTGAACGGTCCCAAAAAAAGTCGATGTTGTTCGATTTTGTAGAATGTTGCTGTAATGCATAGCAGTCTAAATCCGAAATATTGAAAGCTTTCATGAAATATTTTCAGAATTACAGGGTTGGAAAGTTTTGGGTTTCTAAAAAAATGCCTTGTTCATTACATTTATATTTGTTTATTGAGTTCATACAAATAAAAAAACAAAAAGTAATTCTAAAAGTATTTTTGACGGGTTTTACAATGCCGATATCTTCATTTTGTTTTGGCCGATATTTGACCTTTAAATTCAAGGTCAAATTAGAAAATTTGATGTAACTCAAAATACTCCCCTTTTTATTTTTTTTAAATTATTTTTATTCAAAAGCTTGCCTTTTTTTTACTATTATGTGTACAAAATTAAGAGTGGCTGGTACAAAGGCTCCGATAACCGTTGCTATTAATATTTTTGTATACATAAAACTTGTTAAGGGGGGGGGGTAAGGTTTTAGAAGTTAAAAAAGTCGTATTTTCATAATTCTTTTTTGAAGACAAGAATAACGTTGGATTATTTATTTCATATACACGTTATAGCTTAACATTTGAGGAATCTTTGAAAAAATTTTCAATTAAAAATTTTAATAAAGAAGTCCGTGACAGCGAACATCATAACTCGCTACCGGATGATGTGAAGTAAAACAAGTAAGAGTGTTAAATTCGGCTTTGCGAATTTTTTGATACCCTCCACCTGAGTCTTTAATTTTTAATTTTTAATTTTTAATTTTAAATTTTTAATTTTTAATTTTTAATTTTTAATTTTTAATTTTTAATTTTTAATTTTAAATTTTTAATTTTTAATTTTTAACTTTTAATTTTAATTTTAATTTTAATTTTAATTTTAATTTTAATTTTAATTTTAATTTTAATTTTAATTTTAATTTTAATTTTTAATTTTTAATTATTAATTTTTAATTTTTGATTTTTAAGTTTTAATTTTTAATTTTTAATTTTTAATTTTTAATTTTTAAATTTAAATTTTTAATTTTTAATTTTTAATTTTTAATTTTTAATTTTTAATTTTTAATTTTTAATTTTTAATTTTTAATTTTTAATTTTTAATTTTTAATTTTTAATTTTTAATTTTTAATTTTTAATTTTTAATTTTTAATTTTTAATTTTTAATTTTTAATTTTTAATTTTTAATTTTTAATTTTTAATTTTTAATTTTTAATTTTTAATTTTTAATTTTTAATTTTTAATTTTTAATTTTTAATTTTTAATTTTTAATTTTTAATTTTTAATATTTAATTTTTAATTTTTAATTTTTAATTTTTAATTTTTAATTTTTAATTTTTAATTTTTAATTTTTAATTTTTAATTTTTGATTTTTGATTTTTAATTTTAATTTTTAATTATTAATTTTTAATTTTTAATTTTTAATTTTTATTTTTTAATTTTTTATTTTTAATTTTTAATTATTAATTTTTAAGTTTTAATATTTAATTCTTAATTTTTGTGTTTTCCATTTTCCATTTTTCATTATTCATTTTTCAATTTTCATTTTCCAATTTCCATTTTTAATTTTTCAATTTTCATTTTCATTTTCCATTTTCAATTTTTCAATTTTCAATATTCAATTTTCATTTTCCATTTTACAATTTCCATTTTCAATTTTCCATTTTGCATTTTTCATTTTTCAATTTTCATGTTCTATTTTTCATTTTCAATTTTTAATTTTTCAATTTTCATTTTCAATTTTTCATTTTCCATTTTTCAATTTTCATTTTCCATTTTGCGTTTTCCATTTTTAATTTTTCATTTTTCATTTTTCAATTTTCAAGTTCCATTTTCCATTTTTCAATTGCCATTTTTAATTTTTCAATTTTCATTTTTCATTTTCCATTTTTCATTTTTCATTTTTCAGTTTTCATTTTCCATTTTTCATTTTTTAATTTTCATTTTCCATTTTCCATTTTCCGTTTTTCAATTTTCATTTTTCGTTTTTCATTTTTATTTTCCCTTTTCCCTTTTTCATTTTTCAATTTTCATTTTCCATTTTCCATTCTTCATTTTTCAATTTTCCATTCTTCAATTCTCATTTTCCATTTTCCATGTTTTAATTTTCATTTTCCATTTTACAATTTACATTTTTCATATTTCATTTTCCATTTTTCATTTTCCATTTTCCATTTTAATTTTCAATTTTCATTTTCCATTTTTCATTTTTCATTTTTAAATTTTCAATTTTCATTTTCCATTTTTCATTTTCCATTTTTCACTTTTAATTTTTCAATTTTCAATTTCCATTTTCCATATCTCATTTTTCATTTTTCAATTTTCATTTTTCATTTTTCAATTTCATTCTCCATTTTCCGTTTTGCATTTTCCATTTTTGATTTTTCATTTTTCAATTTTCTTTTTCCATTTTTCATTTTGCAATTTTCATTTTCCATTTTTCATTTTCCATTTTTCATATTTCAGTTCTCGTTTTCCATTTTCCACTTACCATTATCCATTTTTCATTTTTCAATTTTCATTTTCCATTTTCCATTTTTCATTTTTCAATTTTCAATTTTCAATTTTCAATTTTCAATTTTCCATTTTTCATTTTTCAATTTTCATTTTCCATTCTCCATTTTTCATTTTCTATTTTCCATTTTCCATTTTCCGTTTTTCATTTTCCTTTTTATACCCTCCACTCCAGTGTGCAGAGGGTATATATAAGTTTGTCATTCCGTTTGTAATAATTAGAAAAAAAAATTTGGACCCCATAAAATATATATATTTGTGATCCTTATAACAACCGGAGTTGATATAGCGATGTCCGTCTGTCCGTCTGTGGAAATCACGATGACGGCATCAATCGGGCAGCTAGGGTGCTCGTTGATATAAAAAATGATTCACTAACATCCTGAAAAGTTTACTATTTAAAATCGTCCAAATCGGCCGATTAGGGCCCGAGATTTGAATGAAGAACTAAAAAAAGTCTTGAAAAAATATAATTTTCTATGTTGTTCTTGTCACGATCACGCCCTCCATAGTGCAGCTACAGTGATAATTTTTAATGAGAATGATTCACCAAATTCATAGGAAGATTTCTATTTCAAAAATCATTAAAAGCGGTGGAACAGGTCCAGGGAAATCTCTGAAAAAGTAAAAAAAAAATGAAAAATATGATGTTTCTATATTGTTCTTGTTGTTATTCTAAATGTTGTGTTGTTGTCATAGCTGGACTTGTTGTTTTTGTGGTCGTTGTGGTAATAGTATAATAAAAACTAACAATTTCTAAATTTTTTTTTAACTCTGGTAGAAAAATTTAAAAGTTTCCATTGTTTTGGCATCACTAAAAAAATTTGTTAAATCATTTCTGTTATTACCACGAGCCTGCCTGCAAAATTTCAGATCGAATGGGTTACGGGAAAGGGGTTAAAATCGATCCAAAATTTTTTCGACAAGCAGACACTACGAGTTAATATAAAGGGAGCAAAAATTCACCAACATCTAAAGCAAATAATGCTAAAATACCTAGTTGTTAATAAAAAAAAATGTAAATTTAGCAAAAAAATTTTATGTATAAATTTATTTAAAAAGAAAAACACAAAAATAACGTTTGATGTTGTATTTTTTGTGTGTAATATTTACATATACATACATAAACGTATTAGATAATACAAATAATATACATATATTATATATATGTATATCCATAACAACTGCATGTTAGAAATAAATCGGTATATTATTTTATTTACATAATTTTCTGCAATATTTTGTTGTGGGGAAAATACATTTCTTTTGCTTTAACAGAGTGTCACTTCATTTTGCTCAGCTTGACTATGCCGCAATAGATGACGCCACAATTTTTGTTCTAATTAGCCTTGCAATAGTTACTTCTATTTTAACATGAATGTCAATATTTTCAACTAGATATCATACAGAACAATTTTAAGAGTATACACGGGCTGGTCTTTTATTTCATATGTTTTTTCATTATTCTTTTACAAATATGAATATAAGTTTGGCATGTTAACTTTTTGTTGTCTTTATAAAATATAGTTACCGAGTTCATCAATGAGTTTTTTGCTTTCAAAACAGTTTTACATAGTTATATAGAACTATTATTCTGCTTTACCTACAAAATATCTGATTGCGATTACATCTAATTTTTAAAAATTGTTTACAATTACTAAAGCATTACTATCCACATAAACACAAAATTGCTCTTTTTAAATTTTCCATTCAAATTCAAGAAAATATCAATTCTAAAAACTGGAATTAAAAATTTCCAATTATAAATTACAATTAATTGAATTTCAGAAAATTATATCAAAACGTCGGAAATTATAATTTTAAATTTAGAAGACATCTATTGCATCTTTAATATATAAATTTTATTCGTTAAACACAAATTGAAATTAAAAAAAAAAAAAAAAAACACCAACACCTATGTTTACATTTAAAAAATTTTTACATTTAAAAAAAATATTGACATTCAGGAGAAATTAATAGCTTTTCACTACCGCGATTCAGTAACTTCTTTTAACGATAGTCGAATCGTTAAAAAAAAAGAAAATCGCAAAATTATCAGTAACATTTTTAAACGATATTCGCTTTTATTAAACTCAGCTGTTGTTATCTAAACGACAACCACTTTTGTGTTGTTTATTCAATCGATAAAAACTAAAATTTTTAGGTTGAAATGTCGTCATACTTAAATAAAAATCATAAAATAGTGAAAATATTTTGCTTTTATTAAAAGACTTTTTTATATAAATAAAAAAATTAAATAGCATATTCAATTCATTATTTCATTTTCAAATAAATAAACACAAATATTAGTAAAAAAAAAAGATATTAAACATAAAGATAAAATCATCCTGTCAAACACGAAGTAATTTGTTTTTTTTTCTATTCTTCTTTGTGATTTTCGCTTATTTTGACAGAGATGCCACTCGTCTACAATTTAAATAAATAGAAAAATAGATTTGTCGACTGTCGTTAAGATGTATGTACTTAGTGAATTACTTAATCCTTAGTGCAAACAACAATAGCTGTCGATATATTTTGCGATTGTCGGATCGTTGAAATTTTCAGAATCGGACTACAGAAAACATTGATTTAAATTCAATGAATTTTAGAAAACGTCAAATGCTATTTAAGAATTGCGAACATAAAAACTGTTGCAATACATATATGTATATTCATATCTTATATATTAATTACAAACTTAAATTATATACTTATTTACAAAAAAAAAAAACAAATATATGTATATATATATATATATATATATATATATTATAATAACATTTCATATTGCTTTCAAATATTCGTTTATAAATTTGAAAAATATTATATACTCTTCAAATATTTATAAAATGTAATATTTTCATGTGAAAAAAAAAACAAAAAGAATTTCTAAAATAAATTTGTATAGTTAATTATAGTTAAAATACTTTTATTAAAATTGTGAAAATTTCATGCATATCATTACATAGTAAAATCAAATGAATTATTTCAATTTTGTACAAAAACAAAAAATATAACATTAATGTTTCTTTTTTTTGGTTCAAAAAACATTAATATTGTAATTGTAGAAATGTTACATGGTGGTAGAAATGATATAAATAATAAACATATCATTTTAAAATGAACATACAATCCTGTCCACTTAAATAGCGCGTGCTTTAAGCTTTTGATATATATACATTTAGGTGTGCTATTCAAGTGGATAGGACTGTACATGGATTGTAGTTTTCATTTCTCAATTAAATTCACTGCTTGCCAAAATCAGGTCGATTTTGTTACTGTTACTACATGCAAAACATCCCAACAAAGCAAAATAATGTAAAAACTGTTTGTATGAATAACTTTTTCTCCATTTCATTTGCATTTTACTACTGGCATCGTTTGTTGGGATAAAATTTTAAACGTATCAACGTTCTCTCCTCAACGTTCTCTCCTCAACGTTCTCACCACAACGTTCTATCCCAACATTCTCACCACAACGTTCCCATCACAATATTCTCTGTTGAATGATTTTGTTTAACTAAAGAAACATTTATATGCAAAATTGCCGAATAACATATTGGTGGACGAGTGCGTAGTGCGCTGGCTCTTGATCTTTTTCGCTTATGTTCGAATTCCAATGAAATAAGAAATATTGTATTTTTTTTTATCATATTTTTTTTTCTTCAAACTTATTGAAAACAATAAATTCTTAACATATCAATAAGATCTAATAAAAATAATCATTTATTTATTTAATTTCATATAAAATTCTATAAATATTTTTTTTACGATATTACATTTTCAACATTATTGGTGAATAAAAAAAAATTATATATGAATGTTTCTTTTTATTAATCAACAATGTTGCAGTAAATACAGACTTTTGGTTTAACCGTTCCATTATCGTTTTGCACATCCTCATTATGTATAGTCCTTGGATGACTTCAAAATTTGACTTCATGGTAGGCAAAGTAAACCCCAAAAATTGAAGTTCGATGATAATTCCCAGGTAGTAGTATTTGGAGTCAATAAATGAAAATATATTTTATTAACATAATTTAATTCAAAATCAAAAGTTGGCATCACTGAGTTAGATTTTGTATTGTATGGTGTTATTTTGTGTTGCCACAAAATCTAATAGAGAAAACTCCCTTTTAATTGTAAAAAAAATTATTTTCCATATATGATAATATTTTAACAACAGAAAAAAATTGAGAGAGCTTTTTCGCAATGAAGGTTAGGGTGAGATATTTAATTTGCAAAAATTTTAAATTAATCGAGAGGTTATATCATATAACCGGAAACGCATGAATATAGGTATATAACCTAAATGCATGCCGATCAGCAACAACGATGTCCAAAAAGCAAACACCGAAACGTGTTTTCTTTTATCCGAAATAAGAGAAAAGACGAAAACGATCTTTCCTCGTTGGAGTGCGAATTACTAATGTGAGAAAGCTTTTTAGACCAACTCTTGAAATAAACAAAAAACATCTGTTAAGCGGATCAACCCAATGAATTTGCTGAAATAATCTGGTATTAAGTTTAACAAATTGTTTACTTTTTCAAATATATTGTTTACATTTATTATCAATACTCAAACCGAGGTGGAGGGTATCAAAGATTCGGCACAGCCGAATTTAACACTCTTACTTGTTTTTATTTAAAGATGTTTTTATTTGTAAAGTCTTGCAGTCAGTTTGAAGAATTTGATAATAAAGGTTTGTTGCTAAAATTAATTAGCAACATAAAAAAATATTTTTTAACTTTTTAATAAAATAAATCTTTAATTTGTATACCCTCTGCACACTGGGGTGGAGTGTATAAAAATTAAAAATTAAAATTAAAATTAAAATTAAAATTAAAATTAAAATTAAAATTAAAATTAAAATTAAAATTAAAATTAATATTAAAATTAAAATTAAAATTTAAAATTAAAAATTAAAAATTAAAAATTAAAAATTAAAAATTAAAATTAAAAATTAAAAATTAAAAATTAAAAATTAAAAATTAAAAATTAAAAATTAAAAATTAAAAATTAAAAATTAAAAATTAAAAATTAAAAATTAAAAATTAAAAATTAAAAATTAAAAATTAAAAATTAAAAATTAAAAATTAAAAATTAAAAATTAAAAATTAAAAATTAAAAATTAAAAATTAAAAATGAAAAATTAAAAATTAAAACTTAAAACTAAAAATTAAAAATTAAAAGAAAAAACTTAAAAATTAAAAATTAAATATTAAAAATTACTATTTGTTTTTTTTTTAATATTAATATCTGGAAATTTTTATCCAAGAATCACTTGATTTAATTTTTTTTTTAATTATCATGAATTTCTCAAAACTTTCTTATAGGGATCAAACTTTAGGTGTTATGAGGCTGGCTGCATTATATAATGAATTTCATTAGGGGTTTTCTACTCTAGTAAAAGAAAAATAATGCCATTTTTTAAATAGTAACGAATTCTTTCTATAGAAGACAAGATCATTGTTTTTTATAACAAGGAATTATAATAGAAACTGGCCAACAAGAAAAGTAATTAACTTTAAATTTAATTGGTATTCGAAATTTAAATTTCAGTACAGACTACAGTTTTAAGGTGTAGCCGTACCCAAAATTGCCTGTAATATTAAGTTTAAGATGCAGGTGGAAGGTATCAAAGATTCGACCCAGCCGAATTTAACACTCCATCTTGTTTATTAACAACTAGGAAGTTTAGCATTATTTGCTTTAGATGTTGGTGAATTTTTACTCCCTTTATATTAACTCGTAGTGTCTGCATGTCGACAAAATTTTGGATCCATTTTTAACCCCTTTTCCATGACCCAATTTGTCTGAAACTTTGCAGGCAGGCTCGTGGCGATGACAAAAATGATATAACAAATTTTTTAGTGATGCCATGTAACGACGAGTTTTCTCCCTTAGCCGGGGAGCCTCAGCGGGAATCCCAGGAGTCGTTGAGAGAAAAGTCTTAAATAACTAACGCATAGTTTTTTTTTTGTTTATTTAACGTTTTAATACGTAGCACTCATTTTATTTTCATTTAACGTTATACAATGGTTTAAATTTAGAAATGTAAAATTAGTTAAATTTTTGTGGACGTGAGGCGTCCATACAAGGGTCACGGTTCGGCCGAGAAGTCCAGAAAGGGTTTGCTATTAGCATAACAGTTTGGTCATAGCATAAGTGGCACGCGGGAACTCAGTCTACTTCCAGTGTTTTGCCGTCCAACTCCCACTATGATATAATCAATGGTACTTCGACCGGATGAGAATATCTTAGTTGGCGTTTTCCTAGCTCTCCCTTCTCACAATTTACAATAACGTATTGTCACTATAAATTGTGCTTCTCGAAGAAAGATTATTGATGTACACGACAAGCTACCCTTATGCATCAGTATCTTCTTGCTTCCCCGTTTGGTTGAAATAATCACTCATTCAAAACTAATCAATTCACCGCTACACCTTGACTGATCATTTTTACATTATGTCGTTCTTTTATATGCTACTACAACGAAACACAAAACGACGCCAACCATATAACGCTTAAGCATCAACCAATCAGAACGCTGCTGACGTGTGATTCATGGATGTTGTCTGTAAGCATAATATACGAATGGTTGGCTGTTGTTCATTAACATACATACAGCTCTACGTATTAAGTAGATTAAATTATCGGTAGGTGTCGTTGTGGCAGCTGGTAAAAGAAGAGGGTGGTTGAAAATAATGACATGATGGTAATCTAAGTTTAAATAATATAAATAATAATGCAAATTGGTAATTGAATATAAATTGATAATTAAATGCAAGACTAACACTAATATAAGTAGAATGTAATGATAATACTAACGGGTATTAAGCCAATATTTGGAATAACTCAAATGATATTGGTTATAAAATAGTTACATAGCTGTGATAATTCAACAATGGATATTATAATATGATAATTGATAAATGATTGAAATCTATATCAATAAAAATGTAATAACACCCATACGAACCGGTGATGTTCATCGGTGAATGTTGCGACGTAGTATGTTGGTGTGGGCCAAAACGAGGGTCGACTTTGGTCCTTACAGCCAAAACAATTTTTCTACCAGAGTTGATAAAAAAAGTATAAAAGGTTAGTTTTTATTATATTATTACCACAACGACTACAAAAACTACAAGTCCAGCTATGACAACAATACAACATTTAGAATAACAACAAGAACAATACAGAAACATATATTTTTTTACTTCTTCAGTGATTTCTCGGGACCTATTAAACCGATTTCCATGATTTTTTACACAGAAACCTTCTCATGATGTTAGTCAATCATTCCCAATAAAAACGAGTGCCACAGTTATCCTATTGAGGGTGTGATAGTGAGAAGAACAACATAGACAAATCATATTTTTTCAAGACTCTTTTTACTTCATTTAATTCTCGGGACCTGATCTACCGACTTGGACAATTTTAAACATAAAAGTTCTCAGGATGTAAATGAATCATTTTTTATGCCAACGCGCATCCTAGCTACCCGATTGAAGCCGTCGTCGGGATTTCCACAGACGGACAGACGGACATCGCTATATCAACTCCGCTTGTTATTAGGATCACAAATATATAAGTTAACACTAAATTTATTTAAATCTATTTTCGCAATATTAAATTGCAATTGATTTTTTAAAGTTTCTGACTTTATAAAGTTTCTATTTAAAAAAAACAGACACAGCATTTATTCAAAAATATTTCGCAATATTAAATTGCATTTATTTTAAAAACAGAAAAAAGTGTTTTGTTGCAAGTCAACAAAACACAAAATATTTTCACAACTCAAAAAAATTAAGTGTCAGGTTTGCGCTGTATGCGCAAACCCTTTTTTGCTACATCAGCATATTTGGGTGACTTCAGCTTGTGTTGATTACTATAAGTTAGTATTAAGAACAATGTAAATTCAGTCTTAAATCAACCCTTAAAAAAAGCAGCTGAAAAGGAATTAAAAAATATAATAAAACAAAGCACTAGTGCTGTTAAAAACACATAAAATTTTATTATATTTTAAATTAATAAAAAAAAGAATAAGTGACAGATTTATGAAAACAGGTTATAAATAAAACAATATTTATGTAAAAGTAACAGAATCTGTGAATAAAAATAGTTTAAAAATAATAAGTAGTCAACTATTAAACAGTTTAATAAAGAAACTTAAGAAATTAAAAATAATTACAAACGATTATAACAATAATAAATTTTAAACTAAGACTATTGAGAAATAAAGAAGAAACAAATAAACTAACACATAATAGTAAATAAAACCTAAAATAAATATAATATAAAGTTTGAACAATCAGTATTAAATTTTTTTTTTTCTGAAAAAAATCGACATTATCATCACAACGAAATATTAGTTTTACGAAGAATTTAAGATAAAAGTGAATAAGAGACAAACCATTATCAGAAGCTGCAAAAAAATACTAGTGAAAAAATAAAATATAAGTTAATATTAAGTAAAAACTATCTCATAAACTCACTCTTAATAAACAAAAAAAAAATCACAAATTGTTGAAACAAAAAAAAAATTGAACTTATAATATTTTGCAACAGTTACTGCTTCCATTGATTGACACAGACTACAGTTTAAAGTTTCGTCAAAAATAAAACACAAGTGATGAGCAAATTTTGTTGCATTATTTGAAGGAAGATATCGATAAAGCCAATCGATCGGTGCGGCCAATGCACCTCGAATCAACACCAACAACAGCAAAAAAAACATCTTCATCAACAACAACGACTCCAGCAGCGGAAAATTGGTCAACCATGTTGCAGTGGATCGCAATATTAATGTAAGATTAAAACCTTTGAATTTCATTGATGTTTAATTAATTAGGATATTGAATCTCGTTGCAAGTTTATTGAAAATTGTGAGAAATTTAAAATTAAAGGAATTTGAAATTATAATCACTTTTTGTTTATAAAATACTACTTAATAATTAGTGAAATTCTCGAATTAGTAGAAGATAAAAAAATAAAATATTTCAAAGGAATTTGAATTATAAAATTTTTAAGTTGATAAAATAGTATTTAATAATTAATGAAATTCTCAAATTGGTAGAAGATAAGAAACAAAATATTTTGAAATTTACATATAACTGAATCGTAAATTAGCGAAAAATCGAAACCTTATCCAACAAATCTTAATTTGATAAAGATTTAAAATTCATAAAACTAAAATATATTGCAATCTTTGATCACCGGTTTAAAGTTTAATAAACCTGAAATAGGGAAGCCAGCTAGTGGTTGAGTTTGACACTGATTTGAATTACACAAATTATAAAGGTAGACTGATAGAAATGAGTCACGAAGAACATATAGCTGCGACTTTGTCGAAGCTTAGGTTGGGACCATCCGCAAGTAGTACTGTCATCATCTTCGCTTACTAACAACCAAAAAAGGGAACTTGTTAATTTACGTTGTCAAATGTTTAAGGGAGTTTTCTGGAAAACCAGGGGAATTTAATTCCTGGGAAAAATCGGTGTACAGGTTTCTTTTAATGTACGGACAGAATTGGAATGCAGCAAAATACTTTGCTATATTACACACAATCAGGCACAAAATTTTTGGTGAGGCCGATGCCGCACTCGAATCGTATCGAACGCCATTAAGTTGGGAGAAAATAAAAAAATTTTTAATGCTGCATTATGCAGATAAAAGGGACGTTGGTACACTAGAGTACCAAATGACAGCTCTTGCCCAGCGAGGCAATACAGTTGAAGAATTTTACCAACGGGTTTATCAGTACCTTTCCTTGATTTTGGATAAAATTGACTGTCTAGACTTGGGACAGGAAGCACTGTCCGCAATGACAGCGGCCTATAGAGGAAAGGTCTTAGTTACCTTCGCTAGGGGGTTTAAATGGCAACTTGCCAAGTCTTTTGAGTGTTAGGGAACCAACCAGCCTACCACAGGCTCTACAAATGTGCCTTAAGCTGAGCAATTTGAATTGTAGAACAATTCATGCCAATAGCGTAGAAGGAGCACAATCAGGTGCAAAATTCGCCGGTCAGCAGCGACCCGTCCCATTTTACCGAGAACTTACCAATCCACATGGACAGTTCCCCAGAACAATGAATTATTATCCACATAGGCAAAACCAAGTTGTTGCAAATTATTCCAACTTTCCGACACAGAACAACAATAGGCCTCTTTTGCCACCCAAACCGTCAGTGCCGATGGAGGTAGACAGATAAGGAGGAATAATCCGAATTTACTAACGATGATATTAATTTTTTAGATTAGGCTTTTCTCCATTGCCATACTTTCTATTAAAAATGAAAAACGGCAATGAATTGAAATTTCTTTTGGACGCCGGATCAAATAAAAATTACGTTAATCCTAAGTATATTCGAAATACCATTCCCTACAAAGCCTTTTTGGCCAATCCAATTGGTGTAGTGGTTAAAATTACTTAGCACGCAAATATTAGCATTTTTAATGACGAAATGGTAAACTAAAACTTTATATTCTACCAAATTTGACTATGTTCGATGCCATAATAGGCAATGATACATTGAAAATTTTGAATGCAATTATTTTTACCGAAGAAAATTATTATTCATCAATTGAAAATTAATTCTATAGCTCATGCCACATTAAGAATAGATCACCTTTGTACCGAAGATAACGAAAATTTGAAACGACTTTTTAAAATTTATGAAACTTTGTTCTCCGAGCCTGATAAAAACTTACCTATGTTACAGGTGTCAAGGCAGAAGTTAGAACTAAGAGTGATAGACCAATATATTCCAAAACATATCCGTACCCAATGCCACTGAAAAAAGAAATAGACAGACAAATTGCGGAATTACTAAAAGATGGCATTATTCGTCCATAAAAATCTCCCTATAATTCATCGGTATGGATCGTACCGAGAAAGCAAGATGCTTCAGGTGAAAATAAGTTTCGTATGGTAATCGATTATCGTAAATTAAATGAAGATACCATACCAGATAAGTATCCAATTCCAGATATTACCACTATTTTGGCGAATTTAGGTTCAAATAAATACTTCTCAACAATTGATCTTAAAAGTGGTTTCCACCAAATCGCACTCAATGAGGCTGATATTGAGGAGACTACATTCTCCGTTGTCAATGGAAAGTTCGAATTCACCCGACTTCCATTTGGACTGAGAAATGCTCCTGCTATTTTGCAGCGCACCTTGGATAATGTGCTGAGGGAACACATCGGTGTTCGTTGCTACATTTATATCGATGATATAATTATATAAGGAAGAACATTTTGATAACTTAAGTGTTATCTTTAACACCTTAGAAAAGGCTCACTTAAAAGTGCAATTCGATAAATGTGAATTTATCAAAGAGGAAACAGAATTTCTTGGTATTATAGTTGGCTAAAGGGGTATTCGCACAACACCAAAAAAGACCGAAGCCATAGTAAATTTTCCACAACGAAGAAGTGTCCATGACTTGCGTTCCTTTTTGGGAATGACGGGACATTATCGAAGATTTATAAAGGCTTACGCGCAAATTGTAAAACCTCTTATCGAAATACTCAGAGGAGAGTTCGAAAGAATACCCAAGAATTTGTCTAAAAGGACACAACTGAAATTTACAGAACACCAAACAGAAGCTTTTAATCAATTAAAAAAATGTCTGACATCAGATGATGCTATGCTTCACTATCCCAATTTTGATAAAACCTTTGAGTTGACTACGGACGCATCTGATTATGCTTAAGGAGCCGTACTTTCTCAATATGGAAAGCCAATCAGTTTTATTCCTAGAACTTTAAGCTGAGCTGAAGAAAATTTCGCAGCAAACGAAAAGGAAATGCTAGCGATAATTTGGGCTTTACAATCCCTCAAATGTTTCCTGTACGGATCGAAAAAAATTAAAATTTTTACTGACCACTAGCCACTGACCTTCGCTCTCAGTAATAAGAATACGAACGCGAAAATGAAAAGATGGAAGGCGCAGTTAGAGGAATATAATCATTTATAAACCAGGCAACATGAATGTTGTTGCAGACTTTCTTTCAAGGCCACCAATGGCGATTGTAATTCCATTACTCGCCACAGTAGTGATAGCTCTTCCTAAAATTTAATACCATCTATAGAAACACCCATTAATGTTTTTAGAAATCAGATTTTCATCTGGGAAGAACCTGAGAGTTCATGTATATTTGAAATAGTTTTCCCTACGTTCCATATACATTTGATAACAGAGAAAACCCTCTCCAAAGCATCACTGAAATCACTTTTAAAAAAAATATTTAAACCCTTCAGTAATAAATTATGTGAAAACAACTGAACCGATAATGCTAAAAATCTAGGCAATTTATCCAACATATTTTGGCAACTATAAAATTCGTTTTGCGCAGCAGGTAGTGAAGGATATTGTCGATGCGAACGATCAAGATAGAGGAGCATAACCGTGCTCATAGAAACGAAAGGGAAAATAGATTGGAGATTCTGGAGAAATATTATATTTACAAATTCTCTAAGTTGGCTGTAGTGACAACAATAGAAGGGAAAATCATCGGAAATATAAGAAAACCGTCAAGGGAAATAACATTTTACTTTGGGGTTCCAAAGGCAATAGTTTTCGATAGTGAGAAGACATTTAGTTCCCGACCAATAAGGTTTATGTTAGAAAATGAATTCAATATTAAAATATTCACTGCACCACCGTATAAAAGTGAGGTGAATGGTCAAATCGAAAGGTTTCATTCGACCTTATCAGAAATTATGAGTTGCTTAAAGCACGGGCACTCCTAAAAAATTTTGATGAATTACTACAATGGTGCGTAAACGAGTACAATCATTCCATACATTCTGTCATTGAAAAGAACCCGTTGATGTATTTTTTGGAAGACCTTCTTCGGCAGGGGGCTAACAACGTTGAGGAAATTAGAAAGGAGATATTTGAGAAACTTAAGACAAAACAGGAAAAAGATTTTGCGTATCATAACAAAGATAGACAGGAAATTGTTGACTATAAAGTGGGACAGAAAGTCTTTGTTAGACAAAACAAAAGACTGGGAACCAAACTGTCGAAGAGGTTCAAGGAAAAGATAGTTAAAGAAAACAGAAATTACACTGTAACAACAGAATCAGACAAAGTAGTTCATAAAGACCGAATACGAAACTGACATGATCATGTATTTTTTAGATCACTCCTTTCCCTAAGTTTTCATTTTTGCTGGGGATCAGTCGAAGTATTAGACTATTCTCCATCCGAGATGGTTACCATGGAGGATGGCACCGGGAAGATTTAAACAGGAACATATAGGACTATGCACATAATTAATCTGACGAAGTATTCCACGTTAATAGAAGACCTCAAAACTAACTTTGGCGAAAACCTACCCCCATCTCATCCCTTACATCCATTCATTAGAGAGGAAATTAACAACATAATTTCAACTATTAACAACATCATCCCCACTAATAAAAACAAACAATCATTAAATTTCATAGGATCTGCATGGAAATGGGGAAACCCAGATCATGACGATCTCGTGGCCATCAATAGTAAATTTGCCGAAGTAATTGAAAATAACAACCAACAATTTGTCGTTAACAAAAACATTTTTGAGAGAATTAAGAACATAACTCAAATTAGAACTCTATAATAAAAACATTGAAAAATAGTAATGATTTTCAAACCGTACTAATACTTCAATACAAATTTAAAATTGATGCAATTAAAGAGGAAATAGAAAATACTAACAAAGCAATTCATCTCACGAAAGCTAACATTATCAACACATTTATACTATCGAATCGGGAAGCTAATAAAATCAGTGATATTTTTGTAGAAGAAAATATGCCATTTGATTGCTTAGAAGAATCATTAAATTTCGAGGAAATTCAAATCGCTTTCAAGAGAGACATATTAATTTATATTGTACAGTTGCCAAGCAGGGGATCTGAAATTTGTAATTCATTTATAATAAAACCTTTAAGTAGAAATGAAACTATTTTAGGAATTGAATTTGAAAAAATACTGAAATGTAATGAAATATACTATGGTATAGAAAATGATTGTAAATTTATAAATAGTATAAGAATCTGTAAACAAAATGAAATTATTGACTTAAGAAATGAAAATTGTATAAAAAAATTATTAGAAAACAGACCATATAATTGTATCGTAACAAATAGGCAACACATAAAAAAAGTAGAAGAAATAAGTAGCGGACTAATTTTATTGAATGATTTTAAAGGAAATGTTTCTATTAATAATAATACAAGATACTTACATGGGTCATATATGACAAACATTTTTAATGATACCATAAACATTGATAATTTAAGTTTTTCATCTGTAGAAACACACAGCTCGAGACCGTTACCCTCATTAATAAAGCACTCAAACTCTCGTTCCGAGTCCAAAGAAGTGCTATCGTTGGAATTCATGAAGGAACTGAATATGAAAAATACCAAAAAAATTAGTTCCATAAACCTGTTAGTTAAATCCAGCATGTTTACACACTTCGGGCTTTTAGCCTTCATAATAATCATAATCATGATTTTCAAATGCAAAAAGAAAGAGACAACGGAAATTATCATAGAAAATAATGAATCCTTCCAGATGCCGACTAGGATAGCTCCACGGCACATAAGTCTAATCGGAGACGATTGGAATTTCGGAGGGAGCAGTTAACACTACATTTATTTAAATCTATTTTCGCAATATTAAATTGCATTTAATTCTTTAAAGTTTCTGACTTTATAAAGTTTCTATTTAAAAAAAAAACAGACACGGCATTTATTCAAAAATATTTCGCAATATTAAATTGCATTTCTTTTAAAAACAGAAAAAAGTATTTTGGTGCAAGTCAACAAAACACAAAATACAAACTCAAACAAACTCTCGTATATAAAAAGAAAAACATTTCTCATGTTCTTTTCTTTCAAATGTTGAGTTAAATAGTTGATTAAGCATGAGTTGAAGTAATATGCAGAAGGATGCTGAAGATGAACAAGTCGCTTTTTTCGAAAGTAGCTACTCCTTCTAGCGCTGTCTTCAATTTTTTTTTCCCAATATTTCTCTTTCATTAGAAAAATATATACATGATCTTAAAGCGAACAATAAATGACTAATTATTCCAATACAGATCAACAATACATAACAATAACATACAACACATGGGGTAAAATGCATTTGTGTAATCTGTTAAGATTTCACATGCCATTACAGTTCCATCTAGGGGACAATGGCAAAAACAAAGAGCTGTTCACATTACAAGACTTGTAATTGATCTGGCTATGTTAATGTAGTGAAAGCTAAAAATTGGAAAAGCTCAGCTTGTTCGTACAAACTCTCGTATATAAAAAGAAAAACATTTCTCATGTTCTTTTCTTTCAAATGTTGAGTTAAATAGTTGATTAAGCATGAGTTGAGGTAATAGGCAGAAGGATGCTGAAGATGAACAAGTCGCTTTGTTCGAAAGTAGCTACTCCATCTAGCGCTGTCTTCAATTTTTTTCCAATATTTCTCTTACATTACAAAAATTATTATCTTTCATTAGAAAAATATATACATGATCTTAAACCGAACAATAAATGACTAATTATTCCAATACAGATCAACAATACATAACAATAACATACAACACATGAGGTACAATGCATTTGTGTAATCTGTTAAGATTTCACATGCCATTACAGTTCCATCTAGAGGACAATGGCAAAAACAAAGAGCTGTTCACATTACAAGACTTGTAATTGATCTGGCTATGTTAATGTAGAGAGAGCTAAAAATTGCAAAAGCTCAGCTTGTTCGTACAAACTCTCGTATATAAAAAGAAAAACATTTCTCATGTTCTTTTCTTTCAAATGTTGAGTTAAATAGTTGATTAAGCATGAGTTGAAGTAATAGGCAGAAGGATGCTGAAGATGAACAAGTCGCTTTGTTCGGAAGTAGCTACTCCATCTAGCGCTGTCTACAATTTTTTTTCCAATATTTCTGTTACATTACAAAAATTATTATCTTTCTTTCATTAGAAAAATATATACATGATCTTAAACCGAACAATAAATGACTAATTATTGCAATACAGATCAACAATACATAACAATAACATACAACACATGAGGTACAATGCATTTGTGTAATCTGTTATGATTTCACATGCCATTACAGTTCCATCTAGAGGACAATGGCAAAAACAAAGAGCTGTTCACATTACAAGTCTTGTAATTGATCTGGCTATGTTAATGTAGAGAAAGCTAAAAATTGGAAAAGCTCAGCTTGTTCATGTTCTTTTCTTTCAAATGTTGAGTTAAATAGTTGATTAAGCATGAGTTGAAGTAATAGGCAGAAGGATGCTGAAGATGAACAAGTCGCTTTGTTCGAAAGTAGCTACTCCATCTAGCGCTGTCTTCAATTTTTTTTTCCAATATTTCTCTTACATTACAAAAATTATTATCTTTCTTTCATTAGAAAAATATATACATGATCTTAAATCGAACAATAAATGACTAATTATTCCAATACAGATCAACAATACATAACAATAACATACAACACATGAGGTACAATGCATTTGTGTAATCTGTTAAGATTTCACATGCCATTTCAGTTCCATCTAGAGGACAATGGCAAAAACAAACAGCTGTTTACATTACAAGACTTGTAATTGATCTGGCTATGTTAATGTAGAGAAAGCTAAAAATTGGAAAAGCTCAGCTTGTTCGTACAAACTCTCGTATATAAAAAGAAAAACATTTCTCATGTTCTTTTCTTTCAAATGTTGAGTTAAATAGTTGATTAAGCATGAGTTGAAGTAATAGGCAGAAGGATGCTGAAGATGAACAAGTCGCTTTGTTCGAAAGTAGCTACTCCATCTAGCGCTGTCTTCAATTTTTTTTCCAATATTTCTCTTACATTACAAAAATTATTATCTTTCTTTCATTAGAAAAATATATACATGATCTTAAACCGAACAATAAATGACTAAAAACACAAAATATTTTCACAGCTCAAAAAAATTAAGTGTCAGGTTTGCGCTACACGCGAAACCTTTTTTTGCTACAACTGCATATTTGGGTGACTTCAGCTTGTGTTGATTAATATAAGTTAGTATTAAGAACAATGTAAATTCAGTCTTAAAGAAAAGCACATAGTGCGGAAAAGGAATTAAAAAATATAATAAAACAAAGCACATAGTGCTTTAAAAACATATATAATTTTATTATATTTTAATTTATGTATATATTTTATGGTATCCAAAATTTTTTTTCTAATTATTACAAACGGAATGACAAACTTATAGCTGACTTCATGTATGCAGTTTGCAATGCAACACTGGAAAGAAATTCGTTTACAAGGCAAAGCAACGTTTTATGGCAGTACTGCTTTGTCAAATAATGAAATAACATTTTAGTACATTTATGAACGCGCAAAAGTTTTTTCCTTGTGCAGATTAGATTGTGGTTTTTTGTGTGATTAAGTTTTTGTAAAATTCAGTATTTTAAAATAAATATTCGGAAAAAATTTTACGCTATTCTTTTGAAAACCGCTTTCAAATTGGCTGGTTGTAAAAATTCAAGCAGCACTTTGATCAAAAATATTGTAAAAAGAAATCGTCGTCGTATAGCATTATTAAATAGCCAAAATTCAAGGAGAAACATTTCAAAATTATCGCAAGCATGCAGGACGATGTGTTTTATTCTCATTTTCGAGTGAAAAAGTACATTTCAGGTATTTATTACCAAATGTTAGAATTTTATAAAACGAATTAATACTTTCAACTTTAAGAAGTAGCAGGTTGCGATTAAACCCTGGTGTCATTCACGTACAATTAGACGTATTGGAATTACGTTACAAAAATCATTAGAAATTACAATTTGGAAACTCAGAAAACGAACTTCTGTGAGTAGCTTCTTCCTTTCGTGATTCACTTTTTTACACTTCTAGGGTGCTTTTGTTTAGCATCAAAATATTAAAAACTTGTTGGTTTTAATTAGGTAAATGTATATAAAATTTTAATTTTTTATTCATCATATGAAATGCAACCAAGTTTAGCAAACAATTTAATACTGTTTAAAGGTGGTAAGTTAATTCAAAATTTGAGCTCTAATGTCGGATATGTAACTTCAGCATTGTTAATGTGTTTTGTTGTTATTTAAATAAAATTATAGAGTTGCATGAATTATTTAATTCATTTCACAATTTCCACAATCGGATTGATATATAAAATCAGTTTTCATTATACGTTTTTATACATTACATAGTTCAGTAATCACAACAAAATATTGATATACCCAGTGCATGCGACTACCAAAATTCGGTTGGTAACAAAGTCGGTTGCAACAACGAGGCCGTTTTCTTTGTGAATTTCTGGACAATCCTATGTATCCACTAACCACTACTGTTTTGCTGCTGTTTTTGAAAAGGGGAAGTGATTGGTAAAAATCGGTGCGTATTCAGATCTAGTCCCAAATTTGCAGTCAAAAAATTAATAAAAATTCCACACAAATTTGGTTTATGCTTAGTTTCTGTACCCAATTAGTTAGACCTAAGACCAATTCCCTAAACGTATGGTATTACATAGTCGGCCAAGACCGACTATTTATTTCTTGCTTGCTTTTTTATGTGTTTTTTGAATGAATATGTAGATTTTTCAACCGGTTGTTATTGTTTATGTATTTTAAAATGAATAATATTTGAATTTGAATTATATTTATACATGAAATAGTTCATATCTGATGATATTTTTATGTGGGGACTAGGTCAAAAAATGGTCCGATCATGGCGATATTTAGTAAAGTTCCTTACTTTCCTCAAAAACAAATATAAAACAAATTTAAAAAAATCTATTCAATTTTTTTTTTATATAAATTTAGGTGTAACCTTCTTATTATGGGGACTATTACTAAAAGTGGTCCTACAGAATTTTTACTGGCTAGTGGATATAATAGATATAATCTCGATCCTACGACCGTTTTCGTCGGTCAGACAATGATCGTTTCTATCGGGGCTAAGTGTGAATAATAGCACAACAAGCAATTTCTCATCTTCCACCTGTGCGAAATAAAGTAAAAGTCCGATTATCCGGCATCCAAATTCTAATTTTTATGCATTATTCAATATATGTCTGTAGTTGTTTTCTGGTACATAATTGGAAAATAAATAAACGAGAATCCTTAATAATAATGAACAAACGAAATTCTTGTAAAATATGTAGTTTTAATTAAACATTCAATTATCTGCAATTTTCCATTATCCTGAATGCTCTCATCCCCAAAACTGAATCCTTTTAAAGGTTCTTTTATTCACGCATAAGATTAATCAGGTTTTCATCATCAAAAGTGCTTGAAGAAGACTCAGAAAAGTTAATTATTATTAAAATAATCTTCAAAATATTGGGTGGGTAAGATATTGTCACTTCTCAGAAGGAATAATTTTACACACTATCAGGCGACTTATAATTACTACTTTAACATATTTAGGCCCATTATTACAACTTGCCAATAGATAAAGTTAGGATGTTATCGGGCAGATTTTTAGCTTTTCGTTAATAAAACTATACTTTAAGCTAATAGTGACCGATGAGTTAAAGGGAAGATATTGTTGCCTTTAACTTTTAACGTGAGATTTACGTATTTAATGTTGCCACATTTTCTGATCTTTGAAGAAGAAATTCACATCAATTTAGTTTTGGAAAAAGATTTATTTACATATACTTAAATATATGATTGTATATTTTTTAAAAAGTTTATTTCACATTTACAACAATTATGCAACTTATAGTAAAGGTTTTTGGTTTTTATTCTATTGTTTTTATTGTTTGTTTGCGAACAAATAAAGGAACGTTGCCACTACGTATTTGGTCAAAAATAATCGGAGTTTCCTTCAGTGTTGCCACGATATCAAAAATATTAATTTTATTTTACTGGGAAATTGTAATAACGAAAAGAAGTTAAAGCCAACTTTATTGCTCACTTTAGCTAAAGTTACCTTTAACTAAAATTTACTTTAAAGACAAGTTGTAATAATGGGCCTTAGTGTATTAAATAGAGAAAAACATACGAGCATAATCAGAAGATAAAAGTATTTATGTACATCAAAAATATAACCAAACATAAAGCCACATGTGTGTATTTCATAATATTTATTATCGCGTTTAATTATTCATTAAGTTAAATAAGTCTGTTAAGCCTTGACGACCAATTGCTATATAGCCCAAACTGACTTGTGTCGATAGGTGAGGCTTATATCTATTAGTTAATACCACTTCATTGGACCAATGTGGTCTCAGAGGGTAATAGAATGAACCCAAAGTAAAAAATGTGCTTTCATTTCATCATTTTTGAAATACGTTTTTTCCGATTGTATTGGACCCAGGGCTGTGGAGTCGCCAATAAAAGTTCCAACTCCGACTCCAGTAGTGCGACTGATGTTTATCATATTTCTTTATTGACTGCCTTCTTTTTATTTAGTTAAAACTAATCTACTTTACTTCCCAATTGGCAAAATCGTCGTAGATGACATTGTATTTAACGATTTCTTTAAGACATTTTGTAATTTGTCAGGCACGACATTTGTCGATGAAGTTTACTGTAACGACGATGTCGGGTCAGATCACCAATCATGGTGCCATCACTGTTAATGGTGTCGTCACTGTTATTGTTTTGTCGTTTGTCTATCCCTTTACTTACTTGTTTACGTGTTGTATATTGTAGTTAGCTAACCAACAACAAACACTGTTGGTATGCTAACACAATATACATACGTCTCTCCTGTTATTGAGTGAGCGGTACCTGTTCTTTTCGTCAAGTAGTTTGTTATTTACTTTTTTTCTAGTTTTGTGATCTATATAAATTGTAATTTAGTTTTAAGAGTTGTCGTAGTTGAATCGCAGAATAAAAAACATTATACTTAAAACAGTGCGTTTGATAATTTTATAGTTTTCAATTCTAAATTTAATTTTTTATCAAACCGACGATATGACATATATTGTCGCTAACGTCCAGCTGGGAGACAAATTGTCGTGTATCAAGGTCCGTTGATGACATGTAGCATGGAAATTCAATTTTTCATTCTTTGCTAGAGATATCATATTCGGTTAGTCGTTAGTATAAGATTGATCATGGTTTAGGGTTAATAAATACGACTCTGCAGGCTGAAAGTATTTCGAGTCTTGCTAAGCACATCTGACATTAATTTTTTTTTTCAGATTTTTTAAAGCTGACGTGGCAGGCGTGCTTGAAAAACGTGGTTGAATAAAGATAGTTTTTGAGTGAGAAGGTCGTGGCGTAAACCCGGAAAACGTCCCTGTATAATTGTAGAGAATCAATTACATATTTGCATGCAAAAAAAAAATTTTTTTTCCTGGTATTATTGCAAAGCAAAAACATGCAACAATAATTGCACAAAGTACGGTTTGAAAGTAAATTAACTGGTAAGTTTTTTAAGATTACTAGCGTATATGAGAGTCATAACTTAAATTCATAAATTTATAATAGTATACTTTATATTTATTTTATTTTATATTTATTCTTCTCATACAAATACAATATTCGGTAATTAGTTAATATTCATTAATAGGTTTGTAAAATTATAATATAAAAGTTTAGAATATATTGAAGAATTCTTCAATATAATTATTTAGAATATTTAGCAAGTATTTCACTTATGTGGGGTTGCGAAGATGTCGAATCTTCTTTTTCCCCTATTTGTGAGTTTGCTAGACTCTCCCTTGCTTAATATTCACCCTAGTATTATTTTTCTTAGTTAAACAATACCAAGAAAAAAACAGAGCAAACATTATAAATACAAGTGTTAAACTTATTCCATACGAGACACATTTTTGTGGAATTTCAATTCTTTTATTTTCTCAATATCTTCAAAACGTTCTGTGACAATATTTTTAAATCTTAAATCTATATCTGTCATATTCAATTTGTTGCCATTTGGGTAAAAACATTTTTCCCTGTATAGAACCTTTTCATTCGTAAAACTTTCGTTAAGCACAGAAATGCTAAAATTATTGAAAATTATTAAGAAATTGGCTGCAAGATTAAATTATCTATCGTCAAAATCTTGATCCATTTTTACACACGCTAAGTTTTTAACAGTAAGTTTTTCTTCGTCTATATAAGATACTTCCGTTCTATGGTTATATATATACTTACAATTATTTAAAAAAAATACAATTTTTACTTTTCTTTAAAGCTGTTATAGCTACATTATTTTTGTAAACAAAATTGTGGCCATTAACATACACGATATATTGGTCATCTGAATATATTTCTAGGCTACTTTTTTAGGAATTAGAGTAATTAGCTTCAATTCCGTTATAGTGTACCTCACAAGTCTGTATTGCATACATAGTGCATAGAACAGACAATCAATAGTATCAATTACTAGTCAAACTGTTCTATGTACAATGTAATACAATGCAATATTTGTTTAGTCTATAAGTAATACAATCCTTCATGATAACGAATAGAACAATAATATGTGTAAGCTAAGCAATATAATGTATGATAAATATGCTAAGCCAAATTTAGTATAAAAAGGGTTGAAACCCAAAAATAAAACAGATTTTAATTTATACAACTTAATGGGCAACAACTGCCTTTGTTTCTTTTAATTAAAATTTCTATTTGCCCTTACTCTGTAAGAACGGCAAATACAATAGATCAACCAGTGGCAAACTCTGCCGGTTGAAAACTATATAAAGGAGCACAAACCACCACAAGTTCTTATATAGTTTTTCGGAATTTGTATTGCTATAATGATAGACTGGTCGTTATATGTCATAATTCCTATTTTTAGCATTTCTAACTTATAAAAATCTATTTCGAACTCATCTATTTCTTGCGGTGAAAATATGCCAGGATGAATCATATTAGAAAAAAATTTCAGATATATCCATTGTTGTCCGTCTTAAATTTTTCAAAATAATTTCCTAATTTTTTTCGATCGTCTTCTAACGCAGATTTTAAATGTCCCAGAGATTTATTAAAATAATTATTAATAATTATTTGTTCATCCAATGTTCCTATGGATTCATGGGAGTATTGATCAGTCACTGACATATGGTCGTATATTTCCTGCCTTTCTTCATCATCCATAGTCCCAAACACCCATTTATACATATTTCGCCTAGATTAAACAATCCTCTCTTCTTCCTATTGTCCTTTGGTATAGTCTTGATTTTAGAAATTTTATTTCATTTTTAACTACGTTCCGGTCATTTATTTCCAAGGTTTCCATATCTTGCTCCATGGCACTTAGAAGGCTTCTTACCTCGCCAATATTTATAACGTGGACGATTGTTACGGTTTCGTTTCCAATGTCAAAGTCCCGCATCTTGACTTCGACGAATCCATTTTCCTCGGAAATTTTGTTAACCTGCAGAGTTGCTCGGCTGAATTTTGTTAGGGATGTTAGCAATAGTATCATCATGAGAATCTGAAATTTTCGAAGGTCGGTTAATACTACATTCGTGAACATATTCTAAATTGTGTTCTATTATTGAATATGTATCTACAGTTATTTGTTATTTGGAAACTGCATTTTTATTATTCTCCTCTAGAACTGGGCTCCTATGAAAGAACGATCGAGTTTGAGGCATCATCCACAGAATTATTGTGAGCATCATAAAAGCCAGGACATTTGAAGCCAGGAAATTTGATATAACTCTCATGAACATTTTGAAGGGAATGTTTCCTATATTTTGGCTGTTCCTTATGTCTAACATTCTTGTAATTTTTTATGAAACCCTCCTTCCATTTTTCATTTAATTTATCCTTGTATTCTTCCATTCTCCTTCTTACTAAACCGTAGTCTATTTTGTTACTTACTACATCAAAAGGAGTACATTAAATGATACTATGATAGCTGCTATTGGAATGATTAACAGCTTTCGCCAATTGCGTTTCTATTGGCAACTTTTCCTCGACATTCAACGCCCCTATCCTTTCTATATGAGTACTAATTAACCGCTCTACATCAGAGTTGCCAGTGTGACTATTGGGTTTTGTTGCATTAAATTCTATTTTCTCTGTGGCCAAAAATTCCCTGACGTTGCTCGAATTGAATTCATTATCAAACACAATTTTTCTGATTTTACCTTTTATTGCCAAAAATTCCCTAATTTTCTGTACTATCGTTGTACTATTTCTGTCCCTCATGTGAAAGTGGACAGCGTGTTTGGAAGATTTATCTATAAAAATTATGAATGAGCGTTTACTTTTACATATGTATCTACATGCATCATATAATTAACAGTTGAAGGTGTTTCAGTACGTTGAAATCTATTTTAAATTGGCCTTCTATCGTATTTTGCTGAAGAACAAATATCACAATTCTTTATTATTCTATGTATTGATATTTCCCAGTTTGGTTTGTAAATTTTATGTTTGATACTTTAAAAGTAGCCGTAATGCCTGAATGTCCACTTTCATATTTATGAAGCAACGCGATTTGCCTATTTTATTCATTTTTGTTCTCTATATTTTCAGCAAAGCGAGCTTATTTAACAAATTTAATATTTTTCCTACTGGAAAATTCCTTAATCAAAACTTACTGAACTTTATTATATTCGTGATCATCCATTTCTGAATATATTCCTATTTTTCCTTTCACAATTTCCCTCCTTAAAATATTAATAACACTTCCACATTCTATGTCGTTTCTATCTATAAATATTCGTTTATTTCTAAAAACAGTTATAGAGTCTATCTCCTTAATTTCAGTTATAACAATCTGAGTTTTAAAACGATTGACAATGGTGTCTAACAATATCGGAATATGGTCTTAAAGAGCCTCTTCCTGAGAATGCACTATTTGCACCTACTAGGACATATTATCGTCATGAGTTTTGCTTGAATTATTTTTATCTACTACATTCAGTTTTTGTGTTTCCACATCGATTCTACTGAGAAAGACCGCAACATAGTTACATTTTCCCTTTAGATAATCTATTTTAAAATTATATTCACCCAAATCAATAAGAAAAACGCATTATGACTACGAAAACCTCATTTACACCACGATTCTACGGACTGCCCAAAATTCATAAAGAAAGATATCCACTCAGACCTATTTGCTCATCAACAAATTCACCGGTACACGGTCTTTGTAAAGTGCTGGCTAACATTTTGAAGAACCTCACTAAAGACTCGAAATACAACACGAGAAACGCGATCGAATTTAAAAATAAGATAAACGATTCATCACTGGAAGAAAAAGAGAAAATGGTATCGTTTGACGTTATATCTCTCTTCCCAAGCATTCCGGTGGACCTGGCCATAGAAATAATATCACGCAGATGGGAAGAAGTAACTGAACACACTATAATACCTAAGGACTTATTTATGAGAATATTAAAATTTACCACCAAACAAAACCGATTTTTTGAATATGAAGGAAAATTATATACACAACTGAAAGGTATGCCCATGGGTTCACCGTTATCACCAATCCTAGCTGACATCGTATTGGAGGAGCTTCTGGATAAATGTTTGTACAATTTAGAAAATAAACCAAAATTACTTACAAAATATGTGGACGACCTTTTTTGCGTGATTCGAGAGGAAGATATTCAAAAAACACTTGAAACACTGAACACTCTTCACAGAAACATTAAATTCACCGTTAAAATCGAAAAAGATGGAAAACTAGCATACCTGGACTCTATAGCAATCAGAATGGAAAACAAAATAAAGGTAGATTGGTACCAAAACCCCACAGCTTCTGGACGACTCATCAACTTTCACTCTAAACACCCACGAAATATGGTAATAAATACAGCAAGCAACTTTGTAAAAAGAGTCTTATTGACGAGCGACACCATTTTTCACCAAGAGAATAAGAAAAAAATATTGAATATTCTAAATAAAGATGATTTTCCAAAAACAACATCACGCCGACTTATTAACAAATTCTACAAAAACAATATACTACAAATACATAACAAAGATCAACCACGGAGATACAAATCTGTCACATACGTACCTGGATTAACAGAAACATTCATAAAATCAAACTTATGTTACGAAACCCCTTTCCCGTGTTGTTATTTCCCGGCTATTGGATTTATGGGCGTGGACTTCTCAACCCTTTACAACACCTATCAGGGCGCAACAATAAACTATTACAAAAGATGGACTAAACTCACACGAAAACAACTCACACTTAGACGAAGAATTTTGGGAGCTCAGATCTTCATACTCCCGCTCTTAACCCACCCAACCTGGTCATTTAAACTTACGCTCATTTTCCTAAATGACCCCATTACTTACCACACCAACACTTTTTAAGCTTTACACAACATACCACACCAGCGACCCATTTTCCTTTCTTATCCCTCCAAAAATCAAAATTAGACAGACATTATGGTTTACCAATTCAACTATATAAGATATACATTTATTAACATTAAAACAATAAATAATATGGTGGCAAACAAAATCTTTTCAACTACTTTAATATTTTTTTTTCTATTTTCAGATATTTTGTTCCTAACGATTTGAGCTTATGGCGAAGATAATTTTCGCATCACAAAAACAAAAAAAAACTAATAAGATGTACAAAAAAAAAAATAAATTTAATATTATAAATAAAAACTGAAATAAACTAAAATAAAATATATATTTTCTTATTGTACAAACATGCCAAAAAAAATATAAAAAAAATTGTAAATAAAACTTAAACTTAATAAAATACAAAAAAAACTATTTTGGGATTAAAAAAAACTATGTATCTTATGATAGCCTAACTCAAACAAAAGCACTTTACAAAAAAAAACACAAACTCCTAACTTAGGATAACCCCATTTGTTCCTTAGGGTTAAACTCACCCTCGGATAATTAAACTACTCTACTATTGAATACTTTCCCTCAAAAGAGCTCTCTGGAGGTTAGCTATCTACCAAACACTTCCTTGGTTGCAAAATTTAAAAAATAAAATAAATGGGTATAACCTTTACAAAATTTTAACAGTCTCTTTTTTTTTTTAACAAAATATATATATACTAGATGTAACCCGGTGTGCTTCGCTACACCCTCCCTCTCCCCCCCCCTTCCGAATCGTTATGAAATTGCTCACGCAAAGTCCCAAGGCTCTCACTAATACAGTAATTTAAATATATCACATTTAATATTAAGTTTGTGTGGAGGTACCACGCGCATTTGTCTAATCCCGCCCATTTTTTTGTCTGACTACTCACGTTAATAATAGATGACCTGAGACAAATTTGCAAAGCTTTCTCTATCGTAGTACTTAATATATATGATATTAAAAATTTACTTTGTATGGGAGGTGCCACGCCCACTAAAAACATTTAAAAAATTAAAGCCTGTAGCACTCCTATATCCGCAGTAAGACTATGCGAAAATTTCAGGAAGATCAGGTGAGTAGTTACGGAGATTACCTCCTACAAACAAACAAACAAATATTACCTATTTATTATGTTAGTATAGAATATTCGTATAGATTTTTTTATTTCAATGCTTGCTGATGCTGATATACAATTTTTTTTTGTTTTTTCATTCGGTACAACAGATTTTTCGGCGTTCTTACCCTGGAGCAAGGTACATATAGCTGCCCATGAGAAGAAGATGGATTATCCATATTAGATCTGGCAACACATAACTATTGGCCTTGAACGTAGAATATCATTTGGCAATTTTTCTTTTTAGCGATTTTTGATTTTGCCCATTTTTGATTTTGAAGATTTTTTTTTTTTTTTTTGGCGATTTTTGGCGATTTTTGATTTTGGCGATATATTTTCCACGACAAATCACATTGATAACTAATGAACTTGTCAAAATGCTGTCGCTTTTGTAGTGCCTTATATATTTTATATAGGAGGTACCACGCCCACTAATCCCATCCCGCCCAATTTTTATTGGACTGCTCACATTAATATCTGATGGACTCATGCAAAATGTCGAGTCTTTCGCTTTTATAGTACACCAGTTATATGATATTGGATATCTACTTTGCATGGGCGGTGCTACGCCCACTGCTCCGATCACGCCCATTTTTTGTCTAACTAATCAAATGAAAAACTTATGGGCTCACACAAAGTCCCAAGACTCTCACTTTTACAGTACTCCAGATATATGGCAGTTTATATTTACTTTGTATGACAGGTGCCACGCCTATTGGTCCGATACTGCCCATTTTGCGTCCGCCTACTCTCATTAATAATAGGTGACATCAGGAAACTTTGAAAAGCTCTCTCTATCACATTACTCGAGATATATAATATTGAACAATTACTTGTATGGGAGGTACCACGCCTACTTATCCTATCCCGCCCATTTCCGGCGTAGCTACTAATATTAACAATAGGTGACCTCACACAAATTTGCAAAGCTCTCGCTATCATAGTACTCAATATATGTATATGATATTAAAAATATACTTTGTGTGGGAGGTGCCACGCCCACCAAAAATATTTAAAAAATTATAGCCTATAGCACTTCCGATATCCGCAGTAAGACTCTGTGAAAATTTCAGGAAGATCAGATGCGTAGTTACGGAGATTACCTCCTACAAACAAACAAACAAACAAACAAACAAACAAATAAACAAACAAACACACATTACCTCTTTATTATATTAGTATAGATATATAACAATTAGCACACTTCAAAAAAAAAAAACACAATTAAAACTTAACCTAACATGCTCTTAATATATTCAAAAAAAAAAATAATAAATAATAAAATCTAACATAAAATATAATATAACAATAAACTAATTAAACCTAGCCACCGCAAAAAAAATCAAACAACTTTTCCAACATAAATTTGAACCTCCCTCCTCAAAACAGGCTAGACTTAAACCGCAATAAACTGGTTGGATCTTAAATTTATTTGGGCGTTAATCTCTTGTGGACAAATTATCTTTATGTTCGATAGGTTTGCGTCTTCGCTTTCACGTATTACACTGGGATGAGTTGTTTGTTCTCACCCCAACAAGCAGTGCTTTTAATATTCCTAGCCACTTTTCAATAAAATACACAAATTGATAAATAAAACAGCGTTACCTTAAACAACTCCTGTGGTCACTTAGAGGACAGAGCTGGCACTTTTCTTCCGTTTTCCACTCTCAGAATTCTTTCCACTTTATTTTGTTGATCACACTACATAAATGCACGGAAACTTAATGCCTCACCTATTTAATTTTTTCTTTCATACCAACTTACGGTTTTCGGTTGACGCTTTCTTGCTGCTCCACCACAAAGAATAATAACCAATCCTGAGCTGGTATGGTCTGCTTGCTGTTCCCAAAAATCTATTTGCGAATTGTTACGAAAAATATTTTTTTTTACCCTATCTTCACACTCATATTTTTATTTAATATTTTACTTACTATTTTATTTTATGTAATTTTTTGTTTAAAAAAAAATTTCCACTTTCCTAGTACCAAGTTTTAACTTGAAGTACAAAGTCCAGATTGACTTTTTTTTTTTTTACAAGCTGTTCAAAATGGCAGCAACACTTAATTCCGTACAAAACAATTACTTTTTATTAAATTTACACGCACTTTGTTCAAATATAGTTTTTCGCTTGCGCGCCACTTATGATCTGATCATGGCTTTGTTCTAGGACCTTAATATAAGTTCGGTTTTTTTCTGTGGCATATAAATTACATACATAATTTCAAACCACATAGAAACCTCTATGCTAATTCAAAACATTTCCTGAGAAGCATTGGAACGTTCGACAAGTGGTCTACAAATTCAAACACCTCTCTACTATACTACTTCCTATAACACAAAGAGAAATTTTTAAAAATTCTCTTCCTTAATTTCCTTTTCATGTCGGCTTTATAATTGTTTTCACTGTTACCTAAAAATACAGCTCTGGAATACGATCCACAACTTATCTACTTGTCAGCTGTCAAATACGGACAAACCATAGCGAAACAGCACCACCAACCACAACCAACAAACAAACAAAAAATTCGCAAAAAAACAAAAAAACTATCTAAAAAAAACTAAACAACAAAACAATTACCTATCACCAACAACTAAATACAAAAAAACAATATACAAAACAATCTGTAAAAAGAATAATACACAAACCAAGAAAAACAATACTCAACAAGAAACAAAACCCTCAGACAATTTGCCTGGAATTGATGGATCTACCACCCGAAAATTTCAGGACAATCGATACCGTGCACGTGCAGTTAGCATCCCATGGTCACTAGGAACCACATGCAAGTAGACACGGTAGGTGTAAGACATATAAAATTTCAAAATTTGTACATATACATATATAAATAATTTCCTTCCAGGCTTTTCCAGTGCGTCCTCAACAAAACTCTGGGGTTTACCCGCCTGCACAGCAAACCACAGTGTGATGGATGCATCATTTTGCTATGGTAAGTATAACTCTATTTTCAGCGCCCAACGTAGGCTACACCCACACTATACCGCTTTCAGACGATGAGTTAGCCGGGCAATAAAAATTTTCCTACTCCACTCCCATTCTATGTTAGTTTGCTTCCCTGACCATTAGACAATAGAATTGCTTTCTTGTTTTCGTTTGGTTTAATATATTTTCTTAAAGACAATATGCTTTCTTTTTCATACGCGTTTCATACATAGGTCTATGTTTCCAAATATGTTAAAATTTCCTTCTTTTTCATCTTATTTTGTCAAGTTTTTTTTTTTTTTTTTTTTTTTTTTTTTAAATTTACTTATCTGTCCATTGGCATCGTTATTTAGGATTTTAACCTAGTAAACGAAAACAAACACTTTTAATTCAAACTACAATTTTCAAGCAGCGATCGCTCGAATGTAAAATCTTTAATATTAGTTACAAACTAAACGTCGAAACGTTAAATAAAATTTTCAAATACACTGTTAAAAGAAACCCATTCTTAGGATTTCTGTGGAGTTTCCAATGTACAATATTTTCGTTTAATATTGTCATTTCCGCCAGAAATTTGAATATCACATCCTAAGAACAGATCCAGTGTATAATCCAGTATGCTCTGGAACTATTCATTAGAGATTAAAAATGTTCTTACATTGTCTTTCCTTTTTTTTTTCTTTTTAAACCTAGTATGTACACATGTACATATATACTTTGCACTATGGCAAAACCAAATTCTTTCTAATTAAATAAAGTCTACCTACATTCCTTAATACTACATTTGGAAACCTATCTACGTATGCGTGTATATGTCTATAAAAGAAATTGTAAATATCACAGTTGGAACAAGCAACATTGGACAAAACAAAAAGGTGGTATAATTTGAAAATAAAAATTTAATTATGTGTATAATAACGGACAGAGACACAACTTATTCTAATATTGCACATAAAAATCCACACCGACAAGTTATCGTCTCTGAATACCATCCTTATTGCACTTTCCCTACCACTTATTCACTGCTTGATATCCTTAGCATGGTACACGCCTAAAGGTTCTCCCTTTAACGTTTCCAGCTTGTACATATTGTTACCGATTACTTCGGATATCCTACATTTCGTAAATTTACGACAAAATTTGGCATTTCTATTGTCTTTGAAGCTACTCAATACAAAATTTCGCTTAAAAACCTCCTGTTCAGGAACAAAACGTACCATTCTTGCTTTTGTATTATACTTTATTGCACTTCTCTCATAAGCCTGGTGTAAATTTTGCTTCAGCCTATCTCTCAACAACTCGATGCGGTCTTTTCTATCTAACATATATAATTCTCCATCACTCAACGACTTCAGCTTTCTGGCTAGTTGGTAGTCTTTACCACACGTAAACATATTGTAGCCAAAAAGAGCGAAGAAAGGTGGCACTCCGGTGACAGAACTAACTGAGGTTCTCATAGCCAGCTCAATTTTCGACAAATTTTGATCCCAATTCGTATGATCATTGTCCAGGTACGATCTGATGGCGTTGAGAATACTCTGGTTAACCCTCTCAGCTGCGTTTGACTGCGGAGAATAAAAAGCTGTTTTCATATGATTTATTTTATAATCTCCCAACATTTTTCCGAACTCTTTCGATACAAATTGTTTTCCGTTATCAGAGTGTATCGTTTCCGGAACACCAAACTGTTGAAAAACTTGCTCCTCTAAAAATTTCACTACATTCGTTGTTGTTGCTTCTTTCATGGCCTTAACAAACACAAATTTGGTAAAATGGTCGACTACCACAAACACATATGCGTTACCCTTTTTCGACCTAGGATACTTTCCTAAAAAATCGATGTAAACCTTTTGGAAAGGGCGATCTGTTACCACCTCTTCCCCTATACTAGGCATTAGGTGTTGATTCGAGCTTTTACACTCCTTACAAATGACACAATTTCTAATAAAATTCCTAACGTGAATAACCATATTTGGCCAGTAAAATTTCAACCTCAAATGACTTAATGTTTTTCGTACGCCTCCATGAGATTTTTCCTTTGGCTCGTGTGCGTCTTTAATCAAAGTATTAGTTAAATTTTCAGGTATCCATAATTTCCACTCAAATTCTTCCGTCTCCTGATCGACTGCAGAGTTATTTCTTTTAAAAACTAAACCGTTCTCAATTTTTATGTCCGGAAATCGTTCCTTATTTGCTTCAACGGTTTTTATTAGCTCCAAGTAATCATCGGACTCGAATTCTGTTGTAGCAAATCCTAAAATGTTTTCTGGGCAAATAATTTCTTCCAGTGATCTTGAAAGCGTGTCAGCTACTATGTTCTCCGATCCTTTTTTGTGCTCTATGTCAAAGTCATAGGTTTGTAATTGTAGTGCCCACCGAGCAAGTCTACCATTCAAATCTTTGAGTGACATTAGCCACTTTAAACTCGCATGATCTGTGATGATGGTAAAGGGCATTAATTCTACGTACGGCCTAAAACGCTTTACTGCTGACACCGCTGCCAAACACTCCTTTTCAGTGACACTATAGTTCATTTGTGCACTATTTAATTTTTGAGAGAAAAAAGATATCGGCCTTTCATATCCTTCTTTGTCCTTTTGAAACAGAACTGCTCCTACTCCAATATTAGATGCATCGCATTGTATAAAAAAACGTTTTGAAAAATTTGGGTGTACTAACACTGGTGCGTGAGTTAAGGCATATTTGAGATCTTCAAAACTTTTTATGGCCTCCCCATTTACCTCAAACTTTTTTCCCTTTCTAATCAAATTTGTGAGTGGTGTTGTCATTGCTGAAAAATTTCTAATGAACCGGCGATACCATCCGGCCGTACCTATGAAACTACGTACCTCCCTAACGCTTTTGGGAATTGGAATTTGTCTAATCGCATTCACCTTTTCTGGGTCTGGTCTCATTACCCCTCCACCTACTATAAAACCTAAATATTTTAACTCTTTAAAGCAAAATTTTGACTTTTTAAGTCCTATAGTTAAATTAGCGTTTTTAAGGCACTGTGCTACTCTCTCTAATAATTTTATATGGCTTTGGAAATCGGCTGAAATTACCAGAAGGTCATCCAAATAAAAAAATACGTTTGATTTCAATTCTTCTGGTATAACCTTGTCCATGAGCCTACACAGCCTTTGCGCCGCATTGCAAAGTCCAAATGGCATCACCACATATTGGTATAAAGGACGTCCCGGAACGGTAAAAGCTGTGTAGGTTCTGGAATTCTCCTCCAACTCAATTTGCCAAAATGCGAATTTTAAGTCCACACTACTGATATAAAATGTATCTTCTAACCTACTAAGTATTCCCTCTATATTTTGAATAGGATACGCATCTTTTACTGTCCTTTCGTTAAGCTTCCTGGCATCTAGACATAACCTGTTTTTCCCTGGGTTTCTCACTAATGTAGAACGATTGCTCCATGGACTGTTACACTCTTCAGTTACTCCTAATCGTAGCATTTCGTCCACTTCTGCATAAATTAGACTTTGAATTGCGGGCGAAACAGGATAATATCGCTCTTTAATGGGTTGAGCTCCTTCCACTAAAGTTATACTATGTTTTTCTAAATTAGTTTTTCCTAAACCATGTTCTTCATACGATTTGAAACTATGCTTTACTTTTTCTAACTTATTTTTCATTTCTGGAGTCAAATCATGTTCTTCTACATGATCTAACTGCAATGGGAATTCACTTAAAACTTTTGGACTCAACTCATCAACTTTAAAAATCTCTGGGGCCAGGTCAAACAATCGCCAGAAATCTGTTCCTAAATATGCTTTTTGTACTAAATCAGGACACAAGTAGAAAGTAATTTCCTTTTCAATATCATTGTATCTAACCTTCGCTACTATTTTCCCCACTACTGAAAAATTATTTCCACCTGCTGTCTTTATCGAGCAAACGTAAGGTTTTATTTCCGCCTTTATTTTCTCTACCACATCAATACAATCATTACCCAAAATACTTATGGACGCTCCTGAGTCTAATAAACCTCTTATCAATATATCATTAATTTCTATATTAGCATATGGCCTTGGGTCTTTATCTTCACTCTTCTCTAATCCCGAACAGTATTTTAAAGTATTATCCACCATTTTGCGTATTTCTTTTTTTCGTTTAAATTTTTTTCTAGTTTCCCTAATCCTTTGAATTTTTCTTTCAGCATTCTCATTAAAAATTCTGTCCCTAACTCTTTTATAATTTTCTCTCCTAGCTTCTATTGGCACTATATTCATTTTTTTCGTTTTTCTAATAAATATATTTTCTTTATTCTGTTTCCGGTTTAGAATTTTGTACTCACTTGTCATATCCGGTTTGCAACAAGTTCTCATGTGGGTTTGACTGGCTTGGTCTGTTACTCTCCGGGTGTTTGTGTGGAGCGTGATTCTCCCGGTTTTGTCACACTCCTCCTGGAGTTTTCCAAACATTTTGGACAATTCGGAGCAACTACACCTGGCAATCCACATCGATAACAAAACAAGCTCCTCTGGGTCGATGGACAATCCATGAATGAATGGCCTGTTTTCTGACAGTTCCAGCAGGTAAGTAAATTAGTTTTCTTAATAGGCATTCTTTGTTGGTGACTTATCTCTTCTATTATTTCATTTTCCTCCCCAGGATTATCCTCTTCGTCGTACTCCGGATAATGTACCTCCTGAACCGTATATGGTCTACGCGAGGCAGTATATCTACTTGCAGCATGAGTGGGAGGGTCTCTTTTCCCACTGGAAGATGGATATTTGTTAAGGTAAGTCCTCTCTACATCCTTACACTCGTCCCTCAAATGATCTACCGTGTATATTCTCATTGCGTACAATATTTGAGATATGTTTGCGCTTAGGTTACGTTTCAATATCTTTATCATCTCCTCTTCAGGTAATTGATTACGTAATCTGGCCCTTAGTTTTTTCATGCAATGAAAATAAGCGTCTATAGTTTCACCTGGGCGTTGTTTTCTTTCCTCTAGATCACGTAAACGTTCATAATCACTTCTAATAGACCGATATTGTTGCAAAAGTGCCTCCTTTATTTCATCCCACTTCTTTATTTGCTTTTTGTTCTGTAAGAAAAGCCAATACCAGTCTTTGGCATCTCCTTTCAGAAGCTTATGAAAATCTCCTTGGATATCTGTCCATGAACATCCATTATATTTAAATAAGTATTCCACCCGAAATAAGAAATCCTCTACATACAGACCATCGGGATTACCGTCGAAAATAACGTCCCATTTATCTATTCTCAGGTCTCTTCGGTGTGAGGTAGATCCACTACCAATCTCTGATTCTGGTTCCCTAGAACGCGAGTTGTTTCCAAAATCTTCCTCATATAGCAATCGTCTTGTGGGTTGGCTTATATCTCCCCGTTGAGCTATTCGATGTTGTCCTCCTACGGCTTCTCTCTCTGACGATAAATTGTCTAAGCTATTTACGCCTTCCTCTTGTCGAGAACCTACATTCATTCTACGTAGTTCATTCATCATCTCCTCAAAACCTGTTTTTAGACTATTCTCAATTTTTCTATCAATGTTCTCTTCTAATTTTGATCTAAATTGTGAATTTGCATCTGCTATTAAACCTTTCATTAAATCCATATATTTCTTTGGGCTATCGCCCCTTCGACCTATCAATGGCGGAGGAATATTTGGTGGTGGGAAACTATAATCGGGTAAACCTGGACTTTTTTCAATCACTGGGGTTGCTTGTACTTTTGGCTTGGCTCCTCTTCTGTTCTGATTAATAGATTCGGTTAGATCATGAAAACTGCTAACCGTGTTTTCCGGCATAGGTGTATTACTACCTTTCTCCCGAACAATATCTCCACCCTGAGGTGTATGACCCAAACCCATTTTCACTACAACTCAAAATTACCGATTCGTAATAAATACTAAAAAAAATTAAAATTGTTAAATATGTGGCTATGAACAAATTTCTCAATACAATACAAAAACAATTCAACACATCAAAAATTCACGAAACAAATTTACTTTACTAAAATACTTTACAATAAGGAGGTACATAAGGACAATGGTATACTCGCTGTTACTTCCCTTTTTAAAGTGGTATATTCGTTGGTGTGTTAAGTTTAAAATTTTCTTCTTCTAGTGTGAGAGTTCTACACTAATAATTATTTCCGAACAAACATTTTGCAATTGCAATTATCTGATTCTCTATACATTTGCATAATTATTTTCTTAAAAAAACTATTTAAATAGCAATTAACTATTTAATTCCGTTAAGACTATTTAAAGATTTTTCTTTATACCTTTTTTTTTTTTTTTTTTTTTTTTTTAAATGATCACTCTGAACAATTAGTCAAAACCAATGACTAAGCTTCTGAGTTCCATTCATACTCTTTACTCTATACAACTGCCTACTTAATAAACCTCTATTTTGATATGAACAATTGAACAGAAATAACTTTCAAGCTTCATATAAATATTGGTCAAGCGACAGATGTGTTTTACTACAATTAAACTAAAATTTCTAAATAAAATGTTCCTGTTTTAATATTGGGCGCCATTACTGTTACGAAACCCCTTTCCCGTGTTGTTATTTCCCGGCTATTGGATTTATGGGCGTGGACTTCTCAACCCTTTACAACACCTATCAGGGCGCAACAATAAACTATTACAAAAGATGGACTAAACTCACACGACAACAACTCACACTTAGACGAAGAATTTTGGGAGCTCAGATCTTCATACTCCCGCTCTTAACCCACCCAACCTGGTCATTTAAACTTACGCTCATTTTCCTAAATGACCCCATTACTTACCACACCAACACTTTTTAAGCTTTACACAACATACCACACCAGCGACCCATTTTCCTTTCTTATCCCTCCAAAAATCAAAATTAGACAGACATTATGGTTTACCAATTCAACTATATAAGATATACATTTATTAACACTAAAACAATAAATAATATGGTGGCAAACAAAATCTTTTCAGCTACTTTAATATTTTTTTTTCTATTTTCAGATATTTTGTTCCTAACGATTTGAGCTTATGGCGAAGATAATTTTCGCATCACAAAAACAAAAAAAGAACTAATAAGATGTACAAAAAAAAAAGAAATTTAATATTATAAATAAAAACTGAAATAAACTAAAAAAAAAAAAAAAAAAAATTGTAAATAAAACTTAAACTTAATAAAATACAAAAAAACTATTTTGGGATTAAAAAAAACTATGTATCTTATGATAGCCTAACTCAAACAAAAGCACTTTACAAAAAAAAACACAAACTCCTAACTTAGGATAACCCCATTTGTTCCTTAGGGTTAAACTCACCCTCGGATAATTAAACTACTCTACTATTGAATACTTTCCCTCAAAAGAGCTCTCTGGAGGTTAGCTATCTACCAAACACTTCCTTGGTTGCAAAATTTAAAAAATAAAATAAATGGGTATAACCTTTACAAAATTTTAACAGTCTCTTTTTTTTTTTAACAAAATATATATATATATAACAATTAGCACACTTCAAAAAAAAAAAAACACAATTAAAACTTAACCTAACATGCTCTTAATATTTTCAAAAAAAAAAAATAATAAATAATAAAATCTAACATAAAATATAATATAACAATAAACTAATTAAACCTAGCCACCGCAAAAAAAATCAAACAACTTTTCCAACATAAATTTTAACTTCCCTCCTCAAAACAGGATAGACTTAAACCGCAATAAACTGGTTGGATCTTAAATTTATTTGGGCGTTAATCTCTTGTGGACAAATTATCTTTATGTTCGATAGGTTTGCGTCTTCGCTTTCACGTATTACACTGGGATGAGTTGTTTGTTCTCACCCCAACAAGCAGTGCTTTTAATATTCCTAGCCACTTTTCAATAAAATACACAAATTGATAAATAAAACAGCGTTACCTTAAACAACTCCTGTGGTCACTTAGAGGACAGAGCTGGCACTTTTCTTCCGTTTTCCACTCTCAGAATTCTTTCCACTTTATTTTGTTGATCACACTACATAAATGCACGGAAACTTAATGCCTCACCTATTTAATTTTTTCTTTCATACCAACTTACGGTTTTCGGTAGACGCTTTCTTGCTGCTCCACCACAAAGAATAATAACCAATCCTGAGCTGGTATGGTCTGCTTGCTGTTCCCAAAAATCTATTTGCGAATTGTTACGAAAAATATTTTTTTTACCCTATCTTCACACTCATATTTTTATTTAATATTTTACTTACTATTTTATTTTATGTAATTTTTTGTTTAAAAAAAAATTTCCACTTTCCTAGTACCAAGTTTTAACTTGAAGTACAAAGTCCAGATTGACTTTTTTTTTTTTACAAGCTGTTCAAAATGGCAGCAACACTTAATTCCGTACAAAACAATTACTTTTTATTAAATTTACACGCACTTTGTTCAAATATAGTTTTTCGCTTGCGCGCCACTTATGATCTGATCATGTTTTTGTTCTAGGACCTTAATATAAGTTCGGTTTTTTTCTGTGGCATATAAATTACATACATAATTTCAAACCACATAGAAACCTCTATGCTAATTCAAAACATTTCCTGAGAAGCATTGGAACGTTCGACAAGTGGTCTACAAATTCAAACACCTCTCTACTATACTACTTCCTATAACACAAAGAGAAATTTTTAAAAATTCTCTTCCTTAATTTCCTTTTCATGTCGGCTTTATAATTGTTTTCACTGTTACCTAAAAATACAACTCTGGAATACGATCCACAACTTATCTACTTGTCAGCTGTCAAATACGGACAAACCATAGCGAAACAGCACCACCAACCACAACCAACAAACAAACAAAAAATTCGCAAAAAAACAAAAAAACTATCTAAAAAAAACTAAACAACAAAACAATTACCTATCACCAACAACTAAATACAAAAAAACAATATACAAAACAATCTGTAAAAAGAATAATACACAAACCAAGAAAAACAATACTCAACAAGAAACAAAACCCTCAGACAATTTGCCTGGAATTGATGGATATACCACCCGAAAATTTCAGGACAATCGATACCGTGCACGTGCAGTTAGCATCCCATGGTCACTAGGAACCACATGCAAGTAGACACGGTAGGTGTAAAACATATAAAATTTCAAAATTTGTACATATACATATATAAATAATTTCCTTCCAGGCTTTTCCAGTGCGTCCTCAACACTTATACAATAAGAAAGAGTTCTCCATCGCTCCAAACATAAGTAACACAGTTCAACAGTACTACACACAGACAAAAACGAAGATAGCAGATAAAGAAAAATCAAATGTTGTATACAAAATACAGTGTAGCGGCAACCAAGAACAAAATTGTAATATGTTTTACGTCGGAACAACAAAGAATAAATTAACAACAAGAATTTCACAACATAAATCAGACCAACGTTTAGGAAGCAACACCATAGGGGAACAAAAACAGCACTTGCGGCCCACTGTGCATCTCACAAACACATAGCAGATTTTGAAGGGGCGAGAGTTTTATGTGAAGAGAGAAATTATAAAAAGAGAATGACTTTTGAAATGCTGCACATTGCGCAGACTCCAAAAAATCAGCGTATCAACTTTAAAGCAGACATTGACAATGTCGCTCAAGTTTATAGGGACATAATAACACAGAATCCAGTGATTGATTGACAATGAGTGTAGCATCATCATCTCGCATTATTAAATAGTTCTTAATTTTTAGTAAAAAATATGTAAATCAAAGGGAAAATATTTGTTTAAAAATTTTTAAATGATATATGATTACTAGTTATGTTTTATTATGTTGTGAACGTTACTGTGAATTTTATATGTCGTAATTGTTTTCTAATTTTAGATCCTGAGGATGGCTAAAAAGTTATAGCCGAAATATTGACCTAACAATAATAATAAAAATGTTACAAAATTAACATTAATGTTTTTTCTGTAAATAAACCAATGACCTCAAGCCAGACAAGAAGTTTCTTATAAAAAATTAAAATAAAGGTCAACGACTAATACAGAAATGTATACCTTTGAAGGTTCGGGCTTATGAATACAGAATACTTGCTCATAAACCACTTAAGTGGTCGGTGGTCGCTTTCTAGATCGAATTCTCTTCCATATATATATGGCCTACAATATTTAAATATTTATTTCCAACAATTCTTTTTCAATTGCTGCATAGTTCCTTTCATGTTTATTTAAAGTTCGCCAAGTATATGCTACTGGGTGACCATCTTGGGTTAAGACAGCTCCGATTGCATGGTTTCTTGCATCGGTGACTATCTTGAAACGTTTGGAAAAATTAGGATATCTTAATATGGGAGAATTTGTTATGGGCACCTTGAGCTTCTCGAAAGCAGCTATATAGGTGGGGTCATTTATATTCGCCCTTTCATTTTTCCGAGCTACTTTGTATTTTATTTGGATCGGGCCTTACGCCATTTGTCGTCAGGACGTGCCCTAAAAATTGGGTTTCTCTGCGCAAAAAAAACGCATTTGTCCACTTGAATTTTTAGGCCTGCTTTCCGTAGTGCTGTAAATATTAGTCTTATGCTCTCCCTATGTTCCCTTAAATCTTAGAAATTAACTTTTAAAGAATTTTAACAAATTTAAAACCATAAATGTTATTTGTGGTATTCGCCAAAGCAGTCACGTGATGTAGTGAAACATAGGAATACATTGCATTGAGTGCAAAATACATTTGTGCGGCTATATTTGCTATTGGAGGCACAATTGACGCAGCGCTTCCAATTTTCACGCTTTTCCATTTTGTGGAGAGATTTTGGTTTGTTTATAAAGTGACTTCCGGTTCTGGTTGTCTCTGGGAATGTGCGCGTTCTTGAACTGAAGTCACTAATTAATTCCTTTGCCAAAGCTGCCCGAAACTCAATCGAAGTCACGTTCTGCCCAAAGCTGTTGACCGACATGAGTTTATTGTATATGACGTAGCTATTATGGACGCATATTTCGAAAAGATCGAAGAACAAGCGAATATAGAACCGCCATTTGCTTCTACGATCGTACTCATAGTAAACCTTTTTTTGGTCCATCAGATCGACACCTCCCATTCCCTTATTGTAATGCTGGACAACCAATGGGCAATCGACATCAATTTTGCTAGCTTGCCCAGCTGCACGCCGCTTTACTTTGAATACAGCAGTTGGATCGATAAAATTTAAAGCCAGATAAACAGCACGATTATCCATCCATTTGATTACGGAAATGCTATCGGATGTAAAATAGCTTATGTCGCCACGCTTCATATCTTTATCCGCCAGAAACTTCTTTGGCATGTGTTTTCTGTTGCTTCGAATTGTTCCGCATGCCATTATACCATTTTTATGTAGAATCTCCATCAAGTTCAAGCTCGTAAAAAAGTTGTCGCAGTTAACTTCAACCCCTTTATTTGCTAGTGGTTCACATAATTGCAAAACTACAGACTCACCAAGACCGTGCTCAACAAACGCCTTTTTACCAGTATATATGTCCACGTTATACAGGTATCCAGTGCTCGACTCACATAAACACCAAAGCTTGAAGCCTCATGACACGGGCTTGTTCTTCATGTATTGCTTCATGGCGTTATGTCCCTTGAACTTCACCATATGTTCGTCAATTGATAATTTTTTAGAATACGTGTATGCGTCTGGCATAGCTTTGTTCATATGGTTAATAATTTGGCGGATTTTACATCCACGGTCGCTAACACCAACCTGATCGTTGTCGCAAAAGTGCAAATTAAAAGTAATTTCCTCAAATCGAAGCCGAGGCATATATCTGCGATTTGAGCTTGATGAAATGTCTGATCTGTAGACCAATATAAACGAATGCTGGGTAGTTTTACTAGGCTCATACGTATGATTAGACCCATATAAGCTTTGAACTCTTCCACAGTCAGAGTGAAAACACGTCCCTTTTGTCTGGCATATAGGTTAGACTGCTCCACTATCATTCTGCACAATTCTGAAACAAAAAAATAATAGAAACTAAGAAACTAGTATTTTGCAATTGTAAAAACTTACCTTCAAAATTACAAACAGTATTGAACACATCATACGCTGGCGGCATTTCCTCATGTCTATGCACAATGGGTTTTTGAACTTGGGAATGTTCATATATGCAATTTTTTATAGGCAAGTGTCTCTCTGAACCAGAAATTCTTCTCTGGTGGTATAAAAAATACTGGCTTTTCTGGTACTGGTACAGCATTTGAAGTCGATGCAATTGGCTCATTCTCTACTGCAACTGGTGCCGGCTTACGGCCAATGCGCGGCTTCTTAACTACAGGAGATTTTACGGGATTAGTGCCTTCGATAACAACTTCTAAGAAATCATCCTCTTGGATTTCTAAAGCATCATTTTCGAGAAAGACAATGTCTTCTTCGTCCATGTATGTGACAGCTTCTTCCTCATTGTCACTGCTGTCGCAAAGCAAAAGTTGTTCAATTTCGTCCGGACGAAGAAAAAAATAACGCTCACGGACTGATCCACTCATGTTAAAATTTTTAGTTATAATCACTTCAAATAAGAGAACATTATACTAAAATACATAATATAATAAAAAATAACACCGGAAATACTTACACTTTAAACTAATAACGCAGAAAACACGTCTATTCTAATTGATTTCGAATAATTAATGTAGGCTTTTGGACTCTAATTTTATTTTTTTGAGGATGAAACACGTTTTCGACTATTATTTTTTAGTATTTGATTTCAATAAAAATTTTATTTATAAATTCAATCAGGTTTTTTGGTGCTTTCACTTTAATATCTATAATGAGACTGTTTTTGTTTGTCTGTTTTTGAAAATATATTGTATATGTCATAGCCTACTTATTCTAATTGTTAGTTACTTTTAAAATATGTACGTTAATATTATCCGTCTGTCAAAGCCTACTTTCTCTAATTGTCTGTTAAACCTAAATTCTGTACTTTAATATATCAAATCCTACATTAATAGATGAAAACAAACAAGCAGCGCAAAAAATTGCAACTTGAAACAATTACAAAAAAAATGCGTTTTGTTCAATTAAATTTCATCAATAACAGTTAAAAACAAACATGGAACGAAAAATGAAAATTTATATTTTTTAGGTGCGTTTTTTTCCGTTTCAACCCACAGGCAAACATACTTGCCAAACTTATTTGGGGCAACTGTGGGCAGACTGAAACCTACACAAACGTCCCCCGAATATTTTTGCAAAGGCAAGGGGTGCCCCCAAAATATACCCGAGTCTTAGACAGGTGTGCCCTACACTCACCCCACAGCGGCCCCCTGAAGTAGCGCCACTTTTTGGCCAACTTTAAGTTCCCCTGGCGGGCAAAGCGAGCCAGATAGGGCCTAATATCCTACCACAGTTTTGTTGCACCAACTCTCCGCTACAATTAAGGTGTGAATATATTTACTCTATCTCTTATTTGGACAATTATATGAGCCAAAAACCCCTGGGCAAGCATGTTTGCCTGTGGTCGTCAAAGGGTTAATGACGTGCCAAAAATCAAAATGTCGGCCATATAGACAACGCAGCTTTTATTAATAAAATCCTTTAGCACATAGTTCATCATTCTCTGGAATAATGATGGTGCATTCTTCAAACCGAATGGCATACGAACGAACTTGTAATGTCCAAACGGGGTTGAAAAGCTGTCTTATGCTGTCTTCCTCTCTTAGTAATATTTAGTGAAACCCTTTAGCTAGATCTAAAGTGGTGAAATACTGGGCCCTCCCTAGCTAGTCTAGTAGGCTGTTAAAGTTTGGTATAAGGAATTTGTCATCCATCGTAAATTCGTTAAGCTAACGGTAATCAATAACTAAGCGCCATTTCTTTGTTCCGGAATTATCGGATTTCTTTGGCACCATCCACAAAGGGCTATTATATGGAGAATTACTATGCCTAATAATATTATTTCCTAGCATTTCCGCAATTTGTTTTTCTATTTCCTTCTCGTGGATTTGTGGATAACGATATGTTTTCCAATATAATGGCTTAACACTTGTCATAATTATTTCGTGTTGGACTATGTTAGTAGCCGAAAGGATGTCGCCATCTTTACAGAACAAATCTCGAAGCGTTTGTAAAATATTTCTAAATAATACTTCCTCTTCGGAGTTTAAATGATCAAATTTAAAGGGATTCAAAAAATTACTTTCCATTACTTCTTGTGTATGAATTTTTTCATATGGAAAAGGGTAGTTAGAATTTTCGATATATATTCTTTTTTCATAGAAATCAATACAATGCTGGTAATTTTTGACTTTAAGGGAACAAAAAAATTCTGTCCAATTATTCCGTCATATTTTTCATTGAAGAAATCTAGTACTTTCCAACTCAATGTCCCTTTTCCCGGAAATTCGCTCGGAACGGGGTCGTTACTGTAGATTTAACTTCGCTGATCCCGTTAAAGTGGACAGGCTTTAGGAACTTTCTTATAGGATAAGTTTCCTTTAAAACATTCTTGTTGATAACGCTAGTTAAAAATCTTATTGACTGTTTTCCTATAGCAATTGCAACTGTGGGTAATTGGGGTCTGGAGGCGGTATTAAAAAATTTATCTCATTGTCCTGTCCACTACCTATGTCAATATAATCATTATATACATCGCTACGATCCACGCTCATATGAGAGTTCCTAGTCCTATTTGAATTTGTCCTTCCCTATTGGCGGTTATTATTACTGTTACAATTAGTATCTTTTCGATATTTCGTATAGTTTTCTCTTGAACTGCCTTTGAAATTATTTCTGTTATCATTATAATTACGGTTGTAATTATTGTCAGTTCCATATTTCGCATAATTTTGTCTTGGACTATCTTTGTGTGTATAATTCTTTCTGTGTCTAAAATCTATAGCTCTTCCATCATTCAGTAACTTAAGCTTAGTGAATTCTCACATGTCCAACTATTTTTTGTAAAAGCAAATCTACCATATCCCTATCAACATAAGATGGCTTATATGTGTCAGGTTTTTTTATATCGACCTGATATAATTCATTTATTTCGTATTTAGATTTTAAAAATATATTAAATAGTTCACTTAAATTATTAACCTTTACCTGTCTGGCAAAGTTGTATATTTCTACATACGTCTTCTTTGGCTGTAGATCGATGAGTAGTTTTTGCTTTATCTGCTCCCAAGTTGCCCCTTCATCGAGCTCTCTGACGACTCTTCCCGCATCTCCTGTGAGTTTCTCGTTAGTGATTATTTGGAGACCATAATCCAAAAGTGGTTCATTACCGGCACATAAAGTTATTGTATATTATTGCTGATCTTATGAAGGACCTTGGTTTATGATTACTGTCCAAAGGTTTTAGCCTTCTAAGTTGTTCCAATATATATAATATATATTGGTCTCAGTTGGAGCTGCCATTGTTGTTCTTGTTGTAGGTGCTGTTGTTGTAGCTGCTGCTGTTGTATGTGCGGTCTCTTCATTTTCTTGCATTAACTTAGGGCTTGCAACCTATGTCGTTCCCCCACTTTGTTTTCAGCTATTGTTATTAGCTTACCCTTTCATTCCCGTGTTTAGCTAGTGCCTCTCTTAGTAAAAGATGAGTTGGTGTGTTTAAACATAGAGAATGAAAATTATGAATGACTGCTTGAGTATCTATGTGGACAATGTGAATTGCTAAATAACATCTGTTTCATAATGTTCCACATAGAGAAATGAATGAGTTAGTTTAGAGTTTTTTTGAAACTGGTTTTTTAACTTTCGCTGAATGTACAAGATTGGGTTGGTCGAATTAAAAAGAATGAAGCAATTTAATTTAGGGGGATTAATGTTCTGGTTGCTGAGGAGGAACCAAGCTAATTAATTGAAATCGCTCGACCTAGGAAATATTGTATAGGCTGTACTTAGAATGAAAAATTAAAGAAGTGAACAGTGTCGACAGTGAAAATCAATGGCATTCTTAAATAATGCAATAATGCAGAAATAAAAATGTACAGAAAACCCAAGGACATTAAAAGTCTAAAGTTGTGTTTAGTTTCAATCGGTCCCATTAACCTCCGGGACAAAATAAAAGTGACTCGCTTTGGAAAGAAATGTTATAAATTCTAGGCTTAATATTTTAAAGTTTAGTGGTGCAATGTTTATTAGCAATTGAAGTTGTGGTGATTGGAAAAGTGGGTTCCTAAAACCTAAATTTAAAATTTAAACTGACTTTAAGTACAGTCGGAATATATTTAAAAAAAAAATAATTAAAACAATGAAATAAAACTATTTGTGAAATAAGCAAGTTATACAGAAAATTTTAAATATAAAAGTAAAAGGAATTGAAATTTGCTAAAATTTAAAGAAACAAAAACCCAATCAATAAATGTGAAAAATAGGACATTAAATATTTTGGAATTTAGAAAAAATATTAAAATCAATAAAGGAGCAAAGAATTTAATAGCCTGGAAAGCAAAAAGGTAAAATGAAAGTTTATATAAAGAATTATGTGTAAAATAAAAGAACAGAAATTTAGCCCCTATAAAAGCAAAATTATGTACCTTTAACGGTACATAGCCATAGAAACGTTGAAACTGTAAATAATAATTGGTACGAATGTAACTGTACCTTGTTAAGGGCTATAAAAAAATTAAAAAAGAAAATTTTATGATAGAAAAGAATCTGAATTAAAACTCTTTTAAGAAAAGAAATTTTGTGACTTATGAAACTCCTGCCCCACATAAAAATTATCAACATCATTGTACAACAAGAAAACAACAGCAGCAATTGGAGACACAATCACCGCGACAGGCGACGGCTGCATAAGGCGATAACGAACAATTTTTATTGTATTGAATTTTCTACATATTTCATTAATACCATAATAAAGGAACCTTATTATTATCTAGAATTTAAATTAAATTAAAGATTTTCTAAATTTAACTGGCATTTAAAATTTTGTAACGACGTGTTTTTCCACTTATTCCGGGGTATACTCAGTGGGAAATCCAATAGGTTCGTTCACAGAAATGAATAGGCAACACTTGATAAAAATCTTTTTTTTTCTCAAACGTTATAATACGTTTTATGTATTTATTAAGGTTCGACCGTATAGTACAACAGAATTTAATTAAATTTTTACTTAACGCGTTTACGTTGGACAGTCACAACTCATTGAGTGAAAAAAATAACTCTTTCTGACATTGGGTTTCTGTAGTAGAACAAGTGACCAGCGTCTTTCTCGCTCTACACATAGACCTCCTGTCCTCTAGCTCTTTACCCAAACCGATACCAAGGCCAGCAGCCGATTGGTATTGTCACGGTTAGAACTGTCCCAATTTATCTCTTCACACAATCCGACTGACTAATAGTCACTCGTATTATGTACCATCAAATGTTAATACATACGACCAGCAGCCACTATGCATTAATATTTGCAGGTAAACTCTTAAAGTATTCAGTCCAGGCAAACTTACTACTCTGCAGTTGTCAGCCAACTGACCCAATTTTGTGTCTTGCCGTTCTTTTATATACCACCACAACGAACAAAAACTGACGCCAGCTAAGTGACGCTTGGCCATCAGCCAATCAGAACACTGCTGACGTGTGGTTTGTGGCTGTTGTTCGATGACATAGAAAACAAATGGGTAGCTGTTGTTCATCAACATATATATTGTTTTACCCGTTAAATATTTAAATTTCCAATAGTGTCGTTGTAGTGGCAAATACAAGAACGGGCGGTTTAATAATATTAAATAATTATAATTCAATAATTCTACATAATACAAGAGTAATAACTAAGGTATCAATATTAATGATATAAAATAGACGAATATTAATATAAAAGGATAGATTTTAGTTCAACTTAAACTAAACTGAATACGATATATTTTATGTTAATTATATTTAATTAATATATTTCTAATTATCATAATTCAAATTAAATGAATGTTACTGCCACAATACCCTACATGGTAGTAATGGAATATAATTCAAATGAAGGTTTTTTTAATTCAAATATACTGATGCAACTTCAAAAAATATAAAAAAAATATGTATATAACTAGTGAAACAATGTTACTATTATTAATATTGGTATTTTAGAAAATATTTAAATAAATTGGGGAATATGAAATTGTATGTTATGGAATAGTATGAACCGGGGATGTGTAGTGATGTGTGTTGGTGTGGGCCAAAACGAGGGTCGACTTTGGTCCTCACACGTCCTCTTCTCCTCGGGGGTGGGGATGGTGTTGGCGAGGTCTTGTTATTGGTTTGCAGTCATGTACCGCAGTTGACGTAGCGGTTGATGGTGTTTTATGATAAAGTGAGGTAGAATGAACAGTCACCCCCTTTTTTTTTTTGTTTTGTTGGTTGTACCTCTAGTGATGCTTACAGCGAAGTATGTGGGTGTGTTGGTGGGGCGTTTGCCCTAGTGGTTAGGATTTTGGTCATTTTTCGTAATTCTCTTGATTACGACGCCGCGGTTCGCCCGAAATTGAAGGCGGTAGTGTCCGAACGGGGTAGCTGCACTAATGTTCTGGTGCGTCGGTTTGTTCTGGCTCGAATTCTGACTATGGTTGGTAGGAGCAGATCCACTACCTCTGGATTGTTTTGACATTGTCGGTTGGCAGTGGCCGGTTCTTCGGCGAGGAAAATCGTGCGTCTACCCTGGGCTTGAGCGGCTAGTAGGCGTCTACGGAAATTTTCTTGAGACATTTGCTATTTTTCCTCGGCCATATTGACGATTTTACTTATTGGTTGTTGGGTTCCTAGGGATGATAGGAAAAAAAAAGAGCGTGTTAGAATAAAGCAATCAATTTGGCAGGCGAGCTACAATGTGTATATCTATGTGTTTGTCTATGAAGTTTGAGTTATAAAGGGTTTTAGTTCGCTAATGTGGACAGTTTTTGTGTCATTAGCATCTCGCCCCATTACTTTCGCGATGACTCGAGAAGGCAGTTCAACGATCGTGAATGGTCCGTCAAATTTTGGTGCTAATTTCGCCGCGAAGTTGTCGACTGCTTTGGACAACTGGTGTTGTCGGACCAATACTTGTTGACCAATTTCGGGTTTGCCATGCCCGTCTGCGTAAATTATAATGTCGCCGTTGCTCTTGGGACGCCTTGATGAGGTTGTTTCTCACAATCTTGAAGATTTCCTGCAGTTGGAGGGCCTTTTCGGCAGGATCGCAGGGGATCGTCCCGGTTCATTTGGTGACTTCGTCATACAGTGCTCGTGGTAATCTGGGTTCACGGCCTTGTATTAAGAATGCCGGAGAGTACCCAGTGTCTTCGGAAGTGCTGGTATTGATAGCCAACGAGATCTCTGGTAAAACATCATCCCACATGGTATGTTGGTTTTTTGCAAATTGTGAGATCATCGTTTTTATTGTGCGATTCGTACGTTCGGTGGGGTTTTCTTGTGGCGTGTAGGGTGCTGTGAGTTGGTGTTTGACTCCCATACGTTCGAGGAACTGTTGAAATAACTTGCTGACGAATTGCACTCCATTGTCGGTGATAACCATTTTCGGGACCCCAAATCTAGCCAAGATTCGTTCGCGGAAGGCCTTTACTAAACCGTCGGCCGTGGCTTTCCGTAGCGGGATTAGTTCGGTCCATTTGGAGAAGCGATCTACGATAACCAATAGCATGTTGTTTCCGTGTTTTGACCTGGGCAGTGGCCCCACGAAGTCTAGGCAGATAGTAGCCCATGGCTCCTCTGGTATGCGTATCAACATTTCTCCGGCTGGTTTTTGTTGACTGGTCTTAAATTGCTGGCAGGATTAGCAGCTTCGAAGGTATTTGCTGGCATCGCGGAATAGACCCGGCCAATAGTACCGATTACAGACTCTGCTAATGGTCTTCCGGATTCCGAGGTGTCCGGCTGTTGGGTCATCGTGGTTTTCGTGTAACACGCGTTCTCGTTGGTCGGCTCCGACGCAGAGTTTCCATGGGTGGCAATCCTCATCTATGTGGTTCCTAGGAAAGTGACGATATAAAATATTATCTATAATAGTATAATCTGAATATTTATGGGGGTTATCTTGGACCGCTCGTATTTTTTGTTTTAACCACGGTCAACTTGATTGTCGGTTTTCTATGATAATACGTTGGATAGTCTCCAGTGGTTGCCGGGACAACGCATCGGCAACAGTATTCTGGGCACCCTTTCGGTATTGTACAGTAAAAGTATATTGCTGTAGTTCCAGTGCCCAGCGCGCTAATCTCCCGGTAGGGTTGTCTATCGAGTTGAGCCATTTTAGTGATAAATGGTCGGTGATGACGATAAACTGGTACCCCTCAAGATACATCCTCATTTTTCGTATGCCCCATACGATGGCCAGGCATTCTTTCTCGGTGGTGGAGTAGTTCTTTTCCGCAGGATTTAAGTGTCTGCTGGCGTATGCAATAACCCTCTCGACCCCCTCAAGTTGTTGGGTCAAGACGGCTCCCAGCCCAAAATCACTCGCATCAGTTTGTAAGGTGAAGGTTTGGGAGAAATCTGGGCAGGCCAACACCGGGGCTTCAGTCAATTTTGTTTTCAAATTGTCAAACGCATGTTGCTGCTCGTCAGTCCACTTGAAATGCTTCCCTTTCTTGAGCAGGTTGGTCAACGGTTGCGATATCTTAGCGAAATCAGGCACAAACCGCCGGTACCATGAGGCGACACCCAAAAACCGACGGATGTCCCGCACATTGCTTGGTGGTTGCATTTCACGAATGGCGGCCACCTTATCGGGGTCTGTGCGGATGCCATCGCCGCAGACGACATGCCCCAAATACTTGATTTCCCGTTTAAAAAATTCGCACTTCTCGGGGTTGATCTTCAGATTCGCCCTCCTCAGTCGTCGAAACACCTCCCGGAGATGTCTGAGGTGATCTTCCACGGTTTGACTGGTGATGATGATATCATCGAGGTATGCAAAGGCGTGGGGCTCCATTTCCGGGCCGATTACACGATCTAGGGTTCGTTGGAAGGTTGCTGGTGCTGAATGTAGACCGAAAGGCATCACTTTCCATTGGTAAAGCCCTCTTCCAGGTACGGTGAATGCGGTGAGCGGTTTACTAGCTTCTGCCATTGGAATTTGCCAATACCCATTTTCCAAATCTAGGCAACTGATGTAACGGGCTTCCTTTAAACGGTCTAAAATATGGTTGATGCGCGGGAGCGGGTATGCATCGGGGATGGAACGGGCATTTAGTTGTCGAAAGTCCATGCATAACCTCCACGACCCATTCTTCTTCTTCGCCAAGGTGATCGGGAAGCTGTATGGGCTCTTGGAAGGTTCAATGCAACCCTTTGCTAGCAAGTTGTTAACCTCGTCATCAATGATTTCCTGCATAGCCGGGTTCCGAGTGGCATATCGGATTTTTATGGGTCTATCATCTTTCATACATATGCGGTGTTCGCTGATTTGGGTGGTACCTTTCATCCCCTTAAATTTCTGGAGCTCGAATTCTAGAAATCGGTTAATTTTTGTCTGTCCATCGGAGCTAGGGTGGATAGAGGTCTGGGCAGCAAGGTTTGAAATATTTTCACTTACCGCATGGGAGCTGGGTGTAGTGTTGTCGGTCGATATTCCCTCTGGGGTCTTTCCTCGTTGACGACTTGGGTTGATTTGGTGTTCATCCAGGCAGAGTTTTAGGTTTCCAAACGACAGTGTGGTTTTAAGCCTTCGGAGGAGATTCAAACCAACGATCATCTCTTCGATTGCCGCCGGCATTATGAGAAATGTCACTGGTCCGATGTTCCGGTCAGTTACTATTTCACAGTCGATCGCGTCTCGTATTATATTAGTGGAACCGTCGGCCAGTATCACCTCCAACTCCCGGGGGCTCCTTCGGTGGTTGCTAAAAATGGTTTCGGCCAGTTCTTCACTTATGTAATTGCTGGTGGCTCCGGTATCTATGGTGGCTAATATAATATGATCGCCGCATCTTACCTCAGAGCTGAGTCGATTATCATCGCATCTCAGATTGAGAAATTTCAAAGGTGGTTGTAAGCGGTCTATCCCCCTCGTGGTGGCGTTAGTTCTCCTTGCGCTTCGCTTGGGATTGTGGTTCACCATCATTCGATGGGGTTCCTGTCGGCCGTTTTGAGAAGTGTTATGATGGGGTATACTTTCCAAATCATCGGCCAGGGCCAGTAGCTCAGCCAGGTTTGAAAAATCCCTTCGCCGGATATACCACAGGTAGTTGGGCTGAGCATTTCGAAATATGCGCTCTAATTGTTGTGTCTCTGTCATATCGGTATGTCGCATCAAATTCTGAAGGGACAACACATAGTCCTTAAATGGCTCTCGGGGCCGTTGGCATCTACGCCGGATGTCATCTTCTAACTTTTCAAAAAAACGTGCCGGTAAAAAGAAGTTCAAAAAGTCAGCTTTAAATGCACCCCAGGAGTTCCAATGTTTATTATTACTTCTGAACCACATGAGGGCCCGGTCCTTAAAAAATTCCGGCATATTGCTAGGCAGGAAAGATGTCGGCACGCCGTACATTTCGGCCATCTCCTCCAGCCGTTCTACAAACAGCAGCGGTTCTTTCCCTCCATCGTACCGCACACCCCATTTGCGCACACAGTCAATAATATTTACCAGTTGGAGATTTTCCCGCTCTGGTTGGTACTGGTATGGCTGTACTTGGGGAGTTGTGGCATTTTCGGCGCTGTCGACGGGCTTCGTGATGGGTGCAGGTTTGGCGTGGTGATTTTCAGTGGTGGCTGGGTTGTCATGGACTTTGGACGGGTCAGTTTCCCCAGAAACTACTATTTTGGGCAGCTTGATATTGGATGGGGTACCCGGGGTATATCTTTCTTGTAACTCTAATAATCTTCGCATGCGGTCAGGAGGATGTTCACCACCAACAAATTGTGCCAACTGCTTCCTCATTTCCTCCACACCACTGACCGGTTTGAGGTTGAATTCGGTGAGGCAAGACAGCAATTCGTCCTTCCGAAGCGAGTAAGCCCAAGAGATTCTGGACATGATGCTGACCTAAAAATGAGTAGCTGCGGGCAGGTGTTACTAAGGAGCAAATGTTATTCAAAAAAATGTTTTCACGTTTTATGTATAAAAAATGTTTATTATATAATGTTTCAAAATTTGATGTGAAAGTCTTATTAATTCTCAAATTCGGATAAAAGGTGATTTTAAAGAAAAACTTTCCGGGATTGAAAATTTGTTATTTATATATATTGTATACAGGCAAATGGTGTGATGCCGTATTTCAAAATGGTGGTTGAAAGTTTTTTTTTTCATTAGTCTTTACATTCATATAAAAAAAAATTGATTACAATTACAAAACTCGTGGTTTGAAAGTTTATTAGATTTTGGGTTTATCATGGCTGTTCTGAACTAAATTTTTTTTCTTCTAGCTCTTTAGGTGGTAGGTATATATAGGTTGTTTATTACCCTTATTGCATGGAACGATTTGGTGGAGTTGGCCAGAATTTTACTTCTCTTTGGATGAGCAAGCTTTGGAGGTTATATATATACTGCCTGTGCCACCGATTTTCACTTTCTTACCATTACATTGACTTACGCTCATTCCTCATAATATTGCTTTTATTAAGCCACAATTTTTTTTTTCTTTTCGATTTAATTACAAATTTTCTATATCTTTTTTTTTTTTTTTTTTTACTTAACACATTTTCTACTCTTTTTTTTTCCAAATTAATTTTTCAAACTTTCAATTAATTTTAAATTTTCCAATTTTTATCAATATTTGTGTATACATTCTTTTATAGTATATTTAACATCTCAATTACACGCACGTTTCAGTTATTATTAACTTAATAATTTGTTCCGAAAAAGAAACTATTCCCGTATATTTGGTTCACGCGTAGAATTTATGTAGTCACCTTACTGTATATTTTTTTTTTTTTTTTTTTTTTGTCCACGTCCCTGCTCGGGCGCCACTGTAACGACGTGTTTTTCCACTTATTCCGGGGTATACTCAGTGGGAAATCCAATAGGTTCGTTCACAGAAATGAATAGGCAACACTTGATAAAAATCTTTTTTTTTCTCAAACGTTATAATACGTTTTATGTATTTATTAAGGTTCGACCGTATAGTACAACAGAATTTAATTAAATTTTTACTTAACGCGTTTACGTTGGACAGTCACAACTCATTGAGTGAAAAAAATAACTCTTTCTGACATTGGGTTTCTGTAGTAGAACAAGTGACCAGCGTCTTTCTCGCTCTACACATAGACCTCCTGTCCTCTAGCTCTTTACCCAAACCGATACCAAGGCCAGCAGCCGATTGGTATTGTCACGGTTAGAACTGTCCCAATTTATCTCTTCACACAATCCGACTGACTAATAGTCACTCGTATTATGTACCATCAAATGTTAATACATACGACCAGCAGCCACTATGCATTAATATTTGCAGGTAAACTCTTAAAGTATTCAGTCCAGGCAAACTTACTACTCTGCAGTTGTCAGCCAACTGGCCCAATTTTGTGTCTTGCCGTTCTTTTATATACCACCACAACGAACAAAAACTGACGCCAGCTAAGTGACGCTTGGCCATCAGCCAATCAGAACACTGCTGACGTGTGGTTTGTGGCTGTTGTTCGATGACATAGAAAACAAATGGGTAGCTGTTGTTCATCAACATATATATTGTTTTACCCGTTAAATATTTAAATTTCCAATAGTGTCGTTGTAGTGGCAAATACAAGAACGGGCGGTTTAATAATATTAAATAATTATAATTCAATAATTCTACATAATACAAGAGTAATAACTAAGGAATCAATATTAATGATATAAAATAGACGAATATTAATATAAAAGGATAGATTTTAGTTCAACTTAAACTAAACTGAATACGATATATTTTATGTTAATTATATTTAATTAATATATTTCTAATTATCATAATTCAAATTAAATGAATGTTACTGCCACAATACCCTACATGGTAGTAATGGAATATAATTCAAATGAAGGTTTTTTTAATTCAAATATACTGATGCAACTTCAAAAAATATAAAAAAAATATGTATATAACTAGTGAAACAATGTTACTATTATTAATATTGGTATTTTAGAAAATATTTAAATAAATTGGGGAATATGAAATTGTATGTTATGGAATAGTATGAACCGGGGATGTGTAGTGATGTGTGTTGGTGTGGGCCAAAACGAGGGTCGACTTTGGTCCCCACAATTTGCTAAATTAAACTTAAACTAGAATTTTCCTAAATATAAATTGATTAACGATTTTATAAATGTAAATTAATTAAATTTTCTAAACTAAATTAAAATTTTTCTACGTTAAATTAATTGAAGATATTCGAAATTAAAATTTTTCTTAATAAAACATTGGATTAAATAAAATGCTTGCTAAATTTTGAAAAAACACGACTTCATGTAATGAAGTCGTGCGATACGGTCGTGTTCTAATTGTGCTCTGTTTATTTTGTCAATTTTGTGTTAATAAAAAAAACTTTAAAAATTTTTAAAAACATTTGATACTATTAAATATATCACAAACAAGCTGTTTAAATTTCGAAGTAAATTATATATGTATAATAAAATCAAAAACAATAATATAAACAAGAAAACATTGTGAAACAAACAAAATACAGAAACAACAACTGTGACACATAATATTTATTCTTTGTCAACTGAACAACAACAAATAACTATTTGCCTGTTTTGTCCATGTATAATACTGGTTTATAATTGTCTATTATTGACAGTTTTGAAGCCACTGGTGAAATTTATACAGTATTGTATTTGTCGGAACAAACGTTAAATTTAAATATATATTGAGTGTAAAATCGTATAAATACTTCAAATTCATTAAGAATACCCAAAATACTGGTTGGTTGTGTGTAGCCAGATCGTAGCTTTACTGTAATCGTTACCGTTGCCGTTTTTTGTGTTGTGCTGTTTTTGACCTGTAGAACTTAATAATGGCATGTTTGAAAAAAGGCTGCTCCTTGGTTGATTATGAAGAAAGAATGCTTACCTGTTGGCTTTGTCATGGTTTATGTCACTTTAAATGTAGTGGCCTGTCTGGTTTGGTTGCTGAGTCAATATCTAAACATAAAAACTTGCACTGGCGCTGTAATGGATGTCAAAAAATTGGTGCTGATTTTTATCGTTTCTTTCAAAGTACGAAAGATAATTTTTTGCAAATTCAACAAAACCTTAATAATTTATCTTGTCAAATTAATGCTTATGGAAAGCTTTTTGATGATTTCAAATCCTTAGAGGGATTTCTGTCACCATCCCCAACTCGTCGTAAGTCGCCAAGGTTCTTGAATAAAGAAAATTCTAGTCAGAATCCTGGTCCTAATGGAGCACATCAGAATAGTACTACTGCTACTGCATCTGCTTTATATTTACCAAATCCTTTTCAAAATATTACAGGTATTGATCCTGCCGTTTCTCATTCAAACAACGTTCAAGTTTTAATTAATAAACCTACTCCAATATTAAATGAAACTGCAGCATTTCCGATTACATCAAATGCTAATAACCATAGTACTCAGCATGCTCTGAACATTATTGCTCCAAATATTTCTTCAATGCCTAGAACTGCTACGGCTAATAATTTACTTTATAATCCTGAAAACGCTGGTCGATTGATTAATTTTGATGCTGCATCACCAATCCCATCTGCTTCAACGTCTGGTACTTCAAATATAGTGCCTACAACTGGTATTGAATCAATACCCACTCCTAGGGGATTGCGAACAATTCCTCCGAAGAAAACGGTATTTGCTACACGTTTCGCACATGATACAAAAGCTGATGAGATGAAATTTTATGTGATCTCTAAAATTAAAAACTGTATTCCTGAGGATATTAGTGTTTACAAAATGAATTCCAGAAATAGAGTATCATTTAAAATAATTGTTCCTGAATACCTATTTGAACAAATCGTAGATGCCAGTTTTTGGCCTAAAAACGCATTAATACGTGAATTTAAATATAGAGAAGAAGATAATGCTCGGCTTCCCAAATCCGCTGATCAAAATCCAAAAAACTAATACACATCTTGTATCAAAACGTTAGAGGTATGAATTCAAAACTTTCGTCAATTTATTGTAATAGCTTTGGCTTCAATAATCATATTATTATATTAACGGAGACCTGGCTCAGTAAAAAATTTAATAACTGAGATTTTTTGCCCTAAATATCAAATTTTCAGAAAAGATAGAGAAAGTTGTGAAAGAATTGAATCTGATAATAATAATAATCAGTTTAATAATGTAATAAAAAAGTCTGGTGGCGGCGTATTGGTTGCTATACTAAACGAATTTTCGTCTGAAGAAATTATCTTAAACGATTTTTTATCATATTGAGATTATATGTGTTTTAGCTAAAATTAAAAACAAGTCCATATACTTTATTTGCTCATACATTCCGCCTAACTCTCCGCTTTCTGTTTATGGGGATCATCTGAAAGCTGTTGGTTTAATCCAAAATTATAAAAAACCATCTGATTTATTAATGTTAATTGGAGATTTTAACATGCCGTCTACATCCTGGAAAGCTGATCCTGATACCAATTATTTAGTTCCGTCTCATTACTCCGATTCTTCAGCTGCATTTATTCATGGTTTATTAGAAAATTGTCTCTTCCAAGTCAACTCCGTTACAAATGCATTTGTTAGACTGTTGGACCTTATTTTCGTTAATGAACCTAATGACTTTTCAATATTGCGGCATAGCCCTATTTCTAATCCGGAAGATATATACCATCCAACACTTGAGATATCTTGCTTTTGTTCCTATCCTCTTCATAAAAAAAGTTAACTCACAGCGATAAAATCTCTTGCTTTAATAAAACTAATTACCAAGATTTACAACTCCATCTATTCCAAATTGACTGGATAAATGTGTTATCTCGTTGCAATGATAACTTGGACTTGTGTTTGCATACATTTTATCATCACCTCTTTGATGTTTCTCGGCATCTGTACCTAAAATGTTACCTCCTAAATCGAACCTCCTTGGAATACAAAACATCTATCTCAACTTAAAAATAAGAAAAACAAAATGTACAAAAATTATAGAAAATATGGAACATTGATAGATTATATGAAATACTCGTTATCAAGATCGGAATTTATTATTGCTAATCAATTGGCATATAATAACTATTTAATTAAAGTAAGGAATAAGCTAAAAAATAATCCAAAATCATTTTATAAATTTATTAATTCTAAAAGACGTACTGCGGACTTTCCTTCGGTTATGAAGTACGGTGATTTAGAATCTTCAGATGATAATTCCATAAGTAATATGTTTGCAGACTTTTTTGCATCAACTTATTCTTCGACAGTATTTAATAATCTGTATCCATACACAATATCGGAATCTTCAATTATTAATATACAATCCATCAATCAACATACAGTTCTGAATGCCCTGACAAAATTAAAATTGTCGTATGCTGCTGGTCCTGACGGTGTTCCTAGTTGCATTTTGAAGCGCTGCGCACATTTATTGTATATTCCTTTGACTTATATGTTTAACATGTCCCTTAAATTGGGTTACTTTCCTCCCATTTGGAAACAATCATTTATTATTCCCTTCTTTAAGCCTGGATCTAAAGCTGGTATTTCGAATTATAGAGGTATTGCTAAATTAAGTGCTATTCCAAAACTATTTGAAAAACTTATATATGACACGTTGTCACATCATGTGTCCTCTATCATATCTCCAACGCAACATGGATTCTGCAAATCACGCTCTACAATAACAAATCTTTTGGAGCTTACAACTTTGGTAAATGATGGTTTTATTAATATAAAACAAACAGATGTTATTTATAATGATTTTAGCAAGGCATTCGATAAAGTAAATCATGATCTATTGTTGTTTAAGCTTGACCGTATGGGCTTTGGTATAATGCTAATAAAATGGATTGGATCATATTTAAAAGACAGAACACAATGTATTAAGTTTCGTAACTCGTATTCCAACAACATAAAAGTATTATCTGGTGTACCTCAAGGTAGTCACTTGGGACCTCTTTTATTTACGCTATTTATAAATGATCTTCCTTCTGTAATTAAACACTCAACTACATTAATGTATGCAGACGATGTAAAGTTAATTTTTACCCTCAACAATCTTGATCAACAATCACTTTTACAGAATGATATTGATCGTTTAACTACTTGGTGTAATATGAATCTAATGGACCTAAATGTCAAAAAATGCAAATATATGATTTTTACAAGATCAATTCCAATTAATGGTCGGTATATCATGAATAATGCTGTGCTTGATTTAGTTGATTCATTCAACGACCTTGGCGTACTTCTGGATAAAAAATTAGACTTTAGAAGTCATATTTCGCTAACAATAAATAAAGCTACTGGTGTACTTGGGTTCATTAAACGGTGGGCTAAAGAGTTTTCGGATCCGTATACGACAAAACAATTGTTTACTACCTTGGTAAGACCAATACTCGAATATGGGTCTGTAGTCTGGGATCCGCAATATCATATACATTCGAATAAAATTGAATCAGTTCAAAAACAATTTTTGTTATTTTGTCTTCGTGGTTTGGGCTGGGATCCTAATATGAGGTTGCCATCTTATGAAAATCGTCTGGCTCTAATTAAGCTTCCTACATTGAAAAGTCGCAGACATATGCTAAATGTTACTTTCCTGTTAAAACTGTTAAATGGTAGTCTTAAATCTGAATGTCTTATCAACAAAATAAATATAAATATTCCTTTTCGATCATCAAGAAATTATAACTTTCTAACTATCAAATATTATTGTACAAACTATGCTAATTTTAATCCACTACGTAGAATTTGTGATGAGTTTAATATGCTGTATCAGTTTATTGATTTTAATAAAAGTTTGGATATTGTGAGAAGAGATATTATATTACACTTAAATGCATTAAATCAACTGAATTAAATAAATGTTATATATCAATTTTGTTAAATGTTTAATTATATATATAAATTATAATATAAATGTACATATACTTTAAGTAGTCTGTAAGGATGATTCCATAGACTGAATAAATAAATAAATAAATAAATAAATAAATGAAACAAATAATTTCCTAAATTTTAAGATTTTTCTAAACACAAAATTTTCTGTAAGATTAACATTATTCTAAACTTAAGATTTTCTAAAATTATTTAAAATATTTTTTTTCTTTGATTGTTGCTCAACTAATATTTTCTACAGAAACATGTTTCTAAACATAAATATATTTCTAAATTATAAAATTTTCTAAATACGAACTTAACTAGAATATTCTGCCTTGTTGTTTTGTGCTGTTCTCTTTTTTGCGTCGCGAAACAAATTTAGTCTTTTGTTAATATGTCCTTATATTAACAATAAAAAATAAATCAAAAATAAAATAAATTTAAGTAAAATAAAATAATAATAACGAATCTAAAAAAAAGAAATCCAATATATAGATAATACATAAAGAAAAGAAAACAAACCATAAGACAAAATTTGAAAACATTCAACAATAACAAACTAACACAGTGCAATAAAAAATTCATCATTCAACCAAACCATGCAAAAACAACCACAAAAATACCCAACAATAACAAAAAAAACATACCATCTAAATAAAAGAAACATTCTTACATATGAATAATATACAAACCAAACAAAATAAACCATAAAACAAAATTAGAAAACATCCAACAATAACAAACTATCACAGTGCAAAAAAAATAAAAAAATTTAACATTCAACCAAACCAAACAAAAACAACCACACAATATACCAAAAAAAAAAAAAACAAACAATAACAAACCAACTCACGCAAGAAAAAACAACATATTACTACTCTCATCACATGAGCACTTCAACAACATGCATTTTTTTTTAAATACTTTTTTCCTCTGCAATATAAACAAGCAAATGAATTTTTTGCTTACGACGATCAGTGTCATTGTTGTTGTTTAACACTCTCCTTATTGTTTTTCCCTTTTCTACGTAGTACAAGCAGCTAGTATCTATTTTGTTGTTGGGTTAGTTAGCGATGAAGGCATAGCACTGATCACAATTAAGCGTTTCAGCAATAAAGCATGTACTTGCTCTTGTACTATCGTAAGGAAAATTGACTTAATTTTTATTTTATTTGATGTCAGATGTTTTTTGTATCGACTTTTGCAACATACGTGGACTCAGATCGAATTTTTTCTCTGTTTACGCCCACATTTGCTTTCATCGGCCGGATGTTTTCGCCTTATGTGAGACCCAGGTAATTGGGGATGCTGATCCAAAGGATTTTCACATACCTGGTTATCACCTTCTATCCCTTTTTATTCTTCATTCGCGACAATGCTGTGTACTAGTACCAGCAACATCTGAACTGTAATGAAGCACAATTTAACTCACTTTGGGTTAAGTTCAAAATCAGGTCACACATATTGCACTTCGGGTTTCTATATAGAAGCCCAAATACAGAAAGGGAGCATACCTATAATGGCTTCGACGCCCTATCTGAATCCATATCTAGAATCCTTGAGAGTTGCCCTAATAGCGAAATCGTTGTTGCAGGCGATTTTAATATTCATAAGTCTACTTGGCTTCACCATTCGAGTCAAACAACTCCCGAAGGCCGTTACGTTGACCTTTTCGCGGCGCATAACCATCTACCGTAACTAGTGAATCAACCAACTTCCGTGCATTGAAGGGCCACAATAAAGCACTCTCGACCTTTTTCTCCTTCACACCCTGATAAGTATAAAGTGAAAATATTTGCACCTCTCGGTAATTTGAATCACAGCACCATTGCCGCATCCTTTTCGTACTCTGTACTTCAAAGTGTTTCAGCAACAGCTATAATGCCCTTAGTTTCTATTTACGAAAAGGCTCATTGGGGTGAGCTCAACGATTTTTTAAGAATTTAACTGGAAACTTTGTTTCCTGGAAAAAAATGTTGATGCTGCAGCGAAAATGGTGGAAAAAATAATAGTGCTATTATTAGTATGCTATTATTTATTCCATCAAAGCACATTTCGGCTAAACATAACCAAAAATTATGGTTTAACCAGACTTGCAGAGATGCATTCAGATCCAGAGAGGAAGCATTCAGATATTGGCGTGAAAATAAAAATTCCGTTACTGAACTGCAACGCAAACAGGCGAGCACTGAATGGGCCAAAACACTAAGGCACAAAAAGTTTCTTTATCAGCGTCTTCGTGCTAAAGTTTTCTCTGCTCCTCGGGGTAGTAACACCTTTTGGTCATTTGTTAAAAGGGTAAAGAATAATGCTAGTTCTGCTATCCCAACTCTTTAATGAATGACCATATATTCACTGAACCGGTTGATAAGGCCAACCTTTTAGCTGAACTTTTTGCAAAAAACTCATTTTTGCCGGATAGCGATCAACTTCTGCCCGAGCTTGAAAGTGTATCTTGTACTATGCCTAAAATATTCTTTCGAGCACGTGCAGTTAAAAAGGTTCTTTCGGATCTCAACATTAATAAGTCTTCGGAACCGGATAGTATACCAGCACTGGTGCTGACACAGTGCTCTTCGACGCTAGCCAGTCCATTGGCCAACTTTTTCAGCCTTTCGTTCCGTGCGGGAGTCTGTTCCTCTTGCTGGAAAGTTTCTTATATCCAACCAATCCCTAAAAAGGGTGATGCTAATAACCCTGAAAATTACCGTCCAATTGCAATCTGCTCTGCGCTCTCAAAGGTGATGGAGAGCATGATCAATTTCCATCTTGTGAACTACCTAGAAGCCAACTCACTTCTTAATGATCGACAGTATGGCTTCCGTAGAAATCGTTTCACGGGAGACCTGTTAGCCCTACTTTCTGAGCGCTAGAGTCGATCCATTCGCAATTTTGGCGAAAGTAAAGTGGTTGCTCTGGATATTTCCAAGGCATTCCATAGTATGTGGCACGGTGCGCTGATACCAAAGCTTATTGCATTTGGGGTCGGTAATGACTTCTCTCGATTTATATCGAGCTTTCTGAGAGACCGAACAATACGTGTTGTTATTGATGGGGTCTCATCTAATGAGTTTCAGCTTAATTCAGGGGAACCCCAAGGTTCCGTTCCTTCTCCTTCTATTTTCCTTATCTTTTTGAACGACCTTCTTGGTCAAACTTTTAATTCTGTATACTCTTTCACAGATGACAGCAGCATTTGTCATTCATTTTCCTTTAATTGTAGGCCAAGCCTCTTGGAGGTTGGGGCGCAAAAGGCAGACAATAAATGACACACTCAATCAAGACCTGTTAACAATCTCCGAGTGGGGTAAAGCGAATAGGGTTGATTTTAATGCGCTGAAGACTCAATGTTGTATGTTGACCCAAAGGGCCATGGAATCAACAATGTCATCTGTATATATGGGTGGTAAAGGTATTGAGGAATCGGATACTCTTGATTTTCTAGGCATGAGAATTCAATGTGATGTTCGTTGGAACGAGCATGTTTTACAAATGTCGAAAGAAGCATTCAAGTGTTTTGGTTTTCTAAAACGGTGTAAAAATTATTTCACTCCTTCTGATCTCCTTAAAATCTATACCACTTACATCCGACCGAAAATGGAATACAACTCCCATATATCGGCAGGAGCTTCAAAGTCTATTTTGGAGCTACTGGACCATATGCAAAGAAGGGCGTTTGCGCTCATCAAGGACAGTAGGGTATCCAACTCTATTGATTCATTGGAACATCGTCAGAATGTGGGTTGTGTAGCACTGTTCTATAGATATTACCATGTGAAATGTTCTTCTGGGATTAGCGAACTTATTCCAAGTGCCCGAGTTTCGGTTCACTCTACCCGCTTCTCTAGTAGATCACATCCGTTTGTAGTCTATTGTCCAGTCGACCGCACAACGCATTACAAAGAGAATTCGCTTATCAGTCGAACTCCCCCCTGAGTGTAAGTTAATTTAAAAAAAAAAACATAAAATGAAACCAAAAGTTTCCTACATTAAAGAAAAAAAAAAATATTTTTAATTAAAAGAAGCTCTAAAATTAAAATTTTTCAAAAGTACAAAATATTCTACCATTAAAAATTTTTTTCTAAAGTTAAAATGTTTTCTACGATAAAAATTTTTTTTTCTGAATATAAGCGCCAAGTAGAAACAAACAGAATGAAAACAACAAATACATATACACTCCGTTTGACTTGAATAGCACACTTGGCAAAATGCATTTAATTTCACGATAGATTTTAAACAAATGAAAGTAAATAATTCTTGGCTTGAATTTATAGTTAAAGTATTTTGTTTGTATTAACAATAAACAAAACCATAATTTATTGAGTATTTTTCAAGTTACAGGGCTTGCAAAGTATAGCACACTTTGTTTTAAACTATATTAAATATTATTTAGTTAATTTTAAACAACTTGTTCTGGGTTAATTATATAAATTATTATTCTAACTAGCTGAGTCCGGTCCGCGTTGCTGGCCCGAAGAAAACATCTGGATTTTATATTGCATCTAAATTTTAATACCGAGTGTCGGGCAAAAGTAAAGCACGAACTCCCTCGAAAATTTTAGCAAATATCTAGGTACAATACTAAAATTTGATTTCGCCATGCCCCTCCGCCCACAGATCAAAAATCAAATATCAGACTACAGTGTCACCCGAAAAGCTATTCAGAAGATTCTGTGCCTTTAATACATTGCATTTAATATTATTATGAATATGACTGAAAAAAAATATACGTTTTCTTGAATATTTTAACACCAGCGCCACCTACAGGTGAAAAACTTTGTCAGCAACTTTAGTTTTATGTACATAATATATGTTGCGAATTTGAGCTAAATTGGACCGTAAATAAATTTTTTGGGAAAATCTCGACCCCAGCGCCACCTATCGGGTACAAAAAAAAGTTATGCAAATCGGAGAACCAAAGGAACATACGGTATGAATACGAAGTCGCTAGCATTAGTGGTTCAACAGTTATTAGAGTACCAACATACGCACCAACGTTTTTATATATTAAGATTTAATAATGGGTAGAACCTCCTTTGTTTAAAATAACTTCATAAATCCTATTTGGTAAGGAATCGTAAAGCTTTGAAAGTAAACTGTCTCCCTGATTCATAAACTTTTCTGGCCAACCACCCCCAAACATTTTCGATAATGTTAAGGTCTGGCGAGTATGGAGGCCAGTTTAAGAGATTAACAGTTTTTGACATGATTTGACAACACAGGCTGTATGAATTGGGGCATTGTCCTGTTGGAAAGTCCATGGCAAAATCCCAAAAAGACTTTCTAGTGGGGGGAAAGCCTTTTACAAAACTCCTTTGTACGTTCATCTTGGGAGTCAAAAATTGAAGCTCGCATGTAACAAAATAGATATAGCCCCCGCCCATAACCCCGCCAACTCTGCTGTGTAGATGCTTCAATTGATGGGTCTCCTTTCTTAAATCATGGAAGTAATAGTTATACACGTCAGGGCCTTCGAAATTAAATTTTTTCTCTTCAGAGAATGCAACACGCTGCCACTCTGTCTTCCATGACATGTAGTTTCTACAGAAACTAAGCCGAGCTTCTTTATGTAGAGGGGTAAGTGGTGGTTTTTTCTTTAACTTTAAATGCTTCAGATGTTTAGCTCTAGAAATCACCCGCCACATAGTAGTTTTACTTGCGTTAACTCCAGCTTTTGCTCTTATTTTCTTAACAGAGTCATGCGAATTAGAATCCTAGCGCAGTATAGATCGCTTATCTGCATCGGAAAGTACACTATTTACACAACCTTTCATATTTTTTTCCCATAATTTGAGCTGCTCTGAATAAAATTATATACGACTTTTCTACTTCTTCCAATTTTTTTTGTTATTTCAGACACAGAGAGGTCACATTCCTGATAAATATTTATTATAATTTGTTCCTCGTTCGTTAAGACTATACCACGACCCATTATTATTGAATATTATTAAAATATATTTTAAATATTCAAAATAATGGTTTACTTTACTGGAAAGCACCAATTGATCCTAATTCATTTAATTTTTTGTATACGTGTTCTAAAATTCATTCTTGCTTCGATTTCTGGAATTTTAATTAGATATGGGTAGATCACTATTTAGATTTAACCGAAATCGAAACATGCTTTGAAACTTTAGTCCACCTTCAACAATTTACTTTAATTTCTGTAATTTTTTTAATTTGCTTGGGTCAGTAAAGGTTATTTCCGGAATATATGAATTTCGTTCCAAATGAACCGGTTACTTATCCGAAATAATTTTTATAGTACGAAATTGTAGCAAATACTCGGAAACAATTTAAAGTCTCAATTTTTTAAATTTTTTATTTTCTTATGATGGATGGATATATTTACGGTTACGGGTTTTTATATAATTGGTTTGCTTTCGGTAACTACATTGGGTTAAATTATATTGAAACTTTATTGAAACTTTTGATGTGTAAACATCTATACGCGCAGGGGGGTAAATTTCTATTTCACAATACAATCACAAAAACAGCGTAACATGTGAGCCGTAAGACAAATCGGTGTGACTTATGATTGTATTGGTGGAAAAATAATGATATAAAATTGTTTTAGCTAATTCAACAACCCTTTGCTGTAAAACGTTAAAAATTTCACATTATAAACGTATAACATATACATAATTCAACAACCCCACAAGTATAACCAGAGCCCCTGCAGTTGTTTGCTATAAGTGATACATAGATGGCATTTGCTGTTGAATTTTACAAAATTGCAGCTGGAATAGTTTGTTTCCATTTATTTTGTGAAATATATTCGTGATGGCGTGCAAATTGTAAATATTGAAACTTAAATTTTGAGAGCTGATTGATTGGTTAAAATTGAAATTAAAAAAAGGAAAAATAAAAATGAAAAACTAAAAATAAAAATGAAAAATAAAAAATTAAAAACGAAAAATAAAAAATTAAAAATAAAAAATTAAAAACGAAAAATGAAAAATAAAAAATAAAAAATTAAATTAAAAAATGGAAAATTAAAAAATGAAAAATGAAGAATGAAAAATAAAAAATAAAAAAATTTAAAATGAAAAATGAGAAATAAAGAATGAAAAATAACCCTTTAATGCCCGATGTTGCCTACAGGCAACATTGTATATTTTAGCTTATAACTCCCATAATTTTTATATTTTTCTACTACGGTTTTTTCTCAGGGTAGCTTGATATACTGTGCAAGTCTAATTACAAATATTTTATTTTAAGTATTGATAGAGATTATTTGGGAGTTAATCTTATGTAAATTTTTATTTCTGAAAAAAGTGAGTTTACAAATATTAAAAAAAAGTAATAGAGATGTTTAAAAGTTTAAATTTAAATGCTTAAAAATATTCTTTAAAGGTAAGCAAGTTAGAAAAAATAAGGTTTTGAATAGTTTTAGGTGGCGGTCAGTCATTTTTCAAACACAATGTTGACTATATGCAACATTTTATAACGGCTAAGCCAGGATACATAAGACTTCGAAATTGATATCAATATATAAGTATTTAAGTCTGAACTAACCACTACATAAACGTGAAAAATGTTTAATCACGCCCCAATTAATTCGGGCATGAAAGGGATAATAATTGAAAAATAAAAATTTGGAAATAAAAAATGAAAAACGAAAATTAAAATAATTAAAAATAAAAAATTAAAAATAAAAAATTAAAAATGAAAAATTAAAAATAAAAAATTAAAATTGAAAAAATGAAAAAATGAAAAACGAAAACTTAAAAATGAAAAATGAAATATAAAAATGAAAAATAAAAAATGAAAAATAAAAATTGAAAGATAATGAAAAATTAAAAATAAAAAATTTTAAATATATAATGAAAAAGGAAAAATGAAAATTTAAAAAATAGAAAATGAAGAATGAAAAATGAAAAATGAGAAAAATTAAAAATTAATCGGTTGTAATAATAAATAATAATAAATATTTTGTATTAGCAGAGCCCCTGCAGTTGATTGCTTTAAGTTATACATAAATGACGCTTTCTGTTTGATTTTTTTGAAAACGTCTTGAAAATTTTTATATTGAAAAATTTTTACTGAAAATTTACTCAAAACTCTATTGAAAATTATTGAAAGTTTAAAATTTTGTGTAACTTTTGCGTGGGTTCGATTGGAGCTCAAAATATTATCAATTGGAACTAACTTTTGATAAACTTGAACTGACTTCACTTTATAACATTTCATTTACTTGCCTTACATTTTTCGATTATAACCAAAATTTTAATCAATTTGGACTAACGTAATAAAACTTTGCATTAACTGCATAACATTTCATTTGAATTAAAATTCAATCAATTTTATACTAGATTTAGAACACTTTTCATTTCACTGCCTTACATTTTTTTAAAGGGAACTTGAAGTTTTGCTCAAAGAGAACCGATTTAATTTAATAACTCTTTTCATGTAATTGCATTACATTCATTCGATTTTCATAGTTTCAAATTAGCTTGACTTATAATATTTTCATTTGTTTACTGTATAACCTTTTGTTCACTTGGAACTTGAAAATTTTTTTAATCAATTTGAAGTGAATTTATGTTATAACCCTCTCCATTTAACTTCATTTAATTGTTCGACTGGAACTCAAAATTTTAATTAATGGGAATTCACTTAAGTACATAATACTTGTCTCTTCATTCTATTGCATTTTGTTCAATTAGAACTCAAAGATTAATCGATTTGATCTCATTCCATTTCGTAATACCTTCGTAACTGCATTGCGTTCGTCCGAATTTTAATCGGCTCAATCTAACTCAACTAAACCTTCTCATTTATTTACTGCATTACAGTTGTTCTATTGAACCTGAATTTATTTTGATTTAAATTTACTTAAATTGTGTAACATCTTTTTACCTTGCAATTATTATATTTAGACCAAAAACTCATTCATTCACTCCTTCATCCGTATTGTCCGAACATACCTCCGTTTAAACATTTTATAATTACTCCGAAATCATGGCGGTACAGCACAGTCCGGGTAGCTTCGGCTTTAGCCGAGAGCGTTTGTTTAATTTGTCAGGAAAGTTACGATAATATCATTAATTTAGTTTCTACCAGGTGTAGACACATTTTTCACCACGAGTGAATTTTTAATTTCCTTAACGTCTCAACTTGCTGTCCGCAAGCAATAAAACTGTCACCAAAAACAGTTTATCAAAATATTCCAGTAGAACCATAATGATAGTTTATAAGTTAATACGGGAGCGATTCCTAAATCGGCAGAAAGAATTTTGTCAGGTAGAACACAAAGAAGTGAAGAATTTAATGCTAATCGAAATATTTCACCAGGCCAAGCTAGTGTAGAGCAAAGAGATAGCTTAGAAGATCGAATTAGATCGAAAATTGAAAATAGCCGCTTCACGCGGTGGTAAAAAGATTATCTCAACAGTTCACGAACGTAAACATTAGCGTGAACAGAGAGCCTGAATGGGCTAGAGAGATTTTTAAAACCACGTCGGTCCCTCGAAATTCTACAGCCCCTTCTTTCATCATGCTACGCAAGAACCCAATTTTGTCCCTCCACGTAATCCTAGGCCTAACTCATCACACCCCTCCATACAAGAGAGTCATGAGAGAGCATCACTATCGTCCGTGTCCCTTAACAATAGCGGAAAAATTGCAAGCTTAATCAATAGCTGGAACATCACTTTTAATGGAAACACCTCAGGGTTACCGGTAGAAAAATTTATTTATATGGTTAATTCATTGACAAAAGACAGTATAGATTGCTAGGTGACCATTGTCACGTTTTGTTCACTGCTAAGGCTAAAGAATGGTATTGGCGATATTGCAGCACCGTCAATAGAGTGGAATGGGAAGATTTGTGCAGAGCTTTAAAAAACATATTAGTGATCATCTATCTGATCTAGATATCAGAGAAATGAACAGAGACCGAAATCAAAATGCCAATGAAAGCCATGCCATGCCATTCTACAACTGTGGGATAGATTACGATATCCTCTGAGTGAACCTGAATTGACGGAAGTTTTAAGAAAAAATCTATTACCTCATTTGCGAAGGGAACTATTTTACCTTCAAATTCCCAATGTTTCGCACTAACGTCATCTAATTTTGCGACGAGAAGCGTTATGTTTCGAACTCGACAGAGCGCAGAGAACGTTTAAAAGACAGGTTAACGAAATAGATGGGGACGATGACTTTCAATATGAAGAAGACCCACTTGAAGAAGTTTGCGAGGTTCGCAAACCAAAAGAAGACTTTTCCAAACGTCAAAACAATATCTTCTGGAGCTGCCGAAAAGAAGGCCACAGATATATGAACTGTCTCGAAGACAGACCCATATTCTGCTATGGATGTGGAACCGTAGGCGTTTATAGACCACAATGTGAAAAGTGCCAGGGAAACTTCAAAGCGAGCGCCAGCACCAACACCAGCTTCCGCTCGAGAACAAATTAATTTCACCTTCCAGCTAAAAACAATTTGAAAATGATATTAACCCCACCGAAATTTTTAAAACTAGCTCTGACGGTAGCATCCAAACCAATTTTACCCATTTTACCCTTTTGAAGAATGACAAGGAAAAGTCAAAGCCAATTTTGTTTCCCCTCAAACCACATCATGAGCGAGTTAGGTTATATGAACTAGCTAGAAAGCGAATATTCTGCGAATCTATTAATAGCCTATATCCAAATTGATATTTTTGGGATGAAATTATTAGGACTCTTAGATTCAGGAGCCGCTTTATCGTGTATAAGTGGTTCCGCAGCAAAAAACTTGTCTTAGTAAAAACTTACCTTTTAAAAAATTTTCTAACTTCGTTAAAGCAGCTGGCGGTCAGCAATGTAAAATTTTAGGTTTCGTCGAAACCAATATTACCTACCGAAATATTACTAAACTAGTTCGTTTGTATATAATACCCGATTTAACTCATGACGTATACTTAGGTATCGATTTTTGGCATTCGTTCGGACTTATGTCTATGATTTTTTGGAACAGACCGTTAAAAATTGAAGAGCTTAATCAAGTTTGCGAAGAGAATATTCTGACCAAAAAACAGAGAAGAAGATTAGATCAAGTTATATCAATGTTTCCAGATTTTGATAAAGAAGGTTAAGGTAAAACATCTATTATAGAACATTCCATCGAAATAGAACCAGGAGTTAAACCCGAAAAACAAAGGTAATTTTCTGTCTCTCCAGCAGTAGAAAAGAAAATGCATGACGAGTTAGATCGCATGTTAGAGCTCGGAGTGATAGAAAAGGTCCCTCCTACTTGTTCTTGGAGCAGTCCGGTACCTTGCGTACAGAGCGAAGGAAAATTCAGACTATGTCTAGACTCTCGGAAACTGAATAGTGTAACTATTCGTGACCCCTACCCTCAACCAAAGATTAATGGAATTTTATCCAGATTACCTTAAGCCGAATTTATTTCCTCTTTATATTTAAGACATGCTTTTTAGCAAGTTGGGTTAGAAGAAAAATCTCGCGACATGACTGCCTTCACCATTCCGAATAGACCGTTATATAGATTTAAGTACAGGCCTTTTGGTTTTACCAACATACCACAGACCCTTTGCCGTTTGATGGAAGTTATTATACCGCCTCATCTAAGAAATCGAGTTATTGTCTATTTAGATGACTTGCTCTTGGTGAGTGATGAGTTCGGAGAACATATTTCTTTATTAATTTTTTGTTGTGATATTAAGCTTCCTATGGTCGTCCTAAGCAGGAATAATTAAAACAAATATGCTGTAATTTTATTTTCTGTCTGCGACGTTTCGACACTATGGTTGGTGTCCTCATCAGGCGTCTAATTTTATTTAATAATAATTAAGAATATACAATTATTATCACTTTAACAAATTTATGTGAATTTTTTTATAAAATAATTGTTACCTTAATAGTATTATTACACACTTAATCTAAATTTTACATTTTAATTTTACTTAATTGTACTTAATAAATAAAATTAAAATGTAAAATTTAGATTAAGTGTGTAATAATACTATTAAGGTAACAATTATTTTATAAAAAAATTCACATAAATTTGTTAAAGTGATAATAAATGTATATTCTTAATTATTATTAAATAAAATTAGACGCCTGATGAGGACACCAACCATAGTGTCGAAACGTCGCAGACAGAAAATAAAATTACAGCATATTTGTTTTAATTATTCCTGCTTAGGACGACCATAGGAAGCTTAATATCACAACAAGTAATTACAATCACTGGTCATTAGGAACATATCAAAATATTTCTTTATTGTTTGAAGTGGCCTAGTTAATTCTCAAAGCAGGTCTGACTCTGAAAATTGTAAAATGCAAATGGTGTATGAAAGAAGTTCGTTACCTAGGATACATAATTGGTTCTGGGTGTATAAAACCTGACCCAAGTAAAAGCAAAGCATTATCTGAACCAAAATCAGCAAAAGAAGTGCGTCAATTTTTAGGTCTCGTAGGTTGGTACCGACGGTTTCTGGGAAATTTTGCATCGTTTACTAGTCCGTGGACTGACCTTACAAAAAAAAAGTAAAATCTTTTGTTGGAACCCTGAAGCTCAGAAGTCATTTGATCTGATCAAAGAAAAACTGACCTCTGCTCCGTTATAAGTGGTACCCAATTTCGAACGACCTTTCATAATTGCTTGCGATGCGTGCATTGCATTGCATACCTTTCGCACAAATTGAATAGAGCACAACAAAATCACTCTATTACTGAACTTGAAAAATAGAAAAATTTAGAGAGTACGTCGAAGGTCACGAATTTTGTGTCATAACGGATCACGCTTCTTTAAAATGGTTAGTGCGTCAACCAGATCTGAATGACCGACTAACTCGTTGGTCCATAAAACTTCAAGGTTTTAATTTTTAAATTTTTCACCGAAAGGGAAGCGAACACATTGTACCTTATGCGTTATCGAGATTACCAACCGCAAACGAAAACAACCTAAAGTTCAGCAACATTGACAGCTTAGATTCGTTAGAACCAGAGATAGATTTACCTTCTCCATATTTTTCGTCAAGACAATATTCTAAATTGATCGATGATATAGAAAACAATAAAAATCGTTTGCCAATTTAAAGGTCGTAGATGGATTTGTCTAGAAACGTGAAGAATTTCTACGCGATGATTTTTCAGAGGCTCGATCATGGAAGTTGTGGGTTCCACAGGAACTTACCTCTTGTGTGATCGAACGCGCTCACAATCCACCCCTGTTTGCACATGGAGGTGTGGGAAAACCCCTCGATTGAGGCGAAATTTTTATTGGCCCAATATGGCTACTCAAGTTAGTTCCTTTGTACTAAGTTGTGACAATTTTAAACAAAGCAAAGCGCCAAATTTTATCTTAAAACCACCTATGGGTATTCAAGCCAAATCGATTCGACCTTTTCAAATATTGTATTTAGATTTTATTGGACCTTATCCATGATCTAAAGCTGGCAATGTAGCTTTATTTTTGGTGTTAGACCATTTTACTAAATATCTGTTGTTTAAAGCCTTACGGAAAATGTCTACCACTTCGGTCATTGATTTTCTGGAGAAAAATATGTTTCATTTATTCGGCGTTCCAGAAGTCGTCCTTACAGACAATGGTTCCAAATTCAGATCCTCCCTGTTCGTCCTTACAGACAATGGTTCCCAATTCAGATCCTCCCTGTTCGATAGCTTTTCAAAAAAATATGAAGTGCAACACATTTTCAAGGCCATTTATTCAGCCCAAGCGAACAACTCTGAACGAGTCAATCGATCCATAATAGCTGGAATACGTTCGTATTTAGGAAAAGATCAGCGTATGTGGGACACAAATTTAAGCCAAATAGGAGTCGCGTTGAGAAGTTCATATCACAGTTCATTAGGTTTTTCACCGTATTATGTTCGGCTAAATTGTATTTTATTAGACAAAAACTTCAGAAAAATCTGGAAAAAGCTTAAAAAGTCAATAAAAGAAGCAATGATTTGAGAACTAGGGCGATTAATTTTTAGAAAGCAATAAAGCTGCAGCGTAGACTTGCCCAAAAATTTTGAAAGCCAAAATTTATAAGAAAATAGGATATTGCAACTACAAGTTGGTTGATTTAAATGGAAAAGACCTTGGTGTATATCATGCCAAAGATTTACAAAAGGCAAACCCTTAAATAACCTATCTGTCCGTTTCAGTTTATTTCTCCTTTCAAGAAATAAAAATCATCTGTTTTGTGACGGCCGAGCTGAAATTTTGCCCTTTGGTGTACATCAAGAAAAAAAATAAAAATAAAAAACAGAAATAACCTTGAACTTGAAATTTTTCTGTTTACTTTGCCATTTTTTTGCTTAGTTCATTTATTACGATTACTTTTGGCGGAATTTTTTTTATGCGGTCTCTTCACTTTTTTGCATTAACTCAATCATGAATATTCATGTATGCATTCACTATGCATTGTTATTAGCTTACCCTTTCATTCCCGTGTTTATCTAATGCCTCTCTTAGTAAAACATGAGTTGGTGTGTTTAAACCAGAGTTCAGAAAAAAACACACACTGAATAAAAAACTCGTACATATATGTAAACAAACATAACTTAGACCAACACACACATATTTTTATTTTCATATCAATTGTGTTTGTTTTAAAATTTTCTTCGGTGCCCAACACAATCATGACTGTGTGCGTTTCAATATTTCGTTATATACACGAACATTTTTGTATCACGTACTTTTTGTTTCAATTACACATAAACCACACATTTTTGAGTGTTGCTTTATTTGAAGTTCATGTTCTGGTACGTGTACTGAAAAAAAAAACAGAATATGTACAATAAACAGGTTCGAGTTCAGTTATATTTTAAGTCGTGTTGTGGCTCGTGTACTAAGAAAAAACAGAACATGTACAATAAACAGGTTCGAGTTCAGTTATATTTTAAGTCGTGTTTAAAATATAACTGAACTCGAACCTGTTTATTGTACATGTTCTGTTTTTTCTTAGAACACGAGCCACAACACGACTTAAAATATAGCTGAACTCGAACCTGTTTATTGTACATGTTCTGTTTTTTTTTTTTTCAGTACACGTACCAGAACATGAACTTCAAATAAAGCAACACTCAAAAATGTGTGGTTTATGTGTGATTGAAACAAAAAGTACGTGATACAAAAATGTTCGTGTAAATAACGAAATATTAAAACGAACACAGTCATGGTTGTGTTGGGTACCGTAGAAAATTTAGAAACGCACATAATTGATATGAAAATAAAGATATGTTTTGGCTGCTTTTGAACAGAACATTGTGTGTTTCATGTGTGTATTTTCTGAACCTTGGTTTAAACATACAGAATGAAATTTAAGAATGAGTGTTTGAGTATCTATGTGGAGAATGTGAATTGCTAAATAAGATCTGTTTCATAATGATCCACATAGAGAAATGAATGAGTTAGTTTAGAGTTTTTTTGAAACTGGTTTTTTAACTTTCGCTGAATGTACAAGATTGGGTTGGTCGAATTAATAAGAATGACGCAATTTAATTTGGGGGGATTGATGTTCTGGTTGTTGAGGAGGAAACAAGCTAATTAATTGAAATCGGTCGAACTAGGAAACCTAGAATGAAAAATTAAAGAAGTGAACAGTGTCGACAGTGAATTTCAATGGCATTTTTAAATAATGCAATTAACAGAAATAAAAATGTACAGAAAACCCAAAGATATTAAAAGACTAAAGTTGTGTTAAGTTTCAATCGGTGCCATGAACCTCCGGGACAAAATAAAAGTGGCTCCCTATGGAAAGAAATGTTATAAATTCTATGCTTAATATTTTAAAGTTTAGTGGTGCAAGGTTAATTTAATTTAATAAATTAACATTTATTACCCATTGAAGTTGCGGTGATTGGAAAAGTGGGTTCCTAAAACCTAAATTTAAAATTTAAACTGACTTGAAGTACAGTCCGAAAATATTTAAAAAAAAATTAAAACAATGAAATAAAACTATTTGTGAATTAAGTTATACAGAAAATTTAATATATAAAATTAAACGGAATTGAAATTTGTTAAAATTTAAAGAAAAGAAAATCCCCAAGCAATGAATGTGAAAAATAGAACATTAAATATTTTGGAATTTAGAAAAAATATTAAAATCAATAAAGGGGCAAAATTAGAATTAAATATCCTGGAAAACAAAAAGGCGAAACTAAAGTTTATAAAAAGAATTATGTGTAAAATAAAAGAACAGAAATTTAGCCTCTATAAAAGCAAATGTATTTACCGTTAACGGTACATAGCCATAGAAACGTGGAAACTGTAAATAATAATTGGTACGGGTGTAACTGTACCTTGTAAAAAGCTATAAAAAAAAAATTAAAAAAGGAAATTTGATAATTTGTAAGCCTGATAGAAAAGAATCAGAATTAAAACTCTTTTAAGAAAAGAAAGTTTGTGACTTTTATGAACCTTCTGCCCCACATAAAAATTATCAACATCATTGTACAACAAGAAAACAACAGCAGCGATTGGAGACACAACCACCGCGACAGGCGACGGCTGCATAAGGCGGTAACGAAATATTTTTATTTTATTAAACTTTCTACATATTTCATTAATACCATAATAAAGGAACCTTATTATTATCTAGAATTTAAATTAAATTAAAGATTTTCTAAATTTAAGAGGCATTCAATATTTGCTTAATTAAACTTAAACTAGAATTTTCCTAAATTTAAATTGATTAACGACTTTATAAATGTAAATTAATTAAATTTTCTAAACTAAACTAAAATTTTTCTACGTTAAATTAATTGAAGATATTCGAAATTAAAATTTTTCTAAATGAAACAGTGGATTAAATTAAATGTTTGCTAAATTGGGAAAAATACATAATTTCCTCAAAATAAGTTTTGCTAAATGAAACAAATAATTTCCTAAAATTTAATATTTTTCTAAACATAAGATTTTCTAAAATTATAAAAAAAATGTTTTTTGTTTGTTGCTAAACTACTATTTTCTACAGAAACATGTTTCTAAACATAAATATATTTCTAAATTATAAAATTTTGTAAATACGAATTTAAGCTAGAATTTTCTACCTTTTTGTGTAAAATAAAATGAAACCAAAAGTTTAATACATTAAACCAATTAAAAGAAATTCTAAAATTTAAAAATTTTTTTCTAAAGTTAAAATGTTTTCTACGAAAAAAAAAATAATTTTCTGAATATAAGCGCCAACTAGAATCAAACAAAATAAAAACATCAAATACATATATATAAACTAATTGGTACCTGGTTATAATTTACCGTTATATATATAAGAAGAGTGAAACCTGTATATAACTGTTTTTAATAAGACTGTGGTAGCCATAGTTCATAAGTTCTGAAAGTACAGTCATGTTAAAATGACTTTTAATTAAACCTTTAATAACCCAATGTAGAATACCCTTATCAAACTAATCTTTTTATTTTAATGTGGGTTACATTCCAATTAAGATGGAATCTGGGTAACAGGGTAGGGAAGGGCAAAAGGGGCACACCATCTAGTCCCGAACCGAAACGCAAGTATGTCCATCCATCCATAATATAAATGCCATAGTTTAGACTGTTTTTTTTTTTTTTTTTGAAATATAATCGCACCTGATTTTTCTGTAGTGCGGTTTCCTCGTGTCATAGCAAGATTGCCCCATCCAGCGAGCTAGACCCCATAGCAACCACGTGCGACCGCAATGGCATGAGGAAACGGAAGCCGAAATTTCACCACACCGTACCATTACAGTTGTTATTCGTGTTGTAATTGCTGTTGTTGTAGTTGCTGCTGTTGTTCTTGTTTTAAGTGCTGTTGCTGTAGTTGCTGCTGTTGTTCTGTAATTTTCTTCTCCTGTTGTCGGAGCACCGCTTCCAATTCGTAGATTTTTTGCTGCATTTCCTCCACATTTTCCTGTTGTAACTGTCGATTTTTGTCGAAGATATTTTTCCGGTTCATAACCGGAAATTTCAAATTCCGCTGTACTTATATTTTAAAGTTTTTAGTAATTAAACTTGTTGCTATTTCACTGTTTTTAATCAGTTGTATTTTCTTTTTTACTTTATGTTTTAAAGTTTTTAATAATGAAACTTTTTTTTCTATTTCACTTCTTTTAATCAGTTGTATTTTATTTTGTAGTTGTAAAATTTTTCAAATTTTGGTGTATTTATATTTTATTTCATTATTCCGTAATTATTATATTTTTCTATTTCACTGTTCTTAATTTGAAAGTTATTAAATTAGTTGTATTTTATTTTGTATTTTTTATATTTTTAAAATTAATATTTATGTTCAATTTTTAAGTTGATTCGCGACCAAAATATTCTTCGGAATATTTTGATTTTACCGACTGCACCAATTGTGCGTTTTTTTTGTATATAAGAACAAGAAATGCCTTTTTGGGTTTCTATTTCCTTATTTATTTTAAAAACAAACTTATTCGTTTGCAATGAATCTTAAGACTAACAAAAATTATCAAATTAAAACTTATTTTACAGTCATACTTTTAACTAACTAACAGGTATCGTGAGAACAACAAAAGCCAGACGCTTTGGACAGCACAAATGTATGTTCGCATCCCTACAAGAACAGTGACGGTCATTTGACCGGTGATATGACGGTCACTACTGACTGAAGTTACGGTCATCGCGTAGAACAAAGTTTCTATCATTTTATTAACGCCTGTTAATTCCTTATGATTCGTTTAAGATAACGAATCTTCAATGGAACTAAATGAATGTTTGGGTTCTGTTCAGCAACAATATTTTCCCACCGTTTGGTCAGCAAAGAATTCATACGTCAACACAATTAAACACGGGCGAAAATATTTATACTAAATATTTTTGGTTTGTTTAATAATGTTATTTTCCCACCGTTTAGTCAGGCAAGGAATTCATACGTCAGCACAATTTGTGACACGAGCAAGAATATTTATACTGAATATTTTTGATTGTTTTCAATGCGATTGTTTTCTCACCGTTTGGTCAAGCAATGCGTGAGAACTCATACGCTAGCATAATTGATATTTATACTAAATATTTTACTACACGTGCGATTCAAATTGCCAGCCAGACAGTATGAAATTCTTTGCTTGCATTGGCTAGCCGAATATATGCATTGACTGGCTATGGGAGAATAATTTGTTGTTGCATAAAAAATTTTCGGTTTTAGTTTTAATTTTAATTGTTTCTCTCTTATTTTTAAGTGTTCTTTATATGTTCTTCATATATATATATGAAAGATATAGAGCGTGAAAATTAATAAAAAGTTGTCATTCTTGATTTTCAATAATTGACGATAGTTGCAATCTTTAATTCTCTTGGTGTACTACCCTGAGAAATATTTACTTACTTATCCCTGTGCAACACTTGGATAAATAAAAACCCAATTTCCATATCTTGGTGTACCACCAAGATAAATCACATTTTTAACTTGAGTGAGGCAAACGAGCCTTCACTCTAACATTTGGCGACCGTGACAGGACTCGCAATTTTAGCATAGTCCACCAGCGTTCAATCACCAGCTACCAGCGCCCAGCCGCAATCACCAAGCTTTGAACCGATAGCTACCAGCTCCCAGCCACAATCACCAAGCTTTCAAACGAAAGCTACCGGTGACCGCCACAATCATTATGGAAAACGCAACGCAGCTCCTCCATCAGCTGAAGGAAATTGGCGACAATATCGCCAGTATCATACGAAATTTTACAAAGGACTCCATTAGCCGCAAAACCCCAACCTACTACCAGGAACGACTGACCAGGCTCAAGGCAGCGTGGGCAGAGTTTGATGAGGCCGACAACAAGTTACGGAGTTTAAAGGATGTATATACGTCCGATGAATATTTCGCCTCCAACTACTATGATAAAATTCAGACCATGTCATCAAAATACATAACTCTCATGGAACGTGAGCTTGACAACCAAGGCCAAGGATCAGATATCCAGCATTTATCAAAACCCACAACTATGAAAAGAGATCCACCACAAGCTGGCGCAGCTGGTGGTCACAATGGACTCATCAGCCGGACTATTGGAAAAATGGTAGCTTTAACTCGACAGTTAGAAGGCCTGCAACTGGAAACTGAACAAAAAAAATCTTATCCAGCAATTATCCAGCTATGGCAGCAATTAGAACAACTTAATGACGAAATACTGGACAAATACCCTGATCCAGACCTAGGTGGTTATGAGTCAATGCAATATGTTCACCTCGAGAAGGAGGCTCAGTCAGCAGTCATCCAGCTAACAAGTGTTAATAGACACCCCCATTCCTCAACTCCGGAAACTATAGTGAGACAAACTTCATTACCACTACCTACTATCGCTATTCCCAAATTTGATGGCGATTATATGAAGTGGACTTCCTTTTCTGACCCCTTTATCAGAATCGTTCATAACCAACAGATGTCCGATGCTCACAAGATGTGCTATTTAAAGACCAACATCATTGGCGAAGCAGCAAATCTCATTAACCATCTCACTCTCACCGAAGAAAATTACCAAGCGGCATGGCAATTGCTGAAAGATCACTATAATAATAAAAGAGTTATGGTGGTGACGGCATTTCAAAGACTTCTCGATCAGCCATCTGGTGCCTGCACCTTAAATGGCATCAAGCGATTGCACGATACAACAAGGGAGTGCTTGGCAGCTCTCTCCAACATGGGTCTCCAGACTACGTCATGGGATCCACTTCTAATACACATCTTAATTAAAAAGGTCGACAAAACAGTTCATACACAATATGAACAATCAATCCCAAATCCAAAGGAGTTACAAACAATCAACCATTTCCTAACATTCCTCGAGAACTACTTCCACACTCTTGAAGCAATGGGATATAAAGAGAGAACTTCGGTCAACAATACCAAAACTTGTTCACTTACAGCTCAAACTCATCAGAATATTCGTCAATGCATCAGCTGCAGAACAGAATTTCACCCACTATATCGCTGCAAGGAGTTTATATCGCTGAACCCAAGACACCGACTTATCATTGCTCAAAGGCAAAGGTTATGTGTAAATTGCTTCAACAGCAGTCATTCTACCAAACAATGTACAACTTTAAGCCGCTGTCAAAAATGCGGGAAAAAGCACCACACGCTGGTTCATTTGGAACAAACCCCCAAAAATGCCACTACATCCACAGAAGAAGGAAAATCTTCTAATAAATCAACTAATTCAACCAAAGTAGAACGCCAACCTTCAACATGGCCTAAAAATCAGTCCAAAGAACCAGCGACCCCTCTTGTTACCACACCAACAGTTGAAGTCAGGAGCACAGCATAAAGTTCTGCAAGCCAAAAGCCCTATGTTTTACTCGGAGCAGCCTTAGTAAAGGTGAAGGCAAATGGGTTTTGTGTCATAACGGATCACGCTTCTTTAAAATGGTTAATGCGTCAACCAGATCTGAATGACCGACTAACTCGTTGGTCCATAAAACTTCAAGGTTTTAATTTTTAAATTTTTCACCGAAAGGGAAGCGAACACATGTACCTTATGCGTTATCGAGGTTACCAACCGCAAACGAAAACAACCTAAAGTTCAGCAACATTGACAGCTTAGATTCGTTAGAACCAGAGATAGATTTACCTTCTCCATATTTTTCGTCAGGACAATATTCTAAATTGATCGATGACATAGAAAACAATAAAAATCGTTTGCCAATTCAAAGGTCGTAGATGAATTTGTCTAGAAACGTGAAGAATTTCTACGCGATGATTTTTCAGAGGCTCGATCATGGAAGTTGTGGGTTCCACAGGAACTTACCTCTTGTGTGATCGAACGCGCTCACAATCCACCCATGTTTGCACATGGAGGTGTGGGAAAACCCCTCGAACGATTGAGGCGAAATTTTTATTGGCCCAATATGGCTACTCAAGTTAGTTCCTTTGTACTAAGTTGTGACAATTTTAAACAAAGCAAAGCGCCAAATTTTATCTTAAAACCACCTATGGGTATTCAAGCCAAATCGATTCGACCTTTTCAAAGATTGTATTTAGATTTTATTGGACCTTATCCATGATCTAAAGCTGGCAATGTAGCTTTATTTTTGGTGTTAGACCATTTTACTAAATATCCGTTGTTTAAAGCCTTACGGAAAATGTCTACCACTTCGGTCATTGATTTTCTGGAGAAAAATATGTTTCATTTATTCGGCGTTCCAGAAGTCATCCTTACAGACAATGGTTCCAAATTCAGATCCTCCCTGTTCGTCCTTACAGACAATGGTTCCCAATTCAGATCCTCCCTGTTCGATAGCTTTTCAAAAAAATATGAAGTGCAACATATTTTCAAGGCCATTTATTCACCCCAAGCGAACAACTCTGAACGAGTCAATCGATCCATAATAGCTGGAATACGTTCGTATTTAGGAAAAGAGCAGCGTATGTGGGACACAAATTTAAGCCAAATAGGAGTCGCGTTGAGAAGTTCATATCACAGTTCATTAGGTTTTTCACCGTATTATGTTCGGCTAAATTGTATTTTATTAGACAAAAACTTCAGAAAAATCTGGAAAAAGCTTAAAAAGTCAATAAAAGAAGCAATGATTTGAGAACTAGGGCGATTAATTTTTAGAAAGCAATAAAGCTGCAGCGTAGACTTGCCCAAAAATTTTGAAAGCCAAAATTTATAAGAAAATAGGATATTGCAACTACAAGTTGGTTGATTTAAATGGAAAAGACCTTGGTGTATATCATGCCAAAGATTTACAAAAGGCAAACCCTTAAATAACCTATCTGTCCGTTTCAGTTTATTTCTCCTTTCAAGAAATAAAAATCATCTGTTTTGTGACGGCCGAGCTGAAATTTTGCCCTTTGGTGTACATCAAGAAAAAAAATAAAAATAAAAAACAGAAATAACCTTGAACTTGAAATTTTTCTGTTTACTTTGCCATTTTTTTGCTTAGTTCATTTATTACGATTACTTTTGGCGGAATTTTTTTTATGCGGTCTCTTCACTTTTTTGCATTAACTCAATCATGAATATTCATGTATGCATTCACTATGCATTGTTATTAGCTTACCCTTTCATTCCCGTGTTTAGCTAATGCCTCTCTTAGTAAAACATGAGTTGGTGTGTTTAAACCAGAGTTCAGAAAAAAACACACACTGAATAAAAAACTCGTACATATATGTAAACAAACATAACTTAGACCAACACACACATATTTTTATTTTCATATCAATTGTGTTTGTTTTAAAATTTTCTTCGGTGCCCAACACAATCATGACTGTGTGCGTTTCAATATTTCGTTATATACACGAACATTTTTGTATCACGTACTTTTTGTTACAATTACACATAAACCACACATTTTTGAGTGTTGCTTTATTTGAAGTTCATGTTCTGGTACGTGTACTGAAAAAAAAAACAGAATATGTACAATAAACAGGTTCGAGTTCAGTTATATTTTAAGTCGTGTTGTGGCTCGTGTACTAAGAAAAAACAGAACATGTACAATAAACAGGTTCGAGTTCAGTTATATTTTAAGTCGTGTTTAAAATATAACTGAACTCGAACCTGTTTATTGTACATGTTCCTAAAACCTAAATTTAAAATTTAAACTGACTTGAAGTACAGTCCGAAAATATTAAAAAAAAAATTAAAACAATGAAATAAAACTATTTGTGAAATAAGTTATACAGAAAATTTAATATATAAAATTAAACGGAATTAAAATTTGTTAAAATTTAAAGAAAAGAAACCCCCAAGCAATGAATGTGAAAAACAGAACATTAAATATTTTGGAATTTAGAAAAAATATTAAAATCAATAAAGGGGCAAAATTAGAATTAAATATCCTGGAAAACAAAAACGCGAAACTAAAGTTTATAAAAAGAATTATGTGTAAAATAAAAGAACAGAAATTTAGCCTCTATAAAAGCAAATGTATATACCGTTAACGGTACATAGCCATAGAAACGTTGAAACTGTAAATAATAATTGGTACGAATGTAACTGTACCTTGTAAAAAGCTATAAAAAAAAAAATTAAAAAAGGAAATTTGATAATATGTAAGCCTGATAGAAAAGAATCAGAATTAAAACTCTTTTAAGAAAAGAAAGTTTGTGACTTTTATGAGCCTTCTGCCCCACATAAAAATTATCAACATCATTGTACAACAAGAAAACAACAGCAGCGATTGGAGACACAACCACCGCGACAGGCGACGGCTGCATAAGGCGGTAACGAAATATTTTTATTTTATTAAACTTTCTACATATTTCATTAATACCATAATAAAGGAACCTTATTATTATCTAGAATTTAAATTAAATTAAAGATTTTCTAAATTTAAGAGGCATTCAATATTTGCTAAATTAAACTTAAACTAGAATTTTCCTAAATTTAAATTGATTAACGACTTTATAAATGTAAATTAATTAAATTTTCTAAACTAAACTAAAATTTTTCTACGTTAAATTAATTGAAGATATTCGAAATTAAAATTTTTCTAAATGAAACATTGGATTAAATTAAATGTTTGCTAAATTGGGAAAAATACATAATTTCCTCAAATTAAGTTTTGCTAAATGAAACAAATAATTTCCTAAAATTTAATATTTTTCTAAACATAAGATTTTCTAAAATTATAAAAAAAAATGTTTTTTGTTTGTTGCTAAACTACTATTTTCTACAGAAACATGTTTCTAAACATAAATATATTTCTAAATTATAAAATTTTGTAAATACGAATTTAAGCTAGAATTTTCTACCTTTTTGTGTATAATAAAATGAAACCAAAAGTTTAATACATTAAACCAATTAAAAGAAAGTCTAAAATTTAAAAATTTTTTTCTAAAGTTAAAATGTTTTCTACGAAAAAAAAAATAATTTTCTGAATATAAGCGCCAACTAGAATCAAATAAAATAAAAACATCAAATACATATATATTAACTAATTGGTACCCGGTTATAATTTACCGTTATATATATAAGAAGAATGAAACCTGTATATAACTGTTTTTAATAAGACTGTGGTAGCCATAGTTCATAGGTTCTGAAAGTACAGTCATGTTAAAATGACTTTTAATTAAACCTTTAATAACCCAATGTAGAATACCCTTATCAAACTAATCTTTTTATTTTAATGTGGGTTACATTCCAATTAAGATGGAATCTGGGTAACAGGGTAGGGAAGGGCAAAAGGGGCACACCATCTAGTCCCGAACCGAAACGCAAGTAAGTCCATCCATCCATAATATAAATGCCATAGTTTAGACTGTTTTTTTTTTTTTGAAAGATAATCGCACCTGATTTTTCTGTAGTGCGGTTTCCTCGTGTCATAGCAAGATTGCCCCATCCAGCGAGCTAGACCCCATAGCAACCACGTGCGACCGCAATGGCATGAGGAAACGGAAGCCGAAATTTCACCACACCGTACCATTACAGTTGTTATTCGTGTTGTAATTGCTGTTGTTGTAGTTGCTGCTGTTGTTCTTGTTTTAAGTGCTGTTGCTGTAGTTGCTGCTGTTGTTCTGTAATTTTCTTCTCCTGTTGTCGGAGCACCGCTTCCAATTCGTAGATTTTTTGCTGCATTTCCTCCACATTTTCCTGTTGTAACTGTCGATTTTTGTCGAAGATATTTTTCCGGTTCATAACCGGAAATTTCAAATTCCGCTGTACTTATATTTTAAAGTTTTTAGTAATTAAACTTGTTGCTATTTCACTGTTTTTAATCAGTTGTATTTTCTTTTTTACTTTATGTTTTAAAGTTTTTAATAATGAAACTTTTTTTTCTATTTCACTTCTTTTAATCAGTTGTATTTTATTTTGTAGTTGTAAAATTTTTCAAATTTTGGTGTATTTATATTTTATTTCATTATTCCGTAATTATTATATTTTTCTATTTCACTGTTCTTAATTTGAAAGTTATTAAATTAGTTGTATTTTATTTTGTATTTTTTATATTTTTAAAATTAATATTTATTTTCAATTTTTAAATTGATTCGCGACCAAAATATTCTTCGGAATATTTTGATTTTACCGACTGCACCAATTGTGCGTTTTTTTTGTATATAAGAACAAGAAATGCCTTTTTGGGTTTCTATTTCCTTATTTATTTTAAAAACAAACTTATTCGTTTGCAATGAATCTTAAGACTAACAAAAATTATCAAATTAAAACTTATTTTACAGTCATACTTTTAACTAACTAACAGGTATCGTGAGAACAACAAAAGCCAGACGCTTTGGACAGCACAAATGTATGTTCGCATCCCTACAAGAACAGTGACGGTCATTTGACCGGTGATATGACGGTCACTACTGACTGAAGTTACGGTCATCGCGTAGAACAAAGTTTCTATCATTTTATTAACGCCTGTTAATTCCTTATGATTCGTTTAAGATAACGAATCTTCAATGGAACTAAATGAATGTTTGGGTTCTGTTCAGCAACAATATTTTCCCACCGTTTGGTCAGCAAAGAATTCATACGTCAACACAATTAAACACGGGCGAAAATATTTATACTAAATATTTTTGGTTTGTTTAATAATGTTATTTTCCCACCGTTTAGTCAGGCAAGGAATTCATACGTCAGCACAATTTGTGACACGAGCAAGAATATTTATACTGAATATTTTTGATTGTTTTCAATGCGATTGTTTTCTCACCGTTTGGTCAAGCAATGCGTGAGAACTCATACGCCAGCATAATTGATATTTATACTAAATATTTTACTACACGTGCGATTCAAATTGCCAGCCAGACAGTATGAAATTCTTTGCTTGCATTGGCTAGCCGAATATATGCATTGACTGGCTATGGGAGAATAATTTGTTGTTGCATAAAAAATTTTCGGTTTTAGTTTTAATTTTAATTGTTTCTCTCTTATTTTTAAGTGTTCTTTATATGTTCTTCATATATATATATGAAAGATATAGAGCGTGAAAATTAATAAAAAGTTGTCATTCTTGATTTTCAATAATTGACGATAGTTGCAATCTTTAATTCTCTTGGTGTACTACCCTGAGAAATATTTACTTACTTATCCCTGTGCAACACTTGGATAAATAAAAACCCAATTTCCATATCTTGGTGTACCACCAAGATAAATCACATTTTTAACTTGAGTGAGGCAAACGAGCCTTCACTCTAACATTTGGCGACCGTGACAGGACTCGCAATTTTAGCATAGTCCACCAGCGTTCAATCACCAGCTACCAGCGCCCAGCCGCAATCACCAAGCTTTGAACCGATAGCTACCAGCTCCCAGCCACAATCACCAAGCTTTCAAACGAAAGCTACCGGTGACCGCCACAATCATTATGGAAAACGCAACGCAGCTCCTCCGTCAGCTGAAGGAAATTGGCGACAATATCGCCAGTATCATACGAAATTTTTCAAAGGACTCCATTAGCCGCAAAACCCCAACCTACTACCAGGAACGACTGACCAGGCTCAAGGCAGCGTGGGCAGAGTTTGATGAGGCCGACAACAAGTTACGGAGTTTAAAGGATATAGATACGTCCGATGAATATTTCGCCTCCAACTACTATGATAAAATTCAGACCATGTCATCAAAATACATAACTCTCATGGAACGTGAGCTTGACAACCAAGGCCAAGGATCAGACATCCAGCATTTATCAAAACCCACAACCATGAAAAGAGATCCACCACAAGCTGGCGCAGCTGTTAGTCACAATGGACTCATCATCCGGACTATTGGAAAAATGGTAGCTTTAACTCGACAGTTAGAAGGCCTGCAACTGGAAACTGAACAAAAAAATTTTATCCAGCAATTATCCAGCTATGGCAGCAATTAGAACAGCTTAATGACGAAATACTGGACAAATACCCTGATCCAGACCTAGCCGGTTATGAGTCAATGCAATATGTTCACCTCGAGAAGGAGGCTCAGTCAGCAATCATCCAGCTAACAAGTGTTAATAGACACCCCCATTCCTCAACTCCGGAAACTATAGTGAGACAAACTTCATTACCACTACCTACTATCGCTATTCCCAAATTTGATGGCGATTATATGAAGTGGACTTCCTTTTCTGACCCCTTTATCAGAATCGTTCATAACCAACATATGTCCGATGCTCACAAGATGTGGTATTTAAAGACCAACATCATTGGCGAAGCAGCAAATCTCATTAACCATCTCACTCTCACCGAAGAAAATTACCAAGCGGCATGGCAATTGCTGAAAGATCACTATAATAATAAAAGAGTTATTGTGGTGACGGCATTTCAAGGACTGCTCGATCAGCCATCTGGTGCCTGCACCTTAAATGGCATCAAGAGATTGCACGATACAACAAGGGAGTGCTTGGCAGCTCTCTCCAACATGGGTCTCCAGACTACGCCATGGGACCCACTTCTAATACACATCTTAATTAAAAAGGTCGACAAAACAGTTCATACACAATATGAACAATCAATCCCAAATCCAAAGAAGTTACAAGCAATCAACCATTTCCTAACATTCCTCGAGAACTACTTCCACACTCTTGAAGCAATGGGATATAAAGAGAGAACTTCGGTCAACAATACCAAAACTTGTTCACTTACAGCTCAAACTCATCAGAATATTCGTCAATGCATCAGCTGCAGAACAGAATTTCACCCACTATATCGCTGCAAGGAGTTTATATCGCTTAACCCAAGACACCGACTTATCATTGCTCAAAGGCAAAGGTTATGTGTAAATTGCTTCAACAGCAGTCATTCTACCAAACAATGTACAACTTTAAGCCGCTGTCAAAAATGCGGGAAAAAGCACCACACGCTGGTTCATTTGGAACAAACCCCCAAAAATGCCACTACATCCACAGAAGAAGGAAAATCTTCTAATAAATCAACTAATTCAACCAAAGTAGAACGCCAACCTTCAACATGGCCTAAAAATCAGTCCAAAGAACCAGCGACCCCTCTTGTTACCACACCAACAGTTGAAGTCAGGAGCACAGCATAAAGTTCTGCAAGCCAAAAGCCCTATGTTTTACTCGGAGCAGCCTTAGTAAAGGTGAAGGCAAATGGGTTGGAAACCGAATGCAAGGCTATTCTTGACTCCGGATCGCAAGTCAACCTAATTACAGAAAGATTAGTTGCCCGGCTCGGACTCTCAGCAAAGAGTACATCTATCTCAATCAATGGAATTGAAAAAACCAGACCAAAGTACAACATCGAGTCAACATTACTCTTCAATCCCGACTCAACAACTTTTCAGCACGTCTAGAGGCATTTGTGTTGCCACAAATAATTTCGCCTCAACCTGCTCAGCTTATTCACATTGATAAGTGGTCTATTCCCAACAATATATCATTGGCAGACCCAACGTTCAACCGCCCAGATAAGGTGGACATTCTGTTGGGGGCCGAATATTATCACCAACAACTCGCAGTTGGACAAATTAAACTAGCTAGCGACCTTCCAGTATTGCAAAATACGACTTTCGGCTGGGTAGTATCAGGAAAGTTATCTGGTCAACATCTATCAGCAGCAATGTGCGGGGTTCTGACTGAAGAAGATAGAATGAATATGGCAATTGAGCGGTTTTGGAAACTTGAGGAGATCGAAGGCCAACAACCAAAATTGTCACCCGAAGATGCACAATGTGAAGCCTACTTTAATCAGCACTCCACACGCGACAAAGATGGAAGGTTCGTAGTATGACTTCCATTTTGCATGGAGAAATCTGCTTTAGGAGACTCACATAGCATCGCCTTCAATTGATTTCTTTCATTAGAACGTCGCTTATCAAAAGACGCTTCCTTAAAGGAACAATACACCCAATTTATTGACGATTATGAAACATTAGGGCACATGACGAAAATCAACATAGACGAAGTGAAAGGATCTAAATACTTTATACCTCACCATTGCGTGCTACGACCCGAAAGCAGCACCACCAAACTTAGAGTCGTATTTGATGCCTCCTCGAAAACATCATCAGAAAAGTCATTGAACGATATTTTGCACATCGGACCACCACTACAGAATGAACTGTTTACTACTTTGCTGCGATTTCGGCTTCCGCGTTTCGTGTTTACTACTGATATAGAAAAAATGTTCCGCCAAATAGCTATTCATCCAAAGGACAGGCAGCACCAGATAATCCTGTGGCGTAAAAATGTCGCTGAATCTATCAGCTCCTTCACATTAAACACCGTCAAATATGGAACCAGACCAGTACCATATCTAGCAATCAGATGTTTGAAGGAAATAAGTCAGAACAACAATATGAATTATCCTTTAGCACCGAGTTTTTTGGAGAACAACTTTTATGTTGATGACGGGTTAGGTGGAGCCGACAACTTAAATACAGCTCTGGAAACCCAACGCCAACTGCAAGAAGTCATGGCGCAGCATGGATTTAATTTATGAAAGTGGTGCGCCAATCATGCTCAATTGCTTCGTAATATCCCAGAATGTGATCAAGAAGACAGCCTCGACTTCTCCACAGAAGAAACTGATTACACAAAAACACTGGGACTAGCTTAATCACCCAAATGTGACCAACTCTAGATCAATGTCAACATACAACCAATCAAGGCTGTAACCAAAAGAACGGTTACTTCAGATTTGGCACGCATTTTCGACCCGCTTGGTCTTTTGTCCCCTGTGGTAGTCAGGACAAAAATGTTTGTCAAGGAGTTGTGGACTTTGAATCTTTCCTGGGATGAAGCGGTGCCTTCAGAATTTGATTCTCGGTGGCGAAACTTTCGAAATAATCCCAATGACCTCAAAAACTTTCAAGTTCATCGACATATCTACAAGGGCCAGATTTCCAGCAAAACCCAACTGCATGTCTTTACTGATGCTTCAGAAAAGGCATATGGGGCGGCAATATATATCAAAACATTTCTACCCAATAACATAATAATTGTATACTTGCTATGTGCAAAATCTCGCGTAGCTCCTCTTAAGCAGCAATCGCTTCCAAGACTGGAATTATGTGCTGCAGTGTTAGGAGCTAACTTGGCTGTAAAAGTTAAACACGCCTTGGGAATGACTACAATACCAACATTCTACTGGACTGATTCAACCATAGTGTTAACGTGGATAAACTCGAGGTCGTCCTCCTTTCATACTTTCGTCGCAAATCGAATAGCTTTAGTCCAAGAAAGTACGAAACCTGAGCAATGGCGACATGTAAGTTCCAAAGACAATCCAGCAGACATCGTATCTAGAGGATTGGACCCTCAACAGTTAAACATACACCGCACTGGGTGTACGGTCCATTCTTCCTTCATGGTAACGAAAAACATTGGCCTTCAACGATTTGTCTCAGTCCTGACTCAACAATCATAGAAAAGAAACATAATTTACTGGTATCGGTCAGAAGTGAAAATCTATTCAACAATATAAATCACCGAAACTCATTGAAAACGCTTCAACGAATTGTTGGATATATTCTAAGATTTATTAAAAACGCCAAAACTAACAAGGAAGAGCGACAAAACCGGCCTACTCTTACCCCTTTTGAGCTTCATGATGCTCTTGTCATAATTGTTTGAACTACAGAGCTATCAAACTTCAAGGAAGACATCCAACAACTGCAAAAGAAAAGGGAACTTAATGGATCGAGTCAGATAAAAGGTCTAACACCATTCTTAGATGAAAATAACATTCTAAGAGTCGGAGGTAGATTAGAAGAATCGGCATTGAGCCTTGACGCAAAACATCCCATGCTTTTGCCATTTCACGACACGATAAGTAGATTAATTTTCGAGGCAGTCCATAAGGAAAATAAACATTGCGGTCCTGGCGCACTTCTTGCAAACGTAAGGCAGCGATTCTGGCCAATCAAAGGCAAGCACATGGCAAAAGAAACTGTCCATAAATGCATACAGTGCTCAAGATCAATACCAAAACTTTTGCAGCAGATTATGGGAAATTTTCCTGAAATGAGAGTGACTCCCGCAACGCCTTTTATCAACGCAGGAGTTGACTATTGCGGCCCAATATGGGTGCACTTCAAGACTAGGGGAAAACGACTTCAAAAAGCGTATATTGCCGTTTTCTGCTGCTTCTCCACCAAAGCCGTTCATCTAGAACTGGTCACCGACCTCACAACTGATGCTTTCATTGGTGCATTAAAAAGATTTATAAGTCGCAGAGGTCAAAATATATCCTGGGTCCTGATATCGTCAGGACAGCCGCGGTAAAAATAGGAACTGGTGTCATTAAGCGAGCAATCCACTTGCTCGCTCCTCTTCCCCTGGAAACACCAGCAACTACCATTAGTGCTGTGTCAACAAATCACATATACACAACCCTGGGATACATTTTGAACATATAGGTCAAATTAAACCAATTATATCAGAGTGGAAACTTTTGATATATTTTGAACTAACACCATTCCATCACAAGTTACAGCTTCTAATTAACGGGACAGATGCCTTGATGAAGACCTGCAATTACTCATACCTCCACAATCAATGTACCGGACTTATAACACATTTTCAGAATCTCAAGGACGAAATGGAGGCCGGTCTGGAAAACCTCACTACACGAAAAAAACGAGGGGCGATGATATCGTTGGCAACATAGCGAATTCCTTATTTGGTGCTTTGGACTCAAAATATGCTGAGCAAATGTCCAACACATTCAACACCATTAAAGACAACGAAGCCCACCTACAAGGTCTACTGCGGAACCAAACATCGTTTCTTGACTCTACCCTTAACCTTATGAAACAATCTGAAGCTCGGAATCAGAATACCTTTGAAAATATCAACGTAAAACTCAGCAGACTCATGAACCTCACAAACAATGACAGCAACCAACGATCACAGCTAATTTTGTCCCTCAGCATCCAGTTAATTATCATTGCAGACAACCTACAAAAAATGCATACATCCATGATTAATTTGTTAGCTGATACTCATCATGGTCGAATTAGTCCTGCTCTGCTGACCCCACAATTCCAAAATTTTCGAGAGAAAGCTAAGTATGACAATTGGATGATACTCTGAGTTTGATGTAGGTAGTGGAATTATCTTTGCATGTTTCCATTTCGAAGGAAAACGACTCGATGTGATCATGATGTTGAACAGATGAGTAATATAAGGCAAGATTAGTCATAAAAGAATTATAATTATTTGGAGGTGTAAGTTATCATATCCAACAGCATAAGAACTGGCTGTAATACTTTTACTACTACCTCAAACCATAAATTTATTGAATCAAAATCAATTAGTGTTTTTTTTATGGCATTTGTTATCTTCAAAGATGAACTTATCATAACAACTAAGTTATTCCATCTTGTTTTTCCCGAAATCTTGTTTAACATACATTTCCAATGCAGCAGTTTTGAGCGCACTCTTTTTAAAAAAATTTAACAATTTTTCTAGTAGATTCCACAGCATCTTTATACTTTTCTGACATAGTTTATTAAAAAATATAAATGTTTAAACTAATATACGGCTTAACCCTTAAGTGGATACCAAGTCCTAGCCAGGCATTTTGAATTTTTTCTTAATTTTTTACCTAAATAACATCGACAGACACTGCCAATTTTTTATGAATTCCTCAATACAGGTATTTTGTGTAGAAAGGTTCGGAAAAAATTAAATATTTTTATCTGTATGCGTGGCAATCATTCTCAAGAAATTTTTATTCATATTTGTACTACCAGGGCCTAGCCAGGCCCTGCACTATTACATATAGACTGTACTAAAAAAAGATCAAAATAAAACGTATATAAAAGCACACGCAACCCAAAAAATCTTTGTTTACTTTTATTTCGAAGAATTACGCTAGTTGATAACAAAGTATTCTTTCTGCTAACGATTGTGATAGCCATTTATAACGGTAACTCTTGTGCTTATGTATAAAAAGCAGAATCTTTTTGTTTGCAACATCTCATCAACGCTCAACGTTCTTATTTGGGTTCACCTGTTAGTTTTGTGTTGGTAGTTGACAAGTGTGACAATGAGTAAGGAAGTAGATGTCATGAATGATAGAATATAAGATTACGCCATCCGAATGTTTTCCCGTTATATGATGTAGTATGTCCCTCGCGAGGGTTACCAAGTCTGTTTCATGTGTGATAATTATAAAATCTTGCGAAAAGTTTATGTTTTATGTGATAGCTGACAACCCTCCAATTAAAATCACTTTGACAGTTCTCAGAAAAATATTAAATCAGTTCTTGTTATAAATTATAAATATCGCTTTATGTCTTATTAAAAACAATATTAAAATAAATAAAATAAATAAAAACATTCACTGAAGTGTCTTAAAAAGTTGTAGCACAAAGAAAAACAAAAAAGCAGAAAAAACGTAAACATGAGGAGTGCACTGGGCCAGAAATGATAAAATGCAAGCAAAGCAATAGTAAAAAAAACAAGTGAGAAAATATGCAAAAAACTAACATTTTGCGACTTTTTATTGAAATGAGTATATGTTTTACTTACAATTCAAATTTAATAATGGAGGGAAACGCTCAACTAGTATGATGCAATATATTTATATTTAAATCGTGTAAATTTGGTGCTTACAAGCGGATATTGCAAAAAAAGCAAAGCACATTGAAGTAGCGAAAAAAAATTTTTTTTTATGTAGAATGTACTTTTTAATAAAGTAACTAAATGCTGAAATTTCGAAAATATCAATAAACGAAAAATGCGCTTGAATAAAATAAATTTAACAAATTTATAAAAATAAAATTTTTTACTAACAAATAATAAAGAGTGAATTGTCCCATTGTTACAATGCTATTGTCTATGTATAAACATACACATAAACAGATCAGTCTGAAATTTATCAGCCAATAGAAAGACAGTTTGCGTGACGTCACTTGTCCTACAGGCGCAGATAATTCCAATAGTGTCCGCGGGATGGCGTAATCTTGTATTCTATCATTCTTGAGTAGATGTAATATTAGAAACAGTTTCCAAATCTGATCCTAATTATTTTGAAAGATTGGCAAAGCCAAGAGCCAATGATATAGAAAACTAAATTCAGAATTAGGCCCAGGGAAGTGAAGATAACAATACAGAAGATGAAGCTTCGGATATTGAGACAGAATTACAAGTTGACAACGAAATTGAAGATGCATCCGAAAGTGAGAAAGATAATGAAAACGATGTCAATAATCAGGAAACTTCCAACTCTAGAGGTTTTTCCTACGGAAAGGATGGAACAAAGTTGTCTAAGTCTCCTCCGGTTTCCAGAAGATTTATGGCTCATAACGTATTGAAGTGTAATGGTGGGCCTACAAATGAAAATATTACTGAGTTAAAAATATTCAAAAGATTTTTTCAAATGAATTCAATTACTATGGAAGAGTTAGTATATTTTGTGGGAATCTTGATTTGTGGTAGAGTAACCCACAATGACACACAACCTACCTCAGAGCTCTGGAAAACGACAAATATAGCTATATTTAGAGGAACAATGAAGGGATCTCAAAATCTCTTGCGGTTTCTACGATTCGATGATAGCCGTACTTGGTTATTTCGGTCTCAGTCTGACAAGGCAGCTCCAATACGAGATACTTGGAACTTACTAGATATAAGTCTAACAAATAAATATAAACCGCATGAAAGTATTACAGTAGATGAACAACTTTTCCGTTCAGAGGAAGAACAAAGTTTACACAGTAAATTCCTTCGACCTGCTAAGTCAAAATATGGTGGGCATATAACGCAAAAACTCATTTACCTTTAGAAGGTAAGTAGGCAGAGAGCAGGATCATATTCGAGCAGAAAACGGAAAAAACGAGCTAATGCGCCTTGCAATGTTTTATAAGGGTTCTGGGAGAGAGTAACTTTTTTTCACTACATTGGATTTGTGTAAACGACTAACAAGCAAGAGAAAACAAGCAATTTATTCCATTAGAAAAGAAAAATTAAAAGATTTGTCCAGTGAATGTCATATTGCAATGTTGTCATGAAATCTTATGTTCTAAAAAAAATAAGTCCGTCATATTATCAACAGTTCATTTCGTTGTGTTTTTTTTATATGAACATATAATTTCTTGTCAATATTAATAAATATTGTATATTAAAAAAAAAACTCTAGTATATTTTATTGATTTTCCTGCAGTAGCTATAAAACTCAATACAAAATACGAATAGACCCAGCCAGGCCCTGGGGTTCGTTTGTGTGAGTACACTTTGGTGTTTGCTTAAATTTTATAAAAATTATACATCTATATATGTTTGTATTCAGCTTAATATAAGTACATATATTATACTTATTTAAATGCAAAAAAATAGTAAAAGTTTTATATGAGTTTGTAAAAAATAACAATTTTCCATTCAACCTGCCAACAACCTCATATGTGTCTGATTCAAATTGTACGTCGCTTTCTTCAGATTCACTTTGAATTTAACTTGTAACAGTCAAATGTATCGCATGAGTCCAACAATAAACCTTCTATGGGACTTTTTGCAACAAACCGCTTCATGACGTTGGGTCCGTCAGAAATCGTGGCAACCATATGGTGCTCTAAATAAAATTCGAATTCATCAAGTCTTTCATTTAAAATAGTTTTTATTTCTTTTGCATTGCATCTTCCAGATATATAAATCAAATCTAAATAATAATGGGAAATGTTACCAGTAACGCAAATATTTAAATATCGTTTTTGTGAAATACTAGACCACTCGTCTAATATTACTGAAAATCTCTTATTACTTTTAGCTTGTGTAGGTATTTCTTTTATCATAGTTTGCCTTACACTAACGTAGTACTTTAAAATAATATTTTTCATCGGTTTCATTGTTTGGGAGTGGCATATTACGTGAAGAAAACCTTTAGGTATAAATGTGCTTCGTGCAATAGTCCTTTTCGACATTCCTGCCTTCGCAGGTTTCTCCACGCAGTTTAGAGAAGTGCCTTCGTAGGTTTCTGCCCGCAGTTCAGAGAAGTGCCTTCGCAGGTCTCTCCCCGCAGTTCAGAGAAGTGCCTACGCAGGTTTCTCCCCGCAGTTCAGAGAAGTGCCTACGCAGGTTTCTCACCGCAGTTTAGAGAAGTGCCCACGCAGGTTTCTCTCCGCAGTTTAGAGAAGTGCCTTCGCAGGTTTCTGCCCGCAGTTTAGAGAAGTGCCTACGCAGGTTTCTCTTCGCAGTTTAGAGAAGTGCCGTCGCAGGTTTCTCCCCACAGTTTAGAGAAGTGCCTACGCAGGTTTATCTTCGTGTTTAGAGAAGTGCCTCTGCAGGTTTCTTTCTGCAGTTTAGAGAAGTGGCTCCGCAGGTTTCTCCCCGCAATTTAGAGAAGTGCCTACGCAGGTCTCTCCCACGCGATCAAACGAAGTGCCCACATAGGTTTCTTCCCGAAGTTAACAAAGTGCCTACGCAGATTTCTCCCGGCAGTTACAGAATTGCCCTCACCAGGTCTCGCTATACAACGACAAAGGTCCGTGATTTTTCGCAACTAGAGAAGTACCTAACCAAGGTTTCTCGCTCTTCCCCAGGAGGAGTACAAACCAACCACTATATTTATTCAAATTATGAATTAACAATATTAGTTGTAAACCATTAATTATAACCAGAAATAAAATTAAATTACATTGAACGAACTCGTTTTATTCCTCTCTGTCTCGTGCAAGAATATACATTTCTGCAACGACCCTGACCCCCGCGAGCTATGCCGTAGCAACTGGAGGAAAACTCGTCGTAACAGTGGCGCCCGAGCAGGAACATTAGAGAGGAAAAACAAATATCTTTATAACGAGTCCCGCGTTCGTATTTGCTTAAAAAAAATTCTTAAAACAATACAAAATAATCATAATAATAAAAGTAAAAAAGGTTAGTCTAAAGCATACAAACAAGTGACTAAAAGCGATTGCAGTAAAAAAAACAAAAAAAAAAGAGACAATAAAATTAAAAAAAAAAAAAAATTGAATAGTTATTTCGTCTGCCTCAAGCATTACTAACCCAGACTAAATCACTAGGAAACGCCTAAAAAAATATTACTTAAATAAAAAAAATTAAGTTATTCTACGTTAAAATGTCGGAGTTTCATGGGCCTACTCACTGAAAAAGGAGCAGCTTGCACTATGTCTGGCTGACTTTTGTTTCGGGACCACCGGAAGCGTCGAAGAATTACGTAAACGGATCGCCCAATTCCTGGTCGGAGAATGTAAAACCGAAGTACGAGAGAAGCTGCTACAACTCCAGACCAAATATGAGGTGGCCGCGTCGGGCAGTTCCCCGCAAAGATTAACAAAGATTTTCGTAACAACAGGAGATAAGGATCCCATCACCAATACATCTGAGTCAGAGGAATCTCGGAAAATGCAAAGCAATGACCCAGCCACGAAGACTGCATCCACGTCAAGTCTGCAACTAATAGACAGGAAAATGGTTACCGACCAGGTGCGTAAAGGGGCCATAAAGTTTGGAGGAGACCAGAGCCACTAGAATTCCTCGTAAAGCTGGAAGAGTTGGCTAATATGTACACCATCGAGGTCAATGCATTACACAAGATGATGCCTGAAGCATTGACCTGGTTTCGCAATAATAACCGGCAATGGACCGAATGGGTTACTTTCAAAAAGGACTTACCCAAATTTTTCCTACCTCCACGATATTTGGAATGCCTCGAAAATGAGATACGAAAACATCATCAAAAAACCAAAGAGTCCTACAAAAATTATATTTTGGCAATGCAAGATCTAATGCGGTACACAAACTACACCGAAGAACAAATGCTAGAACGGATCTTTATAAATTCTCTACCTGAATATCTTTGGTATAGTCGCCGGAAAGATTTCTGGTCTCTAGAAGAACTAAAGTAACTTGCGGAAGATTTAGAAAGTATCCCAGTAAAACTGCATTCCCGAGAACATCACCGCTTAAGTACGTCCCAGAAAACGAAAGTAGGCCATTACACCAAATCAACCCACGAACTGCATGTCGCAAATGTGGTCAAGAAGGCCACTTTCGGAAATGCTGCCAGATCAAACCAATTTTATTCTGTTGGGAATGTGGACATCGTGGTATTCGAACAGTCCAGTGTTGACGACCACAGTCGGGAAACAAAAAATGGACTGATACCAAACGTACACCACCATTAAATACTTCAATTGCATTTTCTTCGAGCCAGCTCATAGCCAACATTAAACTATAAGGTAGAAGTATTACTGCAACGATCGATACTGGCGCCACCAGCTGCTTTATTAGGAAGCGTTTGCATACACCATTGAACCAACGCAAAAATTGGACCCACATAATTCCAGTGTAATACTCGCAGATGGGTCATATAAACGAATCTCACAGGCAATCCAAACAACAATAGAACTAGGCAATCGCCAAGTCGGACTCCAGTTGCTGATCATGCCAAACACTACCGAGTATATAATTCTCACTTGTGCTGGACTCTCATGTGAATTTCCTCGCTTATGATGTAAAATTCCAAATGTGCATGAAGTAAACCGTCACGTAGTATCATCAACGTCATCTGGTAGCACCACCAAAATTGAACGCGGTCAGGCAAAGTGGGAGACAGTCAGTCTAAACTCAGGACAACTCCAGAATCCTTCAGAACTGTTACCGGTAAGAGAAAATTTCATTGAATTACCTAGTAGAATAAGATGATTTCTAGAAGAAGAGCTATAAAAATTCCAAGAATTACACGGGGTATCAACAGCTGCAAAACACCGTATTGTTATGAAATATGACAGGCCTTTATGTTAAGATATGCACCCAGAAACCCAGCAATGCAAGCGATTATTGATAACAAGATTAATGAGCTTCTCGCAGCTGGCTGCATCGGGCCATCCCGAAGTCCATATAGCTTTCCGATCATACTACCACAAAAGAAAAACGGTTCCTGGAGACTATGTATGGACTTTCGCCGCCTCAACAGTTAATCTGAGCCCGACGCGTACCCACTGCCAAGAATAACTACCATCTTAGACCGCCTGAGAGAGGCCAAATATGTGAGCAGCCTTGATCTGAAGGATGGGTATTGGCAAATACCTCTAGAGCAGGAGAGTAAGAAATACACCGCATTCACAGTCGCTGGACGGGGACTGTACCAATGGTTAGTTATGCCGTTCGGTCTACATTCGGCTCCAGCTACCTCTCAGATGGCATTGGACAGCGCCATTGGACCAGAACTGGAACCATCCGCCTTTGCCCAAATAGACGACATTATTATCGGAAGAACTCTGGAAGAACACCTCCACAACCTAACCGAGGTATTCCGAAGACTTCGCGACGCATATCTCCGCATAAATACCGAAAAGTGCGAGTTTTTGAAGAAAGAAACCAAGTACCTAGGGCACGTTATTACTGAACAAGGCATACATTCCGATCCAGATAAAGTTGCTGCCACTAAAGTGATGACCGCTCCCACTTGTGTACGTGTGGTCCGAAGTTTCATGGTGCCGTCGTTTTGTTCCTTACTTTGCGATCTCACAGCCACTAACCTCGATGCCAAAAAGGGGTAGACATTGGAAATGGACGGACTCACAGCAAGTGGACTTTGAGGCGCTAATGAATAAATTGACGGAAGCTCCAGTACAGACGGATGCTAATGATTACGGTTAAGGAGCGGTGTTGACCAGGACCTTGATGGCGCGGAACGAGTGATAGCATATGCCATTCGAAGTTTGAATATAGCAGAGAACTACTCCGCCACTGAAAAGGAGTGTCCACCTATAATCTGGAGAATACAAAAAATGAGGCCATACCTAGAACGATATAAGTTCCATGTCATCACCGATCACCTATCCCTCAAATGGCTAAATTCCATTGACACTCCCACCGGCCCCTTGCTCGCTGGGCACTCGAGCTACAGCAATACAACTTCAGTGTCCAGTATCGCAAAGCAAAGCACAATGTGGTCGCCGATGCACTTTCCCGGAAGCCAATGGAAACTCTGCAGGGAGCCATCGAGCACAATCAAACCACTGACGACTGCGGTTGGCTGAAGAGAAAGAAGGAAGAAATCAATCAATCTTGAGAAATATGCCGACTACGCCACCATCGGAACACAGCTATTTTGACACATTTCCCGAACCACCACAACGACGATAATACTCCATGGAAGTTACGTCCCCACTGTAATTTATGTTTAATTTGTGGGTTTTTCTTATCGTCCTTTGTGTACGTTTCTCGATACTCACTTTTAGAAAATGTTCACTTACACATGTTTAATTATAAAACATTTAATCTTTACTTTTATTTAGTATATTTATTTTACATCGTTTATTTTGTGCACTTATTTAATATAACATAGCCTTTATTTTATTTGGAATATTTATTTTGGATTCTTCTGTTGCAATTTATAAAAAACATAATCTTCCTTTTTTTATATTGAATATTTATTTTCAATTCTCTGTCGATACTGCTGAACTTAGACTGCCTTAAAATTAACCATTTCACTTACTTAAATAATATTTGATTATGCCCTGAATGACATATGTGTTGACCCATAAAATTTACAATTGTTTCGACACAGTAATCGTACACCTTCATGTGAGGTCTAATTGTGTGTTCTACTTATGGAGTTCCACATATGTAGCTAAACACTTTCGTGCTGTTCTCAAATGGACTGTAAACGTACCGCTTCTTGAATACAATACGATATTGTTTTGTCATTTGGGTCTTTCTTATTTTTTATACTTAAAATTTATTTCATTGTTTTTCTTTTTGCTTATTACAAATAATAACCTTGGTTCTATTATTTATGCTACTTATGTTACAAAAAATGTTTTATTGTTAAATCTATTTGGGCGATGAGTAATAACCTTGAATTACTCATGGATATACCACACCCTCGCCCTAAAGAGATATCTTACAATTTTTATAAATATCAAAATGAAAATTGTAGGATTACCTTTTTACATTATTGTTGTGGTATTTTATGTTATAAATATTTTTCTTTTTTTTTATGATGTTTACATATGTAAATGAAATTTTAATTTTTATATTTTTTTTAACAAGTTCTTGTGAAATGACTTTACGTTATTTTTAATACGAACTGATACATTCGGATCATCTACACCTACTATGGTGTATGGACCATGATATGGTGATTCACTTTTTGTTCTATGGCTTGCCTTCACTAGTACTGAATATCCTATCTCTAACTGTATGCTATTGCTATTTTTGTGTGATTCTCTACTTCTCTTCTCCTTTACTGTACTTAATAATCTTCTTGCACTTTCTAATGTGTGTCTAAGCCTAACTTTTAATTCATTTGCATAATTCTCAAAGTTGTAAACCTTTTGATGATTCATGACTTCATCGCCTGGTAAACTCGGTAATTTGCCAAATATAAGTTCAAATGGTGAGTACTCTGTATCCACGTATGGAGTGATGTTATAGGCAAAGGAATAATGCGGTATCCAATCATCCCATTCATCATTCTCTACGAAAGATAAAAAATACTCGTTGAGAACCCTGTGGTTCCTTCCGACTGTGCCTAACGTTTCGTGATGGTACGGTGTTGAAAATTTTTGTTCGATTTTCAACAATTTACATATTTCCCTCATCAACTCGTTCGTAAACTCAGTGCCTCTATCTGACTTAAGTACATTAAATAGTCCGTCCGTTAACGTAGTCCGCCTACGTTATCCGTCAATGCCTTCGCTATTGACTTTGCCTCTTTTGTCTCCATTGGACAGGCAATCACATATTTGTTCAATTCACATTGCGTGGTTAGAATGTATCTATTATTATTCGATGGACGTAATGGTCCTACTGTGTCGATTGCGACAGTATGAAAGCTTTCACTAGGTGTATCAGTAATGCAAAGTGGCTCTTTGGTGTGTCTTATCTGTTTATTTCTTTGACACAAGTCACACCTTGAAACGTATTTTTTTTACCATTTTTGTCATATCCTTCCAAACATATCTTTGTTTTAATTTTAGAAGAGTTTTTCTAACTCCAAAGTGTCCTCCATGTGGGGTGTCGTGATGTAACTCTATCAATTCCATTCTTTTATTTATATCCTTTACATTTTGAGGTTTGTTATATAGCATTATTGTGACGTTTTCTTTATCAAATTTATTGAGCTCATTATATTTATCCTTAAATTCATCTGCAGATATCTTATTAAATATTGCATCATCCTTAGCGAGTGCAAATTTTCTGTATTTTGTATTTTGCAAATAAGATTGTAGCTTCTCCAGAAGTTTACCTAAGCAATTCGGATTATCACCACATCTAACACGTGTTTTATTCATTTTATCATCATTTTCTACTATATAATATGCATTTTTATCTTTTTTATTTATAGGCCTTTTTTCAAATATGAACCTTAATTTCCTCGCACGCTTTACGTCATTTATGGATGTACAAACCCATGCATGGAGTTGATCAGGCTCCCTATGCGATGTATCATCGTTTGTTTTATTTGCTATTTGCTCAGTTCTTTCCTTTCTTTTCATGCCTCTAGTTATTAATAGTGCCTTTTTTACACTTTCGTCGTTTTCCAGTGGTATCATTGATTTTAATATATTTGAGTCAATCTGTATTCTTGACAAAGCATCCGTATTGGTGTTATTAGTATCTTTCTTGTAGACAATCTCGAAATCGTAATCAGAAAGTTCCAGTCTTATCCTTGTCAACTTCGAACTCGGGTTCTTGTGTGAAAATAACGAAACCAGCGGTCTGTGGTCAGTCACCACGGTGAATCTTCTCCCATACAAGTATGGTCTAAAAAATTGAATTCCCCAATAGATTCCTAATAATTCCTTCTCTATGACCGGTTTATTTCTTTCGTATTTGTTCAGTGACCTACTAGCAAAAGATATCGGCAAATCTTCGCCAATTGTCCCTTGTGAAAGTACTGCACCAAGTGCAAAATCTGATGCGTCCGTAGTCAATATGAATGTCCGTTCAAAATTCGGATACTGAGGAATAGTGGGTTCAATCAGTTTCGTTTTCAAACTTTCGAATGCCGATTGACATTGTTCTGACCAAACAAATTTTGCCTTCTTTTTAAGCAATTCATTCAAACAGTTCGCGGTTTGTGCAAAATTTTTTATAAATCTTCTGTAATAATTACAAAAAGCTATAAATCTTCTGACATCGTCGGCATTTTTCGGTATCGGATATTTCGAAATAGCTTCGAATTTGCCTGGATCGGGTTTAATACCCTCTGCAGTAATCAGATGTCCTAAATAAACCACTTCAGGCTTGAGGAAACAACATTTCGCCGCATTCAATTTCAGATTGTATCTTGACAATCGTTCGAATACCTTGACTCTAAACCAGAGAGTGCTATTGTCAATATGCGTTGAAAACTTCAGGCCAAATGATAGCCTGGTATATTGGTAATGACCATTCTGAGTCGAAAAGGCTGTATAAGGGCTTGAGTTATGGTCAAGTTCAATCTGATGAAAAGAACTTGTCATGTCAAAAGTCGAAAAATACTTAGCTCTACCAAGTTTGTCGGGAATGTCGTCTAGTCTTGTTAATGGAAACTTGTCATTAACGACTTTATCATTCAGTTTCCTGAAATCAACGACCAACCTCCATTTCTCCAGATCAGTCTGTCCCTTCTTTGGAACTAACAAAAGTGGAGCATTATAAGGACATATAGACGGTTCGATAATCTTGCTTTTCAATAGACCTTGTACCTGATTATTAATTTCTTCTGTATGCGTCTGTGGTAGATGATAATTTTTTATATATACCGGACTTGTGTCCTGTAATTGAATCGTTTGATTGTAAAAATTGTTGGTTGTCAAATTCTCACCATCTAAATGAAAAACTGATTGGTACTTTTCTAATATCGTAATAAGCTCTTCCCTAGCATTGGCATCCATGTTATCCAGATTAACCTCAGCTAATAATCTTTTAAATCTATCCTTAGTATATTTTGTACTATTTTTATTCACTCTGTAGATTCTATAATTTTCTAAAGGGATAGTCTCTATTTTCAAATTTTCTATCACCGTTGTCTTGTCAAGAACATTCAATAACCTTACATGTTGATTTCCGTCTTTTGGAACAATTCGCCAGAAACACACCGTGTGCGATTTCTCTGTTGCAAATTACGCCATCTTTTTCCAGTTTCAACTTAAAAGGTATAATAATTTCAGACCTCGGAGGGATCTTGACTATATCCACCGTGTATGTGTCACTGTGTATGGGGATCGTTGTCAGCTCACCCATAACCTTTATAGTTAGTATGTATCTTTCATAATCAATTTTGCAATTGTATTTGCAAAGGAAATCTTTTCCAATTATCCCATCTGTGTAAATTGGAAATTCATCGTTTACAATTTGTACTTTTTGTTTTATTGTATTTTCTCCTATTTTAATTCCCAATATGGTGGAACCCATTGATCTTATTTCTTCTTTCGAGATTCCTGTTAAACAGCAGTAATCATACGGATCGTTCTCAAAATCCCTTAAAAAATCTTTCTTACACAAGGAAACGTCAGCTCCCGTGTCGATCAAGAATGTCAATATATCGTTTGACCTTCGTATACCTAACTTGACATAGTTTTTTAAATTGGATGAAATGCTATATATTCTGTCGATGTTTATTGGTCTTGATCCGGAAAGTCCGTGTACGTCACAGTTTCCGGACGCTGGGAGTTTCCCTGCTCTCGAACATGGTTTACGCTTCGACCTCTGTTTGCGCTGTTGTAATTGCCACCATTATTGCGTCTATTATTGTTATTGTAACTGTTACCACCTCTGTAGTTATTACCACCTCTGTTTTTATAATTATCGCCTTGGGCGTTATTATTTGTATTATAGTTGTACCTTTACTGACTGTTATGGTTACCTACACTACTGTAGCTGTTACCATTGCTATTATAATTTCTGTTGTTATAACCGCTCCTACCACTGTTATTGTAGTTGTTATAATTGTTTCTACCATTGTTATTATAATTGTTATAATTGTTTCTACCATTGTTATTATAACTGTTGTCGTTTCCTCTACCATTATTAACTCTTCTGAGGTTGTTATTATAATGTACATTCTGATACATTGTCTTTGTGTCATGTCTGAGGCAGTTTCCTCCGCTTTTGTTACCGCCTCCGCGAAAGTTTTAACACGACTTGCCTCTATTGTTCTTATAACTTCCTGGTTTCTCAATCCGTTTTTGAAGGAGTTAAACGCTATAATGTTATTGTTCCGCGACACTATGTCCCTGCTTTCTTCACCTAAACTTGTAATCTGTACTTTATTGAGTTCCGATATTAATGCTTCTATTCTGTTAGAAAATTTCCTAACTGACTCATTTGTCTGGACTACCCGCGTTAATTCATTTAAAAGCGCGTTGGGGTTCTTTTTCGGTTTGTATGTCCTTCCTAGTGTGCTTATTAATTCCTGAATGTTATTCGGTACCTCTACCTGTCTTACTCTATTTTGCACCTTGCTATCTAACTTTGTCGTAAATATAAAGTCAAATAGTGATTTCTGTTTTTGAGCAGCTATTCCGGCACTTACTATCTCTAAGCTTGCTAAAAATTCATTAACCTCCTCTTTATTGCCACTGAATTTATTAACTAACTTCGAAACCGAGGATAATTCGTTCATGTCCAGGGGGATCTCCATTGCTACTACATTTCCTGCCTGTGGTTGTAAATTCTGATCCTCCATTTCCCTATTCCTATTTTGTTCGTGTAATTTTAGCGCGTTTAAATATTCCCTCTGTAATTTGTTAAATTGTTCTAAATGAACTTCGACTCCAGAACTCTTAATATCTTTACTAATTAATATTTGTTCTACCTCTAATTTAATTTTACTAAGACCTTGTCTTTTTGATTAAATAGTTTCCGTAGTATATGTATTATTCAATGACTTCCTCGCATTAGAAATTAGTCTACTTAGATCTAAATATATCTTTTCCATTAGCACAAAACAAATTTCACAACTTCATTTCACATTACATTTATTGTTTTTTTTTATATAAATTTGTTAGATACAAAATTTTCACTCTTTTCTTTTTTTTTCTTGAATATTACAATTACATTTACGATTTTATTTACTTTGATTATGTTTTAATTCATTTTAATTTACGATTGCAATTTTACACCTATTTATATTTAGATAAATAATTTCTTTTTCCATACACATATATATCAATTTATTACATATTGAAAACTTATTTACAAAAAAAAATGCTCTTTTTCCTTTAAACGTTTTGAGTACGGGCTCTTACGTTCTGTCTCTTGACTTGCTATTGTTGTTATTACACATATCAAAATAATAACCTCTGCACTTACACTGACAGCAGTTGGTGCTGCAAGAACTGTTTCTTGCAATGACGCTTGGTTTCCCATTTGTCAAGTTTTTATATAAATACCTTTATCTTATGTAACCCGGTGTGCTTCGCTACACCCTCCCTCTCCCCCCCCCCCTTCCGAATCGTTATGAAATTGCTCACGCAAAATCCCGAGGCTCTCACTAATACAGTAATTTAAATATATCACATTTAATATTAAGTTTGTGTGGAGGTACCACGCGCATTTGTCTAATCCCGCCCATTTTTTTGTCTGACTACTCACGTTAATAATAGATGACCTGAGACAAATTTGCAAAGCTTTCTCTATCGTGGTGAGAGGAGGTGCCACGCCCACTAAAAACATTTAAAAAATTAAAGCCTGTAGCACTCCTATATCCGCAGTAAGACTATGCGAAAATTTCTGGAAGATCAGATGAGTAGTTACGGAGATTACCTCCTACAAACAAACAAACAAATATTACCTATTTATTATGTTAGTATAGAATATTCGTATAGATTTTTTTATTTCAATGCTTGCTGATGCTGATACACAATGTTTTTTGTTTTTTCATTCGGTACAACAATTATCAGATTTTTCGGCGTTCTTACCCTGGAGCAAGGTACATATAGCTGCCCATGAGAAGTAGATGGATTATCCATATTAGATCTGGCAACACATAACTATTGGCTTTGAACGTAGAATATCATTTGGCAATTTTTCTTTTTAGCGATTTTTGATTTTGCCCATTTTTGATTTAGATTTTTTTTTTTTTTTTTTTGGCGATTTTTGATTTTGGCGATATATTTTCCACGACAAATCACATTGATAACTAATGAACTTGTCAAAATGCTGTCGCTTTCGTAGTGCCTTATATATTTTACATAGGAGGTGCCACGCCCACTAATCCCATCCCGCACAATTTTTATTGGACTGCTCACATTAATATCTGATGGACTCATGCAAAATGTCGAGTCTTTCCCTTTTATAGTACACCAGTTATATGATATTGGATATCTACTTTGCATGGGCGGTGCTACGCCCACTGCTCCGATCACGCCCATTTTTTGTCTAACTAATCAAATGAATGGGCTCACACAAAGTCCCAATACTCTCACTTTTACAGTACTCCAGATATATGGCAGTTTATATTTACTTTGTATGACAGGTGCCACGCCTATTGGTCCGATACTGCCCATTTTGCATCCGCCTACTCTCATTAATAATAGGTGACATCAGGAAACTTTGAAAAGCTCTCTCTATCACATTACTCGAGATATATAATATTGAACAATTACTTGTATGGGAGGTACCACGCCCACTTATCCGATCCCGCCCATTTCCGGCGTAAGACTCTGTGAAAATTTCAGGAAGATCAGATGCGTAGTTACGGAGATTACCTCCTACAAACAAACAAACAAAAACACAAAAAAACAAACAAACACACATTACCTCTTTATTATATTAGTATAGATAACTTCTTTATATCTTTTTACTATTTACGTATTTCAAATTAATAATAATAACAATAATAATTATTAGTTTTACTTAACTTACTGAGTGGTCGTCTGACCCGATGATGTAGTTTTCGTTTGCTTGTTGCAGTTGCTGTAGCTGATGGTGTTGTTGTTGTGCTCTGTATGTTGATTTCATGGGAGTTGCTGATGTTGTCCTTTAGTTGTCCAGTATTCCCATCCTTAGGATCGGCATGTAATTTACGTTTAATTTGTGGGTTTTTCTTATCGTCCTTTGTGTACGTTTCTCGATACTCACTTTTAGAAAATGTTCACTTACACATGTTTAATTATAAAACATTTAATCTTTACTTTTATTTAGTATATTTATTTTACATCGTTTATTTTGTGCACTTATTTAATATAACATAGTCTTTATTTTATTTGGAATATTTATTTTAGATTCTTCTGTTGCAATTTATAAAAAACATAATCTTCCTTTTTTTATATTGAATATTTATTTTCAATTCTCTGTCGATACTGCTGAACTTAGACTGCCTTAAAATTAACCATTTCACTTACTTAAATAATATTTTATTATGCCCTGAATGACATATGTGTTGACCCATAAAATTTACAATTGTTTCGACACAGTAATCGTACACCTTCATGTGAGGTCTACTTGTGTGTTCTACTTATGGAGTTCCACATATGTAGCTAAACACTTTCGTGCTGTTCTCAAATGGACTGTAAACGTACCGCCACTTGAATACAATACGATATTGTTTTGTCATTTGGGTCTTTCTTATTTTTTATACTTAAAATTTATTTCATTGTTTTTCTTTTTGCTTATTACAAATAATAACCTTGGTTCTATTATTTATGCTACTTATGTTACAAAAAATGTTTTATTGTTAAGTCTATTTGGGCGATGAGTAATAACCTTGAATTACTCAACGCCAACGGGTCCTAGAAGAAACCCATAGCCAGTCAACTGCCGGCCACCTCGGAATCAGGAAAACGAACATCAGGGTAAACCAGCGCTACTACTGGCCCGGAATGTAACGCGAAATTATGCGATTCGTCCGTAGCTGTGAGTCTTGCCAACAGCACAAGCCTAACCAATTCGCCCCAGCCGGAGAAATGCTCACACAAATTCTAGAAGGACCGTGGGCCCTACTACAGTCCAAGCATGGCCATACTATGCTTCTAGTGCTTTTCGATAAATTCACCAAATGGGTCGAACTCACACCTCTTTGAAAAGCTACAACTCAAGGAGTGATAACAGCATTTCGACAAAAAATCATCGCTAGATTCGGAACGGCAAAAGTATTTCTCAGCGACAACGGGAGTCAATTCACCAGTCATGACCTCCGAAAATACCTTGAAGAAATCGTTGTCCGGCAACAGTTTTCGGCCTCTTACTGTCCATAAGAAAATCCCACCGAACGCGCCAAACGAACCATTAAGTGAATGATAGCCCAAGTCACCCGTAAACATCACACTACTTGGGACGAGTGCCTCCCTGAACTTAGCTTGGCTGTCAACACAGGTACCTCCGAGTCTACCAGATATACACGCGCCTATCTCGTTCAGGGCAGGGAACCGCGACTACCGAAGGCCCTCGATGCCGAATCGAATCTGGGAACTGGCACTACAACTATTAGCCCCGAAGACAAATCCAAGGCACTGCAGGAAGTCTTCAAAATTATACGATACCAACTTAGGAAGGTAGCTCAGGATAAACGGCGTCATTACAATCTCCGCGGAAGAATCTGGAAACCTAAGATCGGGGATTCTGTTTTAGTGAAAATCACCCAATTTCCAGTGCAGAATTTCAATGCAAAACTTGCCCCAAAATTCATAGGTCCATTCGAAGTAGTAAATTTCACCTCGCCAGTCATCGTACAACTTAGAGATTTCGAAAATAACACCACTAAGACGGCCCATATCAGTGAATTAAAAACTTTCCTAACAACAACAGAAAACTGTTTAACATAATTTTATTAATCACCCCATTCCCTGATCTGACTCAATAATTTCATTCATTTATGCCTCTTACACAGATTCATTAAATTCACGTACACTCACCCACCATCACACACTTATTAACATCATTCATCATTCATCCCCATCACATTATGGCAGAATCCGATAAATTCGAGCAAACCAAAGCCAACTTTCGAGCTCAGCTGCTGGCACAACAAGCACAGGGTAGAAGGACCATACTACTGCATAGCCCTCAAACACCGTATAATCCAGGACGAGGTCACCATCGCCACGCTGCCGATGTTCCCCACCAGCTAACACCACCAAGAAATCCTATTGGCCAACTGAGCATGGGTAAAGCATTGCGTAACCAAGTTCCCCGTTGCATCGTGAAATTGAAATGAACAACGATCGTGAGTACCCTAAAGCTTTTAGAGGAAGAACAGCGACGTCGCACCGTCCCCACCGTTTCAGAGAAGCAGATCAAGGCCAACTCATCCAACTTACAACTCCCTCGGTATGTCAACCGCTACGTTGGCCCATACATTAGTACAGCAGGGCATGGAGAGCTCGGAGGACGAAATAGAAAATCAGAGATACCCACCATCGTAATTTTGAACTCAGACGAACCACCCAGACACCCACCTCAAGTTCCACTAAACCGAAGTGCAGGAGATTTAATCAACGATGGATATCGTTCATGTCCATCACCAGCAGTCTCGGATATCTCCGAACCATCCTCGCTGACACGCTTGGTATTCACTCCACGACCACGAATTTCTGGTATAGGATACCTTGTGTACCCATCATCTTCCGAGACCTCGCCAGCCGCTAAAGGCCCAACCACACGACAGCGCACATCGTCCTCATCATCTTCGTCATCATCATCATCGTCATCATCCTCATCCACAACATCAGCATCATCACCAACAACAGCACAATCATCATGACCAGCCTCATCACCACCATCTTCACTACCGTCCACTTCTACAGAAAAGGGTCCTATAAGTCATACACCGTGGCGGGCAACCTCCACCACCGATACTGAAAGTACCAGAACGAGAGTCAACCCTCGATTGACTGCTACCCGCGACACCATCCAAGACCCATCGTCTAGTCGAGCGCGTATGCCTGTTATCACCCAAGATGTGCTGTCAGAAGAAGTACAGAGGCAGGTTGATATCTGTAGTGACCCTGTAAAAAATAGTTGAATAAAAAAAAAGAAAATTAAAATTGTTTGACAACATTATACTGAGAGTGAAACTGTAATGCGTTAACGAGTTTAAAAATATAAGTCAGTCTGGTTGTGTCGTCGGCAAAGACAGATCGAAAGTTGAATGAGTGAAATTAGCTCCGGCAGTGACAATTAAAATTTAAAACTAAAACTGACATAAATTGTAATTAATTTAAGTTAAAAATACGTGATAAGAAATAAACAATAATTATAACTACCTTTAAGCTAAAATAAGTGATAAAAGATTTTAATAAAAATTTAAATTAAAATATAGATCGGACATAAAGCAATTTAATTAAAGCGCAGAAACTATATGCCGACCTATAATTGGTGACCCCGATACACGGTTTAAAAACATTGAATTTATCACAGCATATATATATTTCTAAAAAAAAGCAAAAAAACTATAAAAATTTTATTATTGGTTGTTCCTGAAAAAAAAATTAAATCATCAAAACTGTAGAAATTTTCTTGTTGCTGATTTCTTTCTGCAGTTACAAACGTGAAGCATATACAGTGAAGCGCATAATTAGTTAGAACAATTAATCAATTAATTGTAAAGTGAAAAACTGATTACTAGTTTCTTCAAAATCTCATCATTGAACTTCTTCATTCGGTTTTATAAAAACTTTCACCCTACTCATCGAAGAATAACATCAGCATCTTCATCATTAAAATTTTCATGAAAATTTTCACCATATGCGCCAAACAACAACATCAAAAATTTTCACCATTAAAATCTGCAACATATTTATCGCAGAACTACATCACATTTCATCAGTGGATTTTCATCATAGTTATCGCAGACTAACCCCCACTTCATCATTAGATTTCACCAACAGAAGTGTATGTAAAATATTATTGTTTCTTATAATTTTTATCATACATAATAACAGTATATAAAAATTTTAAATTACATAGTATACCCAATTTCATTTTCGTATATATGTAGATATATATACAGTTTCTTTTTACAGTTAAATGCAGTTTTTAATATTAGAAAAGTAACCAGAACACAGTAAAAAAAATCTGTACTTAAAATAACAATATATTTTATTTTCTTTTACAAAATATTCATACCCATACAAACATAATCATCTGTTTGTATGCAAAAATAGTATACTTTACTCTTTTCATTATAACACAAACAAATTGCATTTGCTCAATTTCAATACAATTCTCTCTCTCTCACCAAAAAAAAAAAAAAGAAAAAAAGAAACTAGTCCGCATACACATTTAACTTAAAATATTCATATAATACATATATACCTAGATTATTAGATAAAAACAAAAAGTTTTCTCTTTTCTTTCACCATTTTCGCAAAATTGTATTTGAGATTATAAAGAAATAGCTTTGCATATAGCACATGTAAAATTTTAATTAACCCAATTGTGCTCGCGTATAAATATAAATAATTTGAAGTTACGCTTGTGAAATTAAAAAACATTGGTTTGTAGTGAATTTTGAGAATCATAAACAATTGTATATTATAAATATATATCAATAATTTAAATTTAACGCATTTGAATTTAACGTGTATGAAATAATTTCGTAAAATTTTTTTTTATTATTTACAACAAACAAAAAAAAAAAAATAAAAAAGTTTTAAGTACAGTGGTACAAGTACATATTATTAGAAAAAATATATAAATCACTGGTACCGATATTGAAATCACCTTATAACAACTTATAAAAAATTGTAAACTGACTAATTTCAACATTTAACTTTCGATTAAACTTCCTAAATTTAACTTCCGATTTTCATTTTCATTTGGCTCGACAACATACATATCCAAATAACAAAAAAAAAAAGAAAAAGGAAAAATAATTTTTATTATCAGAAAATTTAACCCTATTCTACAAATTACCTCGTTCCAGTACATCGTTCTATATCTAGCAAACTATTTTGAAACGTTTTCTTTTAAATACAAATTCTATATCATATTTGCTATATATATATAAATTTTCAGTATGAGTGACGCAGAAAATGAACCAAATCCAAATATTTCAGACAGGATGCAGGATAATGAAATTGTTAGCACCCAAAGTCCACATGTTAGGCTACCTCTATACTTTCCGAACTCGCTAAACACATGGTTCATACAAATTGAATCACAATTCAGGTTAAGTAAAGTAAAAAGTGATGCAACTAAATATAATTATTTAGTCTCTGCGTTACCGCAAGATGTTGCGGAATCACTGTTGGATGTTCTAGAACTACCACCTGAAAACAACATGTACGACAATTTAAAAGAAGTAATAATACGTAGGCATTCACTGAGCATTGAAAAACAAATCAAGAAAATTATTTCCGATGAGGAAATGGGGGATAGTAGGCCAAGTGATTTCTATAGAAGGTTGAAGGTTCTGGCAGGTACATCAGGTACAGTATGTGATGCATTAATAAAAAATATATGGCTTTCTCGCTTACCACACTTGATTAACATAGCATTGATTCCTCAGATGGATTCTGATCTGAACAAAATACTGGAAACAGCTGACAAGATATTCGAATCCATCCAGTCATCTTCAACTATTTCTATGGTCGCTAAGCCAAATTCACGTGATAAATCAGTTGATAGCTCTGCACAAAATTCTGATTTTAAACGTTTAGAAAAGGAAATTAGTGAATTGAAACAAATGTTTCGGTCATTTAATTCTAGATCAAATTCTCGAACTCGCTCCAAATCACCATACAGATCGTCAAGCGCCACACGTAGATGCTACTATCATCGAAGATTTGGAAAACATGCAATAAAATGTGTCTCACCTTGCAATTTTAAAGATTCACAAAAGCCAGAAAATTCAGATCAAAAAAACTAGAAAACCCTCCTAGTAAAGCGGCCAATGGGGAGATTAACAATATTAACAGCCGCCTTTTCATTTTTGACAAAAAAAATAATTTAAACTTTCTCATAGACACTGGAGCTGATTTGTCCTGCATCCCAGCCGACAAATTCAAAATGCTTTCCAAAACCAATTCAAATTTTTGTCTATCAGCCGCAAACGGCACAAAAATTAAAACTTTTGGGAATATAATCCTCGAATAAGATTTTGGTTTACGTCGTACGTTCAGACATGAATTCTTAGTAGCAGAAGTGAATAGGCCAATATTGGGTGCAGATTTTTTGGTAAAATTCGGTCTTTCAGTCGACCTTAAAAGAAAACGGTTAGTTGACACGATAACATCAATTACAATAAATGCTTGTTCAGCCAAATGTATTGATACGCCAACTCCGGTAACCTTTATGGTTGACAACAAATATAGTGAACTACTAAAACTATTTCCAACAATCTCCGCACCACCATCGTTTAAATTTCCTGCAAAGCACTCTATCGTTCATCATATAGTAACTAAAGGTCAGCTACCATTTTGTAATTCTCGGCGGCTTGATCCAAAAAGACACCAAGCAGCTAATGTCGAATTCGATCATATGCTCGATCTTGGAATTTGTTGTCCATCGTCCTCTCCAGTTTCTTCACCTTTGCATTTAGTGGCCAAGAGAGATAGTGAAGACTGGCGCCCATGCGGCGATTACAGGCGATTAAATGCAGCAACAATTCCTGACCGGTTTCCAATTCCGAATATACAATATTGCACGATGAAGCTAGCTGAATGCGTAATTTTTTCAAAAATTGATCTTTTTAGAGCATATCACCAAATTCCAATTGCAGCCGAAGATATTTACAAAACCGCAATAACTACGCCTTTTGGCTTATTTGAGTTCCCGCGAATGGGTTTCGGGCTTCAAAATGAACAGAACATTTTGAACACTTAAAGATACTTTTCGAGCGACTGTCAAAATTCGGTTTAACAATAAAGCCGGCCAAATGCGTTTTCGGGGTTAGTTCATTAAATTTCCTAGGCTATACAATCTCTAAAGATGGCATCGTGCATTCGTCAGATAAAGTGAAAGCTATTTCTGAGTTTCCCAAGCCAACCTCAATAAAACAGATTCAGCGTTTCATAGGAATGGTGAACTACTACCACCGATTATTGCCCCATTTAGCCGAACTTCTAACACCTATCTATTCTCATCTCACGGCACTGCAAAAGTTAACCAAATCTAAATCTCAGTTTACATGGCCAGACGAGTGTGACGTACTGTTCAGCAAAATAAACAAATCTCTCGCTGAAGCGACTTTATTAACTCACCCTGTAGAAGGAGCTGTTTTAAACATCACAACCGACGCATCAAACGTAGCTGTTGGTGCGGTGCTCCAGCAACACGTTAATGGATGTTGGCAACCTTTGTCGTTTTTCTCCCGCAAGCTTTCGGCTGCTGAAACAAAATACTCTGCTTTTGATCGCGAGCTGTTAGCGATATTTTTAGCAATAAAGCACTTCAGGTATTTTATAGAGGGTCGACGTTTTGTAATATTCACTGATCATAAACCGTTAACGCGTGCTATCGAGTCCAAAACTGAACGCAGTCCTAGGCAGACTAGACACTTAGAATATATTGCAATTTTGCACTGATATTCGTCATGTCAGTGGTAGTAGCAATGTTGTTGCTGATTTTTTGTCACGTCCTGTAGAAACCGCATTAGTTAATTCAACACTGGACGAAAGTAATTTCATAGCAGAACAAAAATCAGACCCAACTTTACATGATTATATTGACAAAAAATCTGGGTCAAGTAACTTAACCTTCGAAATAATCAAAATGCCAGTGACAAATGAAAAACTTGTGTGTGAAACAAGCACTGGCACAAACAGGCCTTTCGTTCCAATTTCACTATGGCGAACTGTTTTCGAGAAATTGCACAGTCTGTCGCAGCCGGGAATTAGAGCTTCACGAAAACTAATAACTGCTAGATATTTTTGGCCAAGCATCAACAAAGATGTTGGAAACTGGGCGAAAACCTGCTGTGCGTGTCAGAAGTCGAAAGTTCACAAGCACACACGTACAATTTTTCTAAAGTTCGACGTTCCCAATTCCCGTTTTCAACACATCCACTTTGACTTGGTTGGTCCACTACAAATGTCATCAGGTTTCCATTATGTATTAACAATTGTCGACCGGTTTTCTAGATGGCTAGAGGCGTATCCTATCAAGGATATTTCTACAGAAACAGTAGTTAAAACATTTATTGCACAGTACGTTTCTAGATTTGGGGTACCATCTATCATCACAACTGATCGTGGTTCGCAATTTATTTCAAGTCTATTTTCCGCCATAACTAAATTAATCGGCACTCACCACATTCGCACTACTACATACCATCCCCAGTCAAACGGTTTGATAGAGCGCTTTCATAGGCATTTAAAATCTGCATTAATGGCTAGGTGTAACACCACCTGGTGGAGTGAAGAATTACCTATCGTCTTACTTGGCATACGCATAGCGTATAAAGAGGACCTACAAAGTTCTCCTGCAGAAATGCTCTACGGACAAACTTTACGAGTACCAGGCGAAATATTCATCAAAAGTCCTATTTCAAAATCAGATTCATTCACATTGGTAAAAAAAATTAGGCAGTTTATGCAGAACCTTCAAACGTCAGAACCTAGAGTAACAAATCCCAACAACATTTTCGTTCCGAAATCCTTACAAGATTGTAAACAAGTTTTCGTCAGGGTTGACAAAATAAAAAAATCGTTACAACAACCATACGAGGGTCCCTTCTCAGTGATCAGATGCTTCAGAAAACACTTTGTGGAAAAAACACGTCTGTCTCAATTGATCGATTAAAACCGGCCTTAGGAATACTCGGCATTAAGAAACGGACAACCAAAAAATCATTTTCTTTCAAATAATTGAACCTGAACACTGTGTTTAAATGTTTTCAATTCTAGACCAATAGTTAGCAAGTTAGAGAAGTGCCTTCGCAGGTTTCTCTCCGTAGTTTAGAGAAGTGCCTTCACAGGTTTCTCCCGCAGTTTAGAGAAGTGCATACGCACATTTCTCTCCGCAGTTTAGAGAAGTACCTTCGCAGCTTTCTCCCAGCAGTTCAGAGAAGTGCCTTCGCAAGTTTCTCCCCGCAGTTCAGAGAAGTGCCTACGCAGCTTTCTCCCGAAGTTCAGAGAAGTGCCTACGCAGGTTTCTCCCCGCAGCTATACTCTAGCAACCGGAGGAAAACTCGTCGTTACACCGTGCCATCAAATAGTTTTATAATATTGTTTTCAATGAAAGATACTTGATAATCAACAGAAGGCATCAAATTAATGCTGCTTCAATTTATTTGAGAGAAATTATCATTTAGTAAATTGTAGTTTACATTCTTAAAATCCCGATAAGAATAAAATTGATCTACTTCAGGAATCAAAAAATCATATACTGCAAAAATTAGGTCATGCTTTGAGAAACATGTGGCAGATAATTGATCATACAGTAGCACTTTTGATGCCCACGAAAAAAAGGTCAATAGGTATGCTGTTGGCGATTGTATAATGTGCTGGGGTGGTAATATAGATTGGAATGAGTTCATGTGTCAACATACTGTCCTTAAAGGATAATTCAACGAGGTTAGAATTAAAATTACCTAGGATTGCTATATCGTTATATGCCACGGTGTATGTTTGGATAGTGTTTATTAGTTTTGAAAAATCCATACCAACTAGCATCTTCTTTCCAAGCGATAAAATTTCAATACAAAATATGCTCAATTTTGTCCCCTTTGCCAGATTTGCAACAAAATTTGCAATTAAGGGCATTTCTTGCATATATGGCAACACCGCCCCCACACTTCAGAACCCCGTTTTTGCCTATTTGATATCTATCCGTTCTGAAAATATTCTATCCATTCAAACTTATGAGACTATTATGAGTTGAATCAGTGAACCATGTTATGTGACAAATTCGTTCGCCTTACTTCTGTTTAGCCAAAATTTTTATCATATTACATCATTACGTTACATCATTGGAATTTCCACCATGATATTGAAAATATATAAAATGCAACTAAGAGCAAAGCAATACATACTTTAGTTTGGAATGTGTTGTTTAGGAATTATAAAATAAAATGTTAAAAATGATTCTCAATTAATTATGGTGAAATAGGTAGGAATACATAAAAAGTAGAAAATAATAACATATACCAGTAGGATGTTTGTGCCGGTTCTGGACCACTTTTCTAGTACATATGTGCACGTCAAGTTCTTTTAGGGTGGCAACACTGGTTTTTTGAGCTAGCAACACTATTTTTAGCAAAGTCACAGTTTTTTCATACCTTTTAACTTGGCGGCACTTTTCTTACTCCGTTAAGTTTGAATTTTCCGTTATTGGGCATTATTTTAACAGATTCATCAATCTTTTTTTCTCATTATTTAGCAGATTCCCGACCTTTTACACATTATTCGGTTTAACAATAAAGCCGGCCAAATGCGTTTTCGGGGTTAGTTCATTAAATTTCCTAGGCTATACAATCTCTAAAGATGGCATCGTGCATTCGTCAGATAAAGTGAAAGCTATTTCTGAGTTTCCCAAGCCAACCTCAATAAAACAGATTCAGCGTTTCATAGGAATGGTGAACTACTACCACCGATTATTGCCCCATTTAGCCGAACTTCTAACACCTATCTATTCTCATCTCACGGCACTGCAAAAGTTAACCAAATCTAAATCTCAGTTTACATGGCCAGACGAGTGTGACGTACTGTTCAGCAAAATAAACAAATCTCTCGCTGAAGCGACTTTATTAACTCACCCTGTAGAAGGAGCTGTTTTAAACATCACAACCGACGCATCAAACGTAGCTGTTGGTGCGGTGCTCCAGCAACACGTTAATGGATGTTGGCAACCTTTGTCGTTTTTCTCCCGCAAGCTTTCGGCTGCTGAAACAAAATACTCTGCTTTTGATCGCGAGCTGTTAGCGATATTTTTAGCAATAAAGCACTTCAGGTATTTTATAGAGGGTCGACGTTTTGTAATATTCACTGATCATAAACCGTTAACGCGTGCTATCGAGTCCAAAACTGAACGCAGTCCTAGGCAGACTAGACACTTAGAATATATTGCAATTTTGCACTGATATTCGTCATGTCAGTGGTAGTAGCAATGTTGTTGCTGATTTTTTGTCACGTCCTGTAGAAACCGCATTAGTTAATTCAACACTGGACGAAAGTAATTTCATAGCAGAACAAAAATCAGACCCAACTTTACATGATTATATTGACAAAAAATCTGGGTCAAGTAACTTAACCTTCGAAATAATCAAAATGCCAGTGACAAATGAAAAACTTGTGTGTGAAACAAGCACTGGCACAAACAGGCCTTTCGTTCCAATTTCACTATGGCGAACTGTTTTCGAGAAATTGCACAGTCTGTCGCAGCCGGGAATTAGAGCTTCACGAAAACTAATAACTGCTAGATATTTTTGGCCAAGCATCAACAAAGATGTTGGAAACTGGGCGAAAACCTGCTGTGCGTGTCAGAAGTCGAAAGTTCACAAGCACACACGTACAATTTTTCTAAAGTTCGACGTTCCCAATTCCCGTTTTCAACACATCCACTTTGACTTGGTTGGTCCACTACAAATGTCATCAGGTTTCCATTATGTATTAACAATTGTCGACCGGTTTTCTAGATGGCTAGAGGCGTATCCTATCAAGGATATTTCTACAGAAACAGTAGTTAAAACATTTATTGCACAGTACGTTTCTAGATTTGGGGTACCATCTATCATCACAACTGATCGTGGTTCGCAATTTATTTCAAGTCTATTTTCCGCCATAACTAAATTAATCGGCACTCACCACATTCGCACTACTACATACCATCCCCAGTCAAACGGTTTGATAGAGCGCTTTCATAGGCATTTAAAATCTGCATTAATGGCTAGGTGTAACACCACCTGGTGGAGTGAAGAATTACCTATCGTCTTACTTGGCATACGCATAGCGTATAAAGAGGACCTACAAAGTTCTCCTGCAGAAATGCTCTACGGACAAACTTTACGAGTACCAGGCGAAATATTCATCAAAAGTCCTATTTCAAAATCAGATTCATTCACATTGGTAAAAAAAATTAGGCAGTTTATGCAGAACCTTCAAACGTCAGAACCTAGAGTAACAAATCCCAACAACATTTTCGTTCCGAAATCCTTACAAGATTGTAAACAAGTTTTCGTCAGGGTTGACAAAATAAAAAAATCGTTACAACAACCATACGAGGGTCCCTTCTCAGTGATCAGATGCTTCAGAAAACACTTTGTGGAAAAAACACGTCTGTCTCAATTGATCGATTAAAACCGGCCTTAGGAATACTCGGCATTAAGAAACGGACAACCAAAAAATCATTTTCTTTCAAATAATTGAACCTGAACACTGTGTTTAAATGTTTTCAATTCTAGACCAATAGTTAGCAAGTTAGAGAAGTGCCTTCGCAGGTTTCTCTCCGTAGTTTAGAGAAGTGCCTTCACAGGTTTCTCCCGCAGTTTAGAGAAGTGCATACGCACATTTCTCTCCGCAGTTTAGAGAAGTACCTTCGCAGCTTTCTCCCAGCAGTTCAGAGAAGTGCCTTCGCAAGTTTCTCCCCGCAGTTCAGAGAAGTGCCTACGCAGCTTTCTCCCGAAGTTCAGAGAAGTGCCTACGCAGGTTTCTCCCCGCAGCTATACTCTAGCAACCGGAGGAAAACTCGTCGTTACACCGTGCCATCAAATAGTTTTATAATATTGTTTTCAATGAAAGATACTTGATAATCAACAGAAGGCATCAAATTAATGCTGCTTCAATTTATTTGAGAGAAATTATCATTTAGTAAATTGTAGTTTACATTCTTAAAATCCCGATAAGAATAAAATTGATCTACTTCAGGAATCAAAAAATCATATACTGCAAAAATTAGGTCATGCTTTGAGAAACATGTGGCAGATAATTGATCATACAGTAGCACTTTTGATGCCCACGAAAAAAAGGTCAATAGGTATGCTGTTGGCGATTGTATAATGTGCTGGGGTGGTAATATAGATTGGAATGAGTTCATGTGTCAACATACTGTCCTTAAAGGATAATTCAACGAGGTTAGAATTAAAATTACCTAGGATTGCTATATCGTTATATGCCACGGTGTATGTTTGGATAGTGTTTATTAGTTTTGAAAAATCCATACCAACTAGCATCTTCTTTCCAAGCGATAAAATTTCAATACAAAATATGCTCAATTTTGTCCCCTTTGCCAGATTTGCAACAAAATTTGCAATTAAGGGCATTTCTTGCATATATGGCAACACCGCCCCCACACTTCAGAACCCCGTTTTTGCCTATTTGATATCTATCCGTTCTGAAAATATTCTATCCATTCAAACTTATGAGACTATTATGAGTTGAATCAGTGAACCATGTTATGTGACAAATTCGTTCGCCTTACTTCTGTTTAGCCAAAATTTTTATCATATTACATCATTACGTTACATCATTGGAATTTCCACCATGATATTGAAAATATATAAAATGCAACTAAGAGCAAAGCAATACATACTTTAGTTTGGAATGTGTTGTTTAGGAATTATAAAATAAAATGTTAAAAATGATTCTCAATTAATTATGGTGAAATAGGTAGGAATACGTAAAAAGTAGAAAATAATAACATATACCAGTAGGATGTTTGTGCCGGTTCTGGACCACTTTTCTAGTACATATGTGCACGTCAAGTTCTTTTAGGGTGGCAACACTGGTTTTTTGAGCTAGCAACACTATTTTTAGCAAAGTCACAGTTTTTTCATACCTTTTAACTTGGCGGCACTTTTCTTACTCCGTTAAGTTTGAATTTTCCGTTATTGGGCATTATTTTAACAGATTCATCAATCTTTTTTTCTCATTATTTAGCAGATTCCCGACCTTTTACACATTATTTAGCAGATTCATAACTCTTTTTCCGTTATTTTAGCGTTATGTTAACAGATTTACCGACTTTTTTCTTCTTTAACCAATAAGTAGGTGGCGACATTATGATTTATTGAAGCCTAAAAAGACACTATATAGTCGCCCTCTGACTATTATTATTCATGTTCAGAAACCTAAATGCGGTTTTTCATGCAGTTTGACAGTTTTCATACTATTTGAATCGCTCACTAACTATTATTATTCACCTTGTATAACAAACCAAGAGCTTAACTTAAAATTGTTTCCTAACAAAAGCTCACGCCCATATTCGCTTTACTTATAGTTACAATACTATTAAACGTTTTTTCGTTATTTATTAATATATTTGGTAGAAGTGGCAACATTATGATTTATTGAAGCCTAAAAGGACACTATAAAGTAATTCAATGAAAAAAAATTATCATAATTGATTTGATTTGGTTTTATTGAGAATTCATATAAATTTCTTTAAGAGTAGTATTAACAAATTATAATAATATAGAAAACTTAAATTATGTGAATTGTATTATTTTAATAACATGATAATTAAGTGGATGCTACTTGCTTACACAAGAAAAAAGAAACTAAATTTGTTAAAAATTTATATTGAGAGATAAACAGTGTTTGCTTCCGACACTTACATTATATTGTAGAGTAACATTTATTTTTTATTAACTCAAAACTAAACTTATAGCTAAACTTAAAACAAAAAATAAGAAAAGTGAGGAAAAAAAAAAGGAAAATATGAAAAAAAAAATAGATATTTTACCCTTTATGTATGCCAGGGTTGCGACTTGAGTAGAAAATATGACCAGTAACATCGTCATGCCAATTCAACTCAACTTCGCTGGACAGAATATATTGAATAACATTTCCTTCAAAATAAATTAATCTTTCAACAAATTTTCTCATTAGATTGAGTGCGTATTCGGACAAAGGAAATAAATAAAGTAATTGGAAAATCTTTTATTACGATATTTATAGTTCCTTTCTACACATTTCCGTATAATATGACGCTCGAGTATCTCAATTTTTCTCATTACGGTTGGAGAAATGCTAAACCATATTGGAAATGCATATAAAAGTATTGGACGAATACTTACTTTATAGAGAAGTAGCTTAGTCTTTTCGGAATTGATTTATTATTAAACAACATGGAAAATGCTACTTTTACTCCATTTGCCTTGTTGATGTTATAATTGGCATGTTTATTGAATTTTAAAAGTTTGTTAAAATTAACGCCAAGGTACTTAAAACTATCTTTAAATTCATTTCGTTATTATCTAAGACTAACTTCAATTGTTTGCTTTCTTAAACATAGTGCATTGCCATTGGAAGCATTAATCTTAATGCCCCAATTGGAATAAAACTCATTTACATGTTCTAAATGCATTGATACATGCTGAAGAGCAATTAATGGGGATCATCATGTGCATATAAAAGAGAATCATCGGCAAAAAGTATACCCTTAGAATCATTAAACTCGTGGGGAAAATCATAAATAAAAATTTGTATAAATGAGGTGAAAATATGGAGCCTTGAGGAACACCACAATTAACTACACCCAGAACACAAAATTTCCTGTCATCGAAAAAGCTTTTGAAGAGTTTGACAATTGAAGGTTGAAAGCCGATGGATATTATTTTGTATAAAATGCCATCATGATATGCTTTATCAAAAGCTTTTTCGATGTCAAGAGATATTGCGACTGTGCATTGATGTTCTCTTAATTTCTGTACGACATCATTATGGAATTTTAAAAGCGCATGTACCGTAGAGTTACCTTTTTTAAACCCAAATTGATACTGGGGAATATACGACTCATTCAAACCAATATCCGTTTTCTCTCGAATTATTTTCCCAAAATACTTACCTAAATTGGATAATAAAGAAATCGGTCTTAAACAGTTAACATCACTATTACTTTTTTGTTTTGGAATTGGTACAATTTTTGCAATTTTCCAAGCCTTAGGAAAATAGCAGATATTGATGCAATTGTTAAGAATTACTGTTAAATATTCAAAAGTTTTCATTGGAAATTTTCTAAATAAATAATTTGAAATATTATCCAAACCAGATGACTTTTTGTTATTTATTAATTTTGAATTTTCTAAAAGAATATCTAAAGTAGTAAATTTTAAATCATTAATACTATTTAACGAAGTAGAATTACTATCGAACGTTGAAATAGAATTTGGAATTTGGGAAATTACATTAGCAATTGTCTCTTTTATATCCGAAGTATCTCTATTTGGAGAAGAGTGTTGGTAAACAGTAGCAAAATGATCTTTCAAAACATCTAACTTCTGATTAAAATCCTTAATGTAGACACCGTTAATCGATATATCCTTGAGCCTTGATCGGTTTTTATTTCCGATAACATTTAAAATTTGCTTATAAGCCATTGGTCCTGGTTTTATTTCCTTAAGTTTATCATTGAAAATTCTAGCTTGCTCCAATTCTATTTGTTCCCGGATTATAACTTTAATCAAATCAATTTGTTTCGAAATAAGCAAATAATGGGGATGCCTTCTGTTTAATGTTTGAGAGAAAATACGCTTTAAATCTCTTTGCCAATTATATTTAATTTTTAGATTTTCTGAGGCAACAAATTTCCGAATTCTGGTTTCAAATTCTTTCGAATGCATTCTTGTTATGAAATTAATCGTGGTCACAAATTCATTAATATAATAATCAATTTCTTCCGTTGACAAATTTCTATTATCAGGGGGGAAGTGATTTAATAATGCATAACTAACATCAATTTTAAAAGCATTCCAATCTGTATTTTTAAAGGAAATAGAATGGTTGGGAGAATTAAAAAGAAAATTAAAATCGGAAAATAAAATTTGAATTTTTATAAGAATATGGTCCGAAAAAGTAGGAAGTGTGAAAGTTTTGAAATTTTTATCGAAATTATTAATGATATCTGTACTCACAATAAAATGATCCAAATGAGAGGATCCGTTTGGATAAGTGGGATATGAATCACATATTCGGATAACGGATAGAAATTCATGTTGAAGCCAATCTGATAACACTTCGCCATTAAAGTTGTTTACACAATCTCCCCAATCTATGTTCTTTGCATTGCTATCAGCACCCAAAACTAATCCATCATAATTTCTCGAAAATTCTAAAATCGATGAAATACCACCACAGATAACTTGACGGAGAGAGTTACTAGGAAAATAAATAGAGCCACAAATAATTTTTCTATTTCTACCATTAATCGAGACGTTTAATTCTACAACCAAATTTGGAAAATTTAAATCAGGAATATCAATTTTTAAATAGGAAAATGATTTTTTGAGGGCAATACAACCACCTAAAGAACTTTCATCCCCTAAAACATTAAAATTATCGCTCCTGGAGCGTGCTTTTTATTACATTTCATGCAAGCAAACGGACGATTGCAGTTTTTCGAAAAGTGACCCCAAAGTTAACATCTCCAACATTGTGGAATTTTTGTACTGGCCTTTGGCGTTCCCACGACACCACCTGATTAAGGATATACCTAATGCCAAGAATCTCCTTAACCTTTCAGTTTGGTTTAAGGGTAACTAAAAACAATCCAGTATCAATGGCCTCTTTCTTAGAATATTCTGTTGAAAATTTCGAAACAGAATCTAAAGTATCCGGAAAAATTTTATAGAGTTCTAATTTAATCTCATTGATATCGGATTTGTGATAGAGACCCCTACAAACTATACTCTGGTGTTTCAACTCTTTGGGAGTATATGAGTAAGATACAATTTCTTTGTCTCGTAATAGTTGCATCATTTCAGAGTGGGCTGATGCATCTTTAAGATATAATTTGCTTTTAAATTTAGATTGATTCTTAATTTTAAATTCTATGTTTTTTGGCTTGAGTTGGTCAATAAGAGATTTTATATTGACATTTTGGAGAAATATGGGAGGACAAAATGAGTTCCTGGTCATGAATTTCCTTTTTAGATTATCATTGTTTGCATTAATATTATGATTAAAATCATTTATATCCCTTTCGGACTCTATATCTAATTCACCTAATAGTGAATACTTATTTGTACGATTAACAATTGTTTCTACTTGTTTTGAATTATTAAATTTAAAATTTTTTAAATTTATTTTTACGTCACCTTCAAATGTTCGTTTTTATTCATGTTGACAATTTTGAATTCATCATCTGTTGAAGAAATGGAATTTGATTCATAATCCATGTCAGTCTCTAGAATGCCTTCTTGGTCCACAGTTGAGATTCTTCTGTTTTCTAAATTATGTACAAAGTTGTTTGATTCCATGGCCTCTTGAGGAGCATCAATTGAAGCTATTAAAAGGGGAGATGACTCTTTTCCAAAAACTGCTTCATGTAGTTCGGTACCCAAATTTTTGTTGGCTAAATTGGGTTTCGCTTAAGTCTCATTCGGTTTTTTTTTTTCAGATTGCGTTCTTGACTGGGAAGTGGATGAATTTTTTCGGTTTTAAAATGGGTTCTGATTGGGAGCCGGGGGTATTTCCATTCAATTTCACATTATTATTGCTATTTGGATTGTTGATTGTTGTAGATTTATCTGGAGGACGTCCTCCTGATTGGGATCCAGCCACAACTCCATCCATTTCAGATGAACAAACACAGCACTGAATTACGTTTATAGATTTTATATTTTTGTTACCCAAAAAATAAAATAATTGTTTTTGAAATAAATTAAAATAAATTTCAAATTTTTATTTTTTTTTCATATTTTTTTTTTTTAGCAAATTTTATAAATAAGCTTATTTTTGATTTAAAAAGCACGACCGCTTTCTTTCACAGTTGACAAGAAACTCAAAAAATTTATCATATTTAAATTATTATTTCAAAATATTTTTGAAATCATATTTCACATAATCAAATTTTTTAATTTTTTTTTATTTTCAAATATCTTTCAGTTAGTTCTTTTAAATTTCCAATATATTTTAGCTTCTTTATTAAGTAAAAATTTATCCGTTAATTGAAGCCTAAAAAGGCACTATACATTTTTTTTATTTCAAAAAAGTTACCAAATAAGGAAAAATGTGTATTTATTTGCTATTGACAGCACTTTTTTCATTCTTTTTTTATTAACTGTTTTATTTGATATTACAATTTTTTCATTTAGATATATTATAGTAGACATGTTGACATACAATTATTTTTTCATTTATATATTTGTTTATATATTTTTTTTAGTAAACAGAACCGCCGAGTTCACTGTCTTTTTAGCAAAACTCACACCTATATTCTCTTTACTTATAGTTAGCAATACTATTAGTTATGATGCAATACAGTTTTTGAATTTAGAGGTGGCAGCTTTTTTTATTCTGTTAAATTTGAATATTTAAGGATGACACTGTTTTTCATACAGTTTTAATTTTCCTTTCTTTTTCAAATATTAACGATTTTCAAACATTTTTTCATATTAAAGTTTCAATATATTTTATTTTTTTCTTAGAGTTTTTGTCTTATTTAAAAAAAATTTTAAATTTTATAAAACGATACTTTTTACGTCTAAAATAAATGAATTAAATATTTAAAACGTAGTTACATTGCATTTTTCTTAGAACATTTCAATGTAGGATAGATAGGTATCTTTCAGTTAGTTATTTCTTGTTTTATAAGAATACTTTATTTTGAAAAGATTCTTTTTTAATTGTTTAAGTTTCTCATTTATAGAATTATGTATATGGTCTTTTTAAACTTAAAGGAAATTCAATGAAAAAATTTATCATATTTAAATTTTTATTTCAAAATATTTTTGAAATCATATTTCACATAATCCAATTTTTGAACTATTTTTTTATTGTCAAGTATCTTTCAGTTAGTTACTATAGTTCTTTTTCATTTCCAATACATTTTAACTTCTTTATTAAGTAAAGATATATCCGTTAACTTTGAATTTAAATACATTTTATATATTGTATTGAGGTTTTTTTAGATTTATTTGAAAAAATATTCGTTTATTTCAAGTCTATTTGTTTCTTTCTATTGAATTATTTCAAGATATTGTCTTTTGTTTCTTATTAAGTTAAATTATAACCAATTTTAATACCGCTTTTCAGACCTTAATATTTATTTACTAAATTTGCTATTACATCATACCAAATTTTTATATTTTTTTTCAAATATTAACGATCAAATCTTTATTTTTTTTTCAAATATTAACGATTTTCAAATAATTTTTTATATATGCTTTTAAATTTTTAATTTCAGTTTTCAGTTTATAATTCGAGTTTTTAAATTTTTATTTGTTTTAATTTTTATTTTAATTTATTATAGATAGGTGTCTTTCAGTTAGTTCCTATAGTTGTTTTTCATTAATATTTTAGATTTTAATTCTGTTTATTTATTTTAGAGTTTTATAAATGGTTGTAATAACTAGAGTCGTTTATAAGTTATATAATTTTATTAAAGGTAGAACTAATTCAAACAAAAATTTTAAACAGCGCACTAACATGAAGTCACGCTTGTATGCTTTTTCAATTTTCAATTTTTACTTTAGTTTTAATTTTAATTTTTTTTTTTAGTAATTTAGTTTTTTAATTTTTGATTTTTCAGTTTTTAGTTTAGTATAGTATAGTTTAGTATAGTTTTTTAATTTTTGATTTTTCAATTTTAAATTTTTAGTTTTTAGTTTTTTTATATTTGCTTTTCAATTTTAGTTTTTAGGTTTTCAATTTTTAATTTAAGTTTTTAGTTTTTGATTTTTCAATTTTAAATTTTTTGTTTTTAGTTTTTATATTTACTTTTAATTTTTTAATTTAAGTTTTTAGTTTTTAGGTTTTCAATTTTTAATTTAAGTTTTTACTTCTTAATTTTCGATTTTAATTTTTAGCTTTTAATTTTTCGTTTAATTTTTGAAACATTTTTAAATACTTTTACACTTTGAGTTAATTTTGATTAAATATACAATATTAGGAACGCGAACCAAAAATTTTTACAATTATTACCCCAAATTACCTAAATTTTCTTAAAAATTCTGAAAATTTACATCTCCTTAGTAAATTTTCTTAACTTTCCTTAGTAAATTTTCTTAAAAAACAAGTGAGAGTGTTAAATTCGGCTGTGCCGAATCTTTGATACCCTCCACCTCGGTTTGAGTATTGATAATAAATGTAAACAAAATATTGGAAAAATATGCATGCGTTTCCGGTTATATGACATAACTTCTCGTTTAATTTAGTTTTTGCTAATTAAATAGCTCGCCCTAACCTCCATTGCAAAGGTAATGGTTGTGTAGGGTTGCATAAATCGTGCTAATTGGAGATGACTGTATAGTTTCTTTTAACTGGCCAAATATTTCTTCATTGCGGCCATATAGGTCGGATGGAGTAACAAAATAATAACAAAAAAAAAGCTCTCTCAACTTTTTTATTAAAATATTGCCATATTTGGAAAACATAGAGAATAAATTTATAATAATAAATAATTAAATTAGGGATGCCAAACGCAAAAAACCAAATGTCCCAAACATTTTAAATAAAATAATTTGTTATCTTTATTTTCTGAAAAACTTCAAATTTTCATCCAAAAAAAATTATGAAAATTTATATATAAATAAAATTCTCATCAAATTGCGTTTATTTATGTAACAATTTTAATGTTAGCAATTCTTAAATATCATTTGAGGTTTTATAAAATTCATTGAATTTAAATTAATGTTTTCTGTAGTGCGATTCTGAAAATTTCAACATTCCGACAATCGCAAAATATATCGACAGCTATTGTTGTGTGCACTAAGTATTAATTGATTCACTAAGTACATACATCTTAACGACAGTCGACAAATCTAATTTTCTATGTATATATAAATTGTAAACGAGTGGCATCTCTGTCAAAATAAGCGAAAAACACAAAGAAGAATAGAAAAAACAAATTACTTCGTGTTTGACAGGATGATTTTATGTTTATGTTTAATATCTCAATTTTTTTTTTAATAATATTTCTGTTTATTTATTTGAAAATGAAATAATGAATTGAATATGCTATTTAATTTTTTTATTTATATAAAAAAGTTTTTTAATAGAAGCAGAATATTTTCACTATTTTATGATTTTTATTTATGTATGACATTTCAACCTAAAAATTAAATTTTTTATCGATTGAATAAACAACACAAAAATGGTTGTCGTTTTGCTGATTTTAACAATAGCGAATATCGTTTAAAAATTTTACTGATAATTTTGCTTTTCTTTTTTTAACGATTCGACTATCGTTAAAAGAAGTTACGGAAAAGCTATTAATTTCTCCTGAATGCCAATATTTTTATTAAATGTAAACATTTTTTAATTGTAAACATATTTGGTGTTTTTTTTTGGAATTTAAAATTATTATTATTTTCTAATTTAGTTCCAGTTTTTAGAATTGATATTTTCTAAAATATGAATGGAAAATTTAAAAAGTGCAATTTTGTATTTATGTGAATAATAATGCTTTAGTAATTATAAACAATTCTTAAAAATTAGATGTAATCGCAATCAGATATTTTGTAGGTAAAGCAGAATAATGTTTTGAAACCAAAAAACTCATTGATGAACTCGGTAACCCTATTTTGTAAAGACAACAAAAAGTTAATATGCCAAACTTATGTTCATATTTGTAAAAAGAATAATGAAAAAACGTATGAAATAAGAGACCAGCCGCTGTATACTCTTAACATTGTTCTGTATGATATCTATTTGAAAATATTGACATTCAGTTAAAATAGAAATAACTATTGCAAAGCTAATTAGAACAAAAATTGTGGCGCCATCTACTGTGGCATAGTCACGCTGAGCAAAATGAAGTGACACTCTGTTAATGCAAAAGAAATGTATTTTCACCACAACGAAATATTGCAGAATTTTATGTAAATAAAATAATATACCGATTTATTTCTAACATGCAGTTATTATGGATATGCATATATAGAATATATGTATATTATTTGTATTATTTAATACGTGTATGTATGTATATGTAAATATTACACACAAAGAATACAACATCAAACGTTATTTTTGTGTTTTTCTTTTTAAATAAATTAATACATAAAAATTTTTTTGCTAAATTTACATTGTTTTTTTGATGTGTAAACATCTATACGCGCAGGGGGGTAAATTTCTATTTCACAATACAATCACAAAAACAGTGTAAACGTAATAGGTGAGAGCTGAGACATAACGCTGTGTGACTTATGACTGTATTGGTGAAAAAATTATGATATAACATTGTTTTTTATTGTTTTTTATGCCACTTTTTTAAAAGCGTCATCTATGTATCATTTATATACGTTTATATTGGGATATTTTTTAACGTTTTACAGCAAAGGGTTGTTGAATTAGCTGAAACATTTTTTGCTATAAGTGATACATAGATGACGCTTTCTGTTTGATTTTAAAAAAATGATATAAAAAAAATCATGTCAGTCCGATCACAGGGGAGATGTGTAAACATCTAGTAATTAAAGATTTTTTTATGTAACTTTTTAAAATCAAACAGAAAGCGTCATCTATGCATCACTTATAACAAATACTGTTTCAGCTAATTCAATAACCCTTTGCTGTAAAACGTTAAAAATATCCCAATATAAACGTATGTATATAAGTGATACAAGATGACGCTTTTAAAAAAGTGGCATAAAAAAAAATTTTGTACCATCATAAGTCATACACCGATTTGTGTTACGCTGTTTTTGTGATTGTATTGTGAAATAGAAATTTACCCCCTGCGCGTATAGATGTTTACACATCAAAAATCTTTAATTACTAGATGTTTACACATCTTCCCTGTGATCGGACTCACATAATTTTTTTTTATTAACAACTAGGTATTTTAGCATTATTTGCTTTAGATGCTGGTGAATTTTTACTCCCTTATACATATTAACTCGTAGTGTCTGCTTGTCGAAAAAATTTTGGATCGATTTTAACCCCTTTCCCGTGACCCCATCGATCTGAAAATTTGAAGGCAGGCTCGCGACAATGACGGAAATGATCTAGAAAATTTTTTTAGTGATGCCAAAACAATGGAAACTTTTAAATTTTTCTACCAGAGTTGATAAAAAAAATTTACAAAGGGTTAGTTTTTATTATACTATTACCACAAAGACCACAAAAACAACAAGTCCAGCTATGACAACAATACAACATTTAGAATAACAGCAAAAACAATATAGAAACATCATATTTTTCATTTTTTTTTATTTTTCAGAGATTTCCCTGGACCTGTTCCACCCATTTTAATGATTTTTTAAATAGAAACCTTCTCATGAATTCGGTGAATCATTCTCACTAAAAATGATCACCTTAGCTATCCTATTGAGGGTGTGATCATGACAAGAACAACAAAGAAAATTAAATTTTTTCAAGACTTTTTTTAGTTCTTATTTCAAATCTCGTTCCCTAATCGACCGATTTGGACGATTTTAAATAGTAAACTTTTCAGGATGTTAGTGAATCAGTTTTTATGTCAACAAACACCCTAGCTGCCCCATTGATGCCGTCATCTTGATTTCTACAGACGGACAGACGGACGTCGCTATATCAACTCCGGTTGTTATAAGGATCCCAAATATATATATTTTATGGGGTCCAAAATTTTTTTCTAATTATTACAAACGGAATGACGAACTTATATATACCCTCTGCACACTGGAGTGGTGGGTATAAATTACCAAGGAGAGGTAAATTTTTAGAATTTTTAAGAAAATTTATGTAATTTTGGTAAGTCTTTCAACGCTTTCGATGTAAGAGGAACTATAAAATTGATTGTTATAGAAAAATTTCCATATTATTAGTCACTTGAAAGTATTTAAAATGTTCTTAGTGCAAAATTTTTTTTAATAATTTATAATGCTTTCATAAAAATTATCGAAATAATCGCAACTAAATGAGTTATTTTCATATGTGTAAAGAAAAACTATACAAAAGAACTCCATATATAATTTGTTTATATGAAAAATAAAAATAAAAATCTGTAAGAATATAATAAGTTTTCAATATTTCAATAAATTATTATAGAAACATGTTTAAATTTTAGTAAATTTAGTTAACTTTGTAGATATTTTGTGGGAAACTTTTATGATTTGCATAGAAAAAATTAGATTAAAAACTTAAATTAGACTAAATAAAAAATTTTTGTTGTTCCTAACCTTGCTAAAACCCATTTAAGAAAAATTATTTGTATACTTTGTATATGAGTATTCATTAAGAAAAAACACGATATTGAAAGAAATATACAACTTCCTCAACTTCATGCTATTTGGTTGCCATCAACAAACTGTGATATTAAAAGTAATCTGTTTTTTAAATGTTAAATTTATCGTTCAATATGTTTTTGTGTTTTTCTAAAAAAATTTTATGTTCCATTTATAAATGTAAAGATTTTAGATTAATATAGAAATAATATTACGTTCCCTTGATAAAGTAGACAAAATATCTACGAAACGTTGGGAAAGAAGAAATTAAAATGCATTTTTAGTTACTTTTAAAGGAATCAGGTCAAATTAGCTCATTACTAATACAACAAAGAAAATATCTGGCCAAACATAATAAAAATAAAAAAATAACCTCTAATATTGTTTGGGGTAATAATTGTAAATATTTTTGTTTCACGTTCCTAATTTTGTATATTTAATCAAAATTAACTCAAAGTGTAAAAGTATTTAAAAATGTTTCATAAATTAAACTAAAAATTAAAAGCCAAAAATTAAAATTGAAAATTAAAAAGTAAAAACTTAAATTAAAAATTGAAAACCTAAACCGAAAAACTTAAATTAAAAAATTGCAAAGTAATTATAAAAACTAAAAACTAAAAAATTAAAATTGAAAAATCAAAAATTAAAAAACTATAAACTAAAAACTGAAAAATCAAAAATTAAAAAACTAAATTACTAAAACAAAATTAAAAAATTAAAACTAAAGTAAGAATTGAAAATTGAAAAAGCATAGAAACGTGACTTCATGTTAGTGCGCTGTTTAAAATTTTTTCTTTGAATTAGTAAAATTAGTAAAATTAATAAAATTATGTAATTTATAAACGATTCTAGTTATTACAACCATTTATAAAACTCTAAAATAAATAAATAGAATTAAAATCTAAAATATTAATGAAAAACAACTATAGGAACTAACTGAAAGACACCTATCTATAATAAATTAAAGTAAAAATTAAAACAAATAAAAATTTAAAAACTCGAATTATAAACTGAAAACTGAAATTAAAAATTTAAAAGCATATATAAAAATTGTTTGAAAATCGTTAATATTTGAAAAAAATAAAGATTTACTCGTTAATATTTGAAAAAAATAATGAAAATTTGGTCTGATATAGTACAAACTTAGTAAATAAATATTAAGGTCTGAAAAGCGGTATTAAAATTGGTTTAATTTAACTAAATAAGAAACAAAAGAAAATATATTGGAATAATTCAATAGAAAGAAACATATAGACTTGAAATAAACGAATGGTTTCTCAAATAAATCTAAAAAAATGGGTTTTGTGAATGAAAAATATGTTGTCAGCTCTAAAAAACCTCAATAGAATAGTTAAAATGTATATAAATTCAAAGTCAACGGATATATTTTTAGTTAATCAAAAAGCTAAAATATATTGGAAATGAGCAAGAATTACTATATTTCTTGCTGAAAGATTTAAAAATATTTTGAAAAAACAACTATAAGAACTAACTGAAAGAATGAAATATCTAAAATATTAATGAAAAAACAACTATAGGAACTAACGGAAAGACACCTATCTATAATAAATTAAACTAAAAATTAAAAAAAAATAAAAATCTGAAAACTTAAATTAAAAACTAAAAACTAAAAAATTGAAAACCTGAAAAGAAGCTAAAATACATTGGAAATGAAAAAGAACTATAGTAACTAACTGAAAGATACTTGAAAATAAAAAAAAATAGTTAAAAAATTGGATTATGTGAAATAAGATTTCAAAAATATTTGAACTAAAATATTTAAATATGAATAATTTTTTTTCATTGCATTACTTATAGGTTTAAAAACCATATACATAATTCTATAAACGAAAAACTTAAACTATTAAAAAGAATCTTTCAAAATAAAGTATTCTTTATAAAACAAGAAAAAACTAACTGAAAGATACCTATCTATCCTACATTGAAATGTTCTAAGAAAAAATGCAATGTAACTACGTTTTAAATATAAAATTCATTTATTTTAGACGTAAAAAGTATCGTTTTAAACAATTAAAAATTTTTTTTTAATTAAGACAAAAACGATTCTTTTCTCAAATAAATCGAAAAAAAAATTTGTTTTGTGAATGAAAATTATGTTGTCAGCTCAGCTAAATAGAATATATAAAATGTATTTAAATTCAAATTAAACTGATATATCTTTACTTAATAAAGAAGCTAAAATATATTGCAAATGAAAAATAACTATAGTAACTAACTGAAAGATACTTGAAAATAAAAAAAAAAAATAGTTAAAAAATTGGATTATGTGAAATATGATTTCAAAAATATTTGCAATAAAATATTTAAATACGAATAATTTTTTTCATTGCATTACTTATAGGTTTAAAAAACCATATACATAATTCTATAAACGAAAAACTTAAACTATTAAAAAAGAATCTTTTCAAAATAAGTATTCTTTATAAAACAAGAAATAACTAACTGAAAGATACCTATCTATCCAACATTGAAATTTTCTAAGAAAAAATGCAATGTAACTACGTTTTAAATATTAAATTCATTTATTTTAGACGTAAAAAGTATCGTTTTATTAAATTTAAAATTTTTTTTAATTAAGACAAAAACTTTAAGAAAAAATTAAAATATATTAAAACTTTAATATGAAAAAATGTTTGAAAATCGTTAATATTTAAAAAAGAAAAGAAAATTAAAACTTTATGAACAACAGTGTCATCATTAAATATTCAAATTTAACAGAGTAAAAAAACTTGCCACCTCTAAATTCAAAAACTGTATTGCATCATAACTAATAGTATTGGTAACTATAAGTAAAGCGAATATTGGTGTGAGTTTTACTAAACAGAGAGTCAACTCGGCGGTTCTGTTTACTAAAAAAATACATAAACGAAATATATAAACGAAAAAAGAATTGTACGTTAACATGATATATCTAAATGTAAAAATTGTAATTTCAAATAAATCAGTTAATAATAAAAGAATGAAAAAAGTGCTATCAATAGCAAATAAATACACATTTTTCCTTATTTGGTAACTGCAAGTTCGAAAAACTCAATACACTCAAATTTTTTTACTAATACATACACATTTTCCGCAGTGGTCACACTAATGGCATCAAATTTTTGGTGCGAGTAGTGGCTGACACTAACGATGATTAATGTTACCCTGTTATAAATTAAATGCAAATTTACTGGATTCTGCAAAATTGTAATTAAAGTTTTAACTTGTTAAATCTATTATTATGATTTATTTCTTCAAATGCGCATATAAGAACGCAAGTTTGTTAATTATAGAGCATAAATATTATTAACTATTATTAAAATAAAACTAATAATAATAAATGTAAACATTTTCCCACAAACATGTGCCTGTATAATAAACTCGGTAACTCTATTTAAAATAAAATAAGAGCGAGAAGTAAACAAATTTTTTCAAGTTAACGCTTTGACAACATTTTAAAAATGAGATTGCAGACAGATGTGTGAGCATTAAAGTTAATGGCGATGGATTTGACTAATTCGAACAATTTTTCGTTGATAATACGTACACAACGATTTTACAATTGCAGTGTGATGTGAGATAGGGGGGTTAGGCTTCAATTTGCTAAACAGACAGCGAACTCGTTGGTTCTGCTTAATAAAAAAAGTGCTTTCAATAGCAAATAAATACACATTTTTCCTTATCTGGTAACTTTTTTTAAACAAAAAAAAAAATGTATAGTGCCTTTTTAGGCTTCAATAATTCATAATGTTGCCACCACCTGAAAACTGAAAATTTAAATTAAAAAATTGAAAAGCAAATATAAAAAAATTGTTTGAAAACCGTTAATATATGAAAAAAAAAAATAAAAATTTCGTCTGAAGTAATAACAAATTTAGTAAATAATAATTAAGGTCCGAAAAGTGATATTAAAATTGGTTCTAATTTAACTTAATAAGAAACAAAAAAAATATATTGGAATAATTCAATAGAAAGCAATATATAAACTTGAATAAACGAATAGTTTCTCAAATAAATCTAAAAAAATGGGTTTTGTGAATGAAAAATATGTTGTCAGCTCTAAAAAACCGCAATAGAATATATAAAATGTATTTAAATTCAAAGGTAACGGATAAATAAATCATGATGTTGCCACCTACTTATTGGTTAAAGAAGAAAAAAGTCGGCAAATCTGTTAAAATAACGCTAAAATAACGGGAAAAGAGTTACGAATCTGCTAAATAATGGGTAAGAAGAATTTTATAGTTTCCATTGTTCAAGTTTTCATGTATGTAGAAGTATTGTTTTTTTTCATCTTTCGAATAAACTGGAATATCCGTGTGAATACCAATAAGATTTGGCGTAAGGTTTGCTTTTAAAAAGATTTAATGATTAAAGGAAAAAGTTTTTGTGATATGGTGACATTAATTTGACAGTAATAACGCCATATGGGGGTCTTCTTTATTTTTTATTAGTTTTATTTTGTAAACTGTGTATGGATTGTATGGGAGGTGGGGGAATGTTAATAATTTGGCAAACAGTACCGAAAACATTATAAAGATTTTTCCCGCTCACAAAAGATACATTATTAATGCGCACGCAACTATAGAATTTGAATGTTTTAGTGATTGTATCTTAAATTGTTTAATTTGATTATTTAGGTCTTAAATTTCGCCCTTCACTGCTTCAAGTCTATTGACACGCTCACTACATCCTCTCTTAGTTCACAAAATCTGTTATCAATTTCATTTAAGTGACGGTTCTCAGATTCTCTGATTAAAGACTTTATTTTTTCTGTTAATCTTTGTTCCCCATCTCTTAAGAGAGTAACAAACTAATGGCAGTATCAAACACGATAAAACAGCTGACATTTGTGTTGTTTATAAATGTGTATTTGTGTGAAGAAACAAAAAATAAGGAAAATGTAATTTGTATAGTTTTGTTTAAAATAAATTATTAATATGGAAAATATCAATATCGCTTTATATATATTTTTTCTTTTATAGTGTCCAAGAATGAAAATGTCAACAAAATCAGCTGTTCATTAAAAAAATGTTGCAAAGTTGTAATTTTATGTTCTATTCTGACCATTAAAAATGCAACATCTTAAATGGGCGACGTAAACATCATAAAAATTTAACATTATAAAGTGTAACATTTTTTTTAACTTTAAAAAATATTCGCAATTAAAATCGGTGTGAGTTTGTTATTTTTTGTTTGTTATTCCAAAAAAATGGCTGAAATAAATAAAGAAAATGTAAAGTTTTGAAAAAGAAGAATTGGTGGAATACATGATGAATAATCCGGAGGACAATTTGGAGAGATAAATTCTAACACAAATTGCAAAGAGCGTTGGGAATTTTTAACATCCACTTTAAATTTATGGGAGCCAGCCAAAAGTCTGTCGAGTAATGGAAAAAGTAAGTGTTGTTTTTTGTTGCAGCAACAAATATTTTATATATATTATTATTTTAAATATTATTATTTTTTTCAGACAATTATACATATACACATACACCATTATAGTTATATCGTTAAGCAAAACAATCGCTGCTATTTTGCTTACACAATAAAATTCCCAAAAACGCTGCTCCGGTATCTGAAATGGCCCAGTTACATCCCTCAACTTCCTTCGATGAATTCGCAACATGTTTCACCGACCGTACTGTTCGGCTGTTATTAGTACCGCACTATACATTAAATGTTTATAATGATTATTATATTATTATTATATTAATTGTTTTATTTATTAGTTTTGTTCTTTTTATTTCTTTATGGATTTTTTTTATTTGTTTATGTTTTAAGGCACCGTAGTTGGAAAATTCCAACAAAAACATAATCAGTATTACCTTTTTCACATTGCTATACAGAAACACATTTTATTCACAATTCGAGAAACAGTTCATGTTTTATGTGACAAATTTCTCGTTTCGAGAAATGCAGAAACGCACTACTGGGTTATGCCATATCTTAAAATTCGTTAATTTTTTTAAAAGGATTTGAATGCAGTATCAGAGCACTTTACAACAATAAAAAAACCATTAACATCAGACACTGACGCTTACAAAATTTTCTCCCAAACAAAATGAATTGGAAAAAATTTAATCCAAAAAATTTTGAAAAAAGTTGAATCTAATGCGGCGTTCACACTTAATACGGCGTTCACACTTAAGTGTTTAGCAAAGTGTTTAGTGTTTATGCAATAAAAGAGCCAAATTAAGATGTTTACCCCTACATTTTTCCGTTTGGCTAACACCTCAATTGACATGTTTAAATATTAAACATCTCAAAAAACGAAAAAATGCCAGAGTTGTATTTAATTTTGCGCATGTTCAGTACAATATTTCCCATTTTTGCCAAGTTGGCATCGTTGTTCTTTTAACCTTACTATTAAAGTGACATTACGATGAAAAGAATACAATACAATATACAATACAAAAATGAAAATAACGCATCTATATTAATAATTTCATCATTAACATACATAATTAAAGTAGTTGGCCGCCAATTTAATGATATTGTTTTTATCCATTTCAAAATTTTACAACTTTTCAATTGTTTTTGTATTTTTGAAACAGCTGTTCAATCTGCTGGAATGTTTAACTTAAGGTACGGTCACATTAGGCAAATATTTGACGCAAACTTGTTTTCTCGTATTTGCCAAAAATTTTGTGAAACAAATACAGAGTTGATTTTGTGGTCACACTAGACACATTTATTTGCCTCTTTTTGTTTGATCAAACAGCTGCCAAATAGTGGCAAATAAAAACAAGGAAAACATATTTGCCGTGCGGTCATCATTAACATACATAATTAAAGTAGTTGGCCGCCAATTTAATGATATTGTTTTTATCCATTTCAAAATTTTACAACTTTTCAATTGTTTTTGTATTTTTGAAACAGCTGTTCAATCTGCTGAAATGTTTAACTTAAGGTACGGTCACATTAGGCAAATATTTGACGCAAACTTGTTTTCTCGTATTTGCCAAAAATTTTGTGAAACAAATACAGAGTTGATTTTGTGGTCACACTAGACACATTTATTTGCCTCTTTTTGTTTGATCAAACAGCTGCCAAATAGTGGCAAATAAAAACAAGGAAAACATATTTGCCGTGCGGTCACACTTGTACAAATATTTGACTAAAAAAATTGTTTGATCAAACTGTCGAAAATTAAAAATATATTTGATCAGAAATTTCCAAATGTTGCATGAGGAGGAAAGTTTTCTTATTTTGTGCTGTGGAGTGCATTGGTGTTAGTTTTGGAAGTTTACTGTTATATTATATTTAAATATTATTTTTATAATTATTTTTTTCTTTGTTTACAAAATAAACAGCTGTTTATTTTAAGTAATGTAACAGTGTGGCAAATTCTGTGTTTTTAAAATGATAAATACGCTAAAGTTAAAAATAAATTTGGCTAAGTGGTGTTTAGAGGCAATGCCCCGATCGGTATCAAATTGTCACCACTTATAAAGCATTTTATTGCGGTTCTAGGAAAATATTTTTTTTTCGACTATCGAGCCTATTTTCCGAGTTATGGACTTCGAAACTTTTGCCATATACTTGGATATAATTTTGTTATTTAGTATCGTATTTCAGCACAATATATATATTTTAAAAACTTACTTGAGTGTCTTTTACTCGATATTTTTAAATTTGAAATCCATTAACCCATTATGAACCTATTTAAAATTTTGTATCATTGTAATAGATATTTTTCTTTAATATGGAATTTTATCGTAAGTAGACATACATATGTATATCATGAATAAACTGAATAAAAACTAGCTTTATTTATTTCTATGTATACTTTGACCTCTTAACCCTTTCAGGACAGGATGTATATAGTCATTTGTAAGTTAGTACAATAGAAAATCAAGTATCTTTTTTTTTTAGGGAAATTAACCCATTCATAACCATATTTGAAATTATACCATTATTTATTATGCTATAGAAATAGAAATAACAACATATTTAAAAAAAAACCTTAAAGTTGAATGTAAAATTTCTAATATATCCGATCCTTAAGTGGTTAAGAGGTCAAAATATACATTGAAATGAAGCTAGTGGATCCAGCATACATTCAGTTGTAAAATCAAACACTATATAGGTCATTTTATGAGATAATGCCACGTTTTCCCAAAATAACTTTAAAAAATCCAAATAGGTTCATAACGGGTTAATTGATTTTTTTGTGATAACAGTTTCCTTTAAAGTCAATTTTTAATGAATATTAACAAGTTGCACAACAAATGCTTTTGAAAACAAAAAGCTTTTTTTTAAGATATGACTGAATTAAATTTTAAAAGTTGACATCACTGCTGAAACAACTGTTGTTTGCCACTGTTTGCTCTTACAAATGTTTTGTAAGGTCAAATAATTATTTGTCCAAAATTGAGGAAAATATTTGGTCGTGAGTGGTCACATTAGGCAAATATTTGTTTGCAGGCAAATAATTTTGTTTGCCTAAAATCAGCTGTTTTGTTGTTTGACGGCAAATAATATTTTGTGGTCAGACTGAGACAAACAAATATTTGTCGTTTTTTTGTCAAATATTTGCCTAATGTGACCGTACCTTTATACACACTGTTGTAAACGCGTTGGGTTTTATCAGTGATATGTTGTTATAGTTGGATGAAAAATGATGAGATGTGAGTCCAAGATGTGAGTCCAAGATGAATTTCACTTGAGAATCGACAGCTGTAAAAAAGGATCACGATGATAGAATGGTTTGATGGATGGATTGTTGTTGATCGGTAAACGTGTAGATTACTACTGCCTTTTCATCTTTGACGATGGCTTGGTACAATAACAAAATGGCGCAAATATATATATGGTTTTTTTCTTCTTTGTAATCTATACAGTTTGATATGAAAGAGGATAGTACTGCTGGTTTATGAATTCAAAAATTCACAATAACGGTATACAATAAAGCTGATCAGTAACCAACAAACGGTGTTAGAAGTGGTGAACAACCGTGAACATTCTGCCCCCCCTTGGTCTGTACGACCAACAAAAATAAAAAACGGTCTAGAGGCTTTTAGCCAACTGCGTCAACGCACGCAAAGCTCCGCGGAGAATGCGGCGAGGGCTAGAGGGTGCGTTGGGGTTTGCACGAGTGGTGGCTGCTGGCTGGCGAGTATATGGTCGCGAGGACCGTGGCTGTTGAGAGGGTCTCCGTTGTGGACTCAATGATGACTGCTGACTGCGTTATTTTGGATGACCGCGTCGTGGTTGAGATGCGTTTAGTCGCTGTGTAGCTGGGCGTCGTCTTGTGCGGACGGGTTGACGAGATCGTTGTGGTTCGACAGTTTGTAGTAGATTTCGGCGGTGGCCTGCGTGCAATAAGGTACGGTGTGCCCAACCGCCCACGACTCACCTACGCCCCTATAGAAACATGGTTTAAATCGTTTGCGGAACCTTAGGGGTGCAACCGCCTACAAACCAGGCACTGGTGATTTCTGGGGGCCCTACGGAATAGAACAATATTAATAAGTTGCAAAGGAAATTTGTGAAGAAATGATTAAAATTGTGTATTATGTAGTGCAATTGTGAGAAGGAGAGATATGTGGGTTATTAATTTTGGGATGAGTCAATGAGGAGGATGCAGAGTTTTACAATAGCTCTAGTGACAATTCCAGTTTGAGTGTTAATATCTGCCACGCGAGTTACGTATCCGTACCCCAACCCTGCAATAAGCGTAGAAGATATTATCAATAACTATGTCAAATAACACATTGGCCATTATTTTTTTTACAAACTGAAAGCAAAGTATTTCGCAAGGCTTTCGGTTTACAATAGAAACTTTTAAAATGGAAGATGAACAAGTTGAACAACTACAACAACAGCAACGGTTGTTAATCCACCAACAGATGTCAGAGCGAATACAGCAGTTGGAAAACGTTATACTCCAACAGGAAAGGAGACTATAACACCAACCTCAGGGTGAAAACCAAAACATGGAAAGACTCCTCGAACCAAGAGATCTACTGGAACAATTCAGAAGCTTAAAAGAATTGCATCAGAACAATCTTGCACAATTTATAACGTCTGTCGAGGCAACGATCCAGCTATGCAATGACAACAGAATACTGGAATACGGATTGCAGATAAAAGTCAACGAGAAAATAGAGGGGGAAGCAGCACACTATATCAGACAAATGGGGCCACAACCCACCTGGACCCAAATCAAACACGGGTTGAAGGAAGATTACAAACCAAGAGACACATACTCGGATGTATTCAACAGATGCAGAATGACAAAAGTCAGAAATTAAAGCGAATTATTTGATTTTTTTTTAAAGCTAAATATGATATAAGTAATTTATTCGAATTCGATTGTATGAAACCGTTTTTGTACACACCAAATAATGTAGGTAGAGATTTAGTCAGTATATTGTTGGAAAAAATAGACGGACCAATAAAATGTAGTTTAAATGGGACGTAAACTATGTTCTCTCAATATAAAAAATTGGGTTTGTTGGAGGACGGAAGAATGATACACTTCAACCATATATTACAATCTAATTAATACAAAGTTAATAAAAATTCATATCAACCACAATTTAATAATAGAAGTGGTTACCGACAAAAACTTAACAACCAAAATAGAAACGATTTCTATAAACCGGGTACATATGATCAAAATAAATGCAATTTCTATATATCGAATACCAATAATCCAACTAATATACAAAGTTTTTCTCAGTCAAGAAATACGAGTTATACACAAAATTATCAAAACCAAAGTAGAAATACAGAGAATAGCTCTAACAGAACAACCTATGGAAGTTAGAAATTTTGAAGAACATGATCTAGAACATGATGAAATAAATTTTTCAAAACGGCCTCTAGAAACAGATTACCCATAATATGTAATAAAGGGTCCGCCATCTAACGTTTTTTTTTTTTCAACTGGTGCTTATTTCGTGAATGGTAACACTTAGCTCATGTCTGATTTGACAAATAATTAGTTTTATCCTTCCGCTGAACGAATATGGTTGTGTATATGCTTGAACAACGCTGGGAAATATTGCGACATAACTTTGAAAATCATGGTAATGTTGCAGAATGTGTGCGAAAATTGCGTACGGATTTTGGAAGAAGAGAAGCACCGTCAGCTCCGTATGTTCGTTATCTTGTGAAAAAAAGTGAAAGAAACTGGCATCCTCATCGATAAACCAAAACGTGAAAAGCCAAAAACAGTGCGTACACCTGAGAATATTGCTGCTGTGGCAGAAAGTGTGCGTGAAGCGCCATCAACATCAATTCACCGGCGTTCTTAAGAATTGAACATTTCGGAGGCGTCATTGAGACGAATTTTGCATAAAGACCTTGGTATGACGCCATACAAAGTCCAATTGGTTCAGGATTTGAAGCCAATTGACCATCCATTGAGTTTTCGCTTCGCTAAGTGGGCCTGCGATCGACTTACAGAAGATGCCGATTTTGCCAAAAAAAATCATCTTTTCAGATGAAGCTCATTTTCATCTTGGCGGGTATGTAAACAGTCAAAATTGTCGCATTTGGGGCACAGAAAACCCGCACGCATACATTGAAAAGCCGATACACCCAAAACGATTCACTGTTTGGTGCGGATTTTGGTCCAGAGGCATAATTGTGCCATTTTTCTTCGAAAATGAGCAAGGAGTGCCCGTTACAGTCAATGGCGATCGTTATCGGGCCATGTTGAACGAATTTTTGTTTACAAAAATTGAAGAGGAGGATATTGGAAACATTTGGTTTCAACAGAACGGCGCTACGTACCACACAGCCGAAGCTACACTTGATGTTTTGCGCCCTGTTTTTGAAGATCGCATTATCAGCCGCAGAGCTGATGTCGTTTGGCCACCTCGGAGCTGCGATTTGACACCGTTGGACTATTATTTGTGGGATGGCCTCAAAGATAAGTGTCACGCCAACAAGCCAGAGACAATTGACGCTTTAAAGGACAATATTCGTGAAGCCATTGGTGAAATACAGCTGCACACAATCGATAATGTGCTTAAAAATTGGACCGATCGTGTAGGCTACTGCATGGCCAGCCGAGGCAGCCATTTGAATGAAATTATTTTCCATTATTAACCGGAAGGATTGTACTTTCAAATAAAAAAAGAAATTTGAGATAATATTCAGTAGTTTTTTTATAGCATTTTCAAAAAAAAAAAAAAAAGTTATTTGGCGGACCCTTTATTAATAGGCTAGGCGATTTCTTGTGACCGATGTTTTGTTTTACCATTTTATCCCGATTTTGACCAAACGTATATTATTTGAAAGGTAATTCTTTTTAGCCGTTTTGCTGATTTACAGATTTTTAAATTTTTTACTTTATTTTGAGTAAATTCCATTTGAACTTGCTACTAACACATACATAAAATTATACATATGATTTGTGTGTTTTATTAAATTTGTTAATGCGTTTGTTAATGAGTTTGTTATCTTCATTCACAATAATAATAAACCATAAAGGTGTTGGCTTGTGAATTGGCTAAGTTGAAATATAAAGCTGCCTAGAAATTTCACTCGAGCGCTGTAATCTGCTAGTAGTAATAACAGTAGGTAAATTAAATATAAGATGTCTCATAGATACTGGCTCCGACACTAGTATTATAAATTCCAAAAATGTAAATCAATTCCAAATGAGAAAATTGGATAAACCCCAAACGTACAGAACACTTACCGATCTAAAACAAATAGAATATGAAGTAACTACACCCATTCCAAGTCAATTCAAAATAATGGGAACTTTAACATGGAAGATAATAAATATTCAAAGCGAAAAATATGATGCGATAATAGGTCAAAATTTTGTCGAAGATTCATTTCTCCCATATACATATGATGAAATATGCAATTTAGAAAAAACGGAAACTCTGTTGCATTTAAATAATGAAGAAGCGAATAACATTAAAATATTATTTAGAGAATTTAATGACTTTTTCTATAAAGAAGGGGATAGTTTATCTGCAACAGACGATTAAGCCACGAAATTCCAACAACAATTGATAAACCATTATATTCTAAAATATATAAATATCCTCAAATTCATGAACGGGAAATACAAAGACAAATAAAAGATATGTTGGAAAATGATATTATTAGGGAAGATAATTCACCGTACAATAGTCCTCTCTGGATGGTGCCGAAACAAATTGATAATTCGGAAAGACGAAAATTGAGACTTGTCATAGACTACAGAAAATTGAATGAACATACGGTCGCCGATAGGTGTCCCATACCCAATTTTTCAAATATTTGCAATAAATTGGGAAATGCCCAATATTTTATCACCATTGATTTGGCCAAGGGAATTCAACAAATTTTGGTTAAAGATGAGGACAGAAAAAAAACTGCTTTCTCAAGGTAATTATAAGGCCCAAGGTAATTATAAGTCGTCCTCTTCACAAAATAATATAAAGTCTACTCAATTGCCGACTACATCCAATATTGTTCAAAATCACCATCATTCTGTTGCCAAAAAGGTGATGCTAGCTACTGTATGGGTTAATATAGCACATTGCGGCACTAATTTTAAAATAAGAGACTAAATTGACCCATGTTCGGATGAAAGTTTCATATCCGTAAAAATTCAAATATTATTAAAGTTGCCTACTGTACCAGTGTCTGCTGAAGTAGCTGGGCTAGGCGGAGAAGTTATTAGTACAGTCGAAAAAATGGCGAACTTTTCTGTAACTTCGATAATAAATTCTAACTTATCTATTAAAATTGATACTTTAGTGGTTCCACAAGTCACAGGGGATATTCCAATGCACACTTTTAATCCATTAAATATGGAGCTACCAAATCTGAGGTATGCAGATCCAGATTTTTTAAAAAGTGGTGCAATTGATATTTTGTTAGGGGGAGACGTTTGTCCAACAATTTTGAGAGGTGGTGTTCAACATGGAGTTTTTGATTAACTAGTTGCTCAAGAAATAGTATTTGGGTGGATTGTAAGACTATCCCATTTCACTAAATGTCTATTGATGAACAATTATCTAAATTTTGGGAGCTTGAGGATGTTTCACATAAACCAATAATGAAGCTGATAAAGTATGTGAAGAAATATTTCGGTCCACTACAGTGAGAAATTCTGAAGGAAGATACGTAGTTGATTTGCCCTTTAAATCTGATTTGTCATTGCTCGGCCCTAAGAGACACATAGCTTCGAGTCAATTTATGAGAAATGAAAAATCATTGTTGCGTAAACCTGCAAATAAAATTTTATATGATGAGGTTATTATGGAATATTTGACACATATGGCAAAAATTTAAAATCCTGTAGTTACCCCGAGTTACTATCTGCCTCATCATGGCGTTTTCAAACCTGATAGTACAACAACAAAGTTGAGGGTGATTTTTAAAGCCTCTAACGCTACGTCCAGTGGGACAAGCATTAACGACATTTTGCACATTGGCCCCATTTTACAAAAAGATTTGGTGTTCTTTATTTTAAAATGGAGGTTCTATGAGTTCGTGTTCAATGCAGATAATTAAAAAATGTGCAGGCAAATTTTGATCAACCCGAAGCAAGCTCCTTTCCAACGAATCATTTTTCGTAGCTCTCCTGATGAAGAGCTTCAAGATTATCAGTTAAAAACTGTTACTTTCTGCGTCAATTGTGCTCCTTATTTGGCTCTAAGAATACTTTTGCATTTGGTGCAAGAATTCTGCGAAACTCCATGTATGTTGACGATGCGTTGGTCAGAGCTCACAGCTTACCAGACATTCTAAAGTTCCGTGATTAGCTGATAGCTATTTTAAAAACAGCTAGTTTTGAATTAAGCAAATGGACGGCAAATTCTAGAAAAATTTTAGAGGAGTTGCCCTCTGAAAATTTCTTACGTCTGGATGACAAAAGTAATGTCAAGACTCTAGGTGTTCAATGGAATGCTTCAGCTGATTACTTTTATTTTGCGACAGAGAAAATTCCACTAAAATCTAAGAAGAAATGAGAGGTTCTTTCTGTTATTGCGCGACTTTTCAGTCCTGCTGGTTGACTTGCTCCAGTTATTATAACAGCGAAAATCTTAATGCAACTAATGTGGCTCGATAAGAATGATTGGGATGATAAAATAAAGCCGGTGGCGCTAAAAAATTGGCAAGACTTTGTTTCTCAATATAATGGGATATATGGAATTACGGTACCTCGTTGGATCCAATATTCCCCGAATTTTGCGATTCTTCGGAACTGGCGTATACGGCAGCTTTATATGCCGGTGTGCAGATTGGCGAAAAAGTACTTACAAATCTTTTAGTGTTAAAACAAAAGTAGCTCCAATTAAAAATCCATCGATTCCACGTTTAGAATTATGCGGTGCGGTCCTATTAGCAAAGCTGGTCGATAGTACTATGCCTCAATTTGATTTGAAAAACTATTCACTCTTTCTGTGGTCCGACTCAACGATAGTTCTTGCGTGGCTAAAAAAACTACCATGTAGTTGGAAAACCTTCGTTGCCAACAGAGTCGCCACCATTCTAGAAAAGGTCGGTAATAATCATTGGTCACACGTGGTTTCTCACGACAATCCTGACGATCTAGCAACCCGGGGCTGATTCTTTCGGAGTTGAAATACTGTAATCTTTGGTGGCACGATCCATATTTATTGAAACTACGCAAATCTTCGTGGCCTTCATACCCACCCGATTATGAAACAAACGAAGAAATTAAGGTTGCAAAAGTTTATGTTGCTAGATCTACTGAAAACGAAGATATATTAGATCGATTTTCTAGTTTGCCCAAAGCCATCCATGTTATCGAGAACCGGGAACCGAGTTTTGTCAAAAATCGGCTATTTTCATTATCTCAACAGATCCACTTTTCGAAAGATTTTAATTGCTTATCAAACAAGAAGAAAATTGAATCTAGTAGCTCATTGTTGACGCTCACGCCTTTTTTTAGATGAACACAAAATTATTGGGGCAAATGGCCGCTTAAGTACATCTCCGAATTTGTCTTATCACAAAAGGTTTCCGATAATATTGGCATACCAGCGTAGATTAGCTCGTTTTTATGTTGACTTCATTCACAAAATGGTTCATCATGGAGGTTTGCGGTTGGTTCATAGTGTCATTCGGCATGAATGTTGGATTATAAAGGCAAAAACCCCCATTAAAACATGCATCAACAATTGCAAGGAGCGTGTTGTGCATCGTAAATTGCGCCTGCAAATAAATACAGGCGTTGATTTTGCAGACCCATTTAAAATTAAAAGTTTCACAGGTCGTTACTGTAGAATCACCAAGGGTTACGTGTGTCTCTTCGTCTGTTACTCTACCAAGGCGATTCATCTCGAAGCCGTCAGCGATTTGTTAACTCCAGCCTTTTAAGCTGCTTTAGCTCGGTTCATAGCTCGTCGTGGTTGCAGAAATTGTATTTACTCAGACAACGGCAGAAATTTCGTCGGTGCTGCAAGGGACATCGATGCAAACTTTGAAAAGCATGTCAAAGAACTGCGTGATATTGTCGTAAACAAGCATAAACGCCAACGCTTATCGTGGCATTTCATCCCCGGCGCTGCGCGCCATATGAGAGGATTATGGGAAGCCGGCGTCAAAAGCTTTAGGATGTATTTCAAAAAATGGCTGGTAAAGTGAAATACACCTTCGAAGAATTTTCCAGTCTTTTGGCCACCATAGAAGCTTGTCTTAACTCACGCCTGCTCGGCCCGCTGTCTGAAAATGTTGAGGATTTTTCTATCATCACTCCGGCTGAACCTGAAGAATTGAGTCAGGCAATAAGTATCGCAAACAGATGGCGTAAAGTCAAGGCTATGCAACATGAGATTTGTCGTCTATGGAAAGACGAATATTTAACCCTCCGATGAGTGACAGTTCTGAACTTCACGGCCGTGTGAAAAGGTCCCTACGGACCTTTTTTGTAAATCATGTTTTTTTCATATAAAAAAATTTTTTTTTTATTTTTTTTTTTGTTTTTATTGTTTATAACTAAATTCTACATACAAAAATAATTTTTCCAATTTTTTATTTTTTTTTTTCTTGAATTTTCTTAAGACTATTATAAAAAAGTTTAAAAATTATTGTTGTTGAGCGTGTACTTCTTGTCCCCCGCCCTGTGCGCAAGTGTTGCAGCGATGTAAAAGTGTGCTATGTGCTCCGCAAACAGCGTTGCCGCAGCCGAAGCAGTATGCCCGCGTTTTCCGCTGCCGCCGGTACTCAGAACGGCAAAGGCGACATGACGGTCTACTTGACCTAGCCGCAAACGACGGTGCATTGCCTTCCATCGGTCTTGGTAATACCTGAAATGAAAAGAAAAATAAAAAACAAATAAATATATATTCTATTCTTGAATTTGAAGATGTTTTTCTTACCCTGACATCGAATGCTTCCATCGCATTGCGTATCCTTGGATATGAGGTTATATGGTTGTTCAGGGCACAATCTTCGATATTTGGTGTGGCCAATTGTTTCGTTAGCAGTAACAAGAACGACCGCCGTCTGTCACTCCTTTTTATAGGCTTCATTTCGTTGTAAATCGTAAAAGCAGCCAATGCAGCGACGTCCAGCATATTATAAAACATGGCCAACGGCCATCGTCGTGTTGCTCTTTTGCAGCTGTAAGTGCCTAGCATTTGATCCATGGTATCAACGCCGCATTTGTTGGCGTTGTAATCTAATATGGCATAGGGCTTCCGCTTCTCGGTTTGCTCGTCAACGAGGCAGGTGTAGTGCATTATGGAGAGCACGTTCACCACTTTATTTTTTTTTCGGCACGTATAAATAATGTACTATTGATGGTGCGCTTCGGGTTCTTCTTGAACTCCTGTGGAATGAATGTTTTGTTGTAGCGCACTGTACCAACATATGCGGTCTTCCTCCTTAACAAAATACGCGCCAAGTCAAGAGTGGTAAAGAAATTATCCGCGTATATAGTACGGCCAGCATCTAAATATTTTTCCACAAGATCCAGCACTATGTTCTGCCCTTGGTTTATCTCCCGTTGTTGGTTTGGCAGTTTTCTAGAATATATCATTCCCTTCACAGGATAATAACTCTGTGAGTCGCATAACCACCATACTTTCAAACCATACTTAGCTGGCTTTGACGGAATGTATTGTGTGAAGCGGGTCCGGCCTCTGTAAGGGAACAACTGCTCATCAACTGTTAGTGTATATTGGGCAACGCGTCGCGCCCCATAATTCCATAGCTGGTTCATGGCTTGATCTTGTGAGTCCAGCATACAAAATAATAGCTATAAAGGCGTCAAACTCTTTCACTGTCACTGGCATCCACTCCTTTTTCTTCGTGGGATTCGCCAAATTCCATGCAGCTGTAACCTCCCTGCCTTTACGATTTGTTTCACGTAGCACTAAGTGTATTATTTCCTCTGTCATGATTGAACGCATTATTGTATAGGGGTCGTGTATATTTCCTGTTGGTCCTGGTTTCTTTCTTGTGAAGTCGACCACGTTATGATTACGAGTGCGTGATGTTGGTGGTGCTTTTTTACTCCATTGGGTGCCATCTTTACCAATATAGTAACAACAAGTAAATTATGTGTTGAAACAATAAAAAAATTATAATGATGCCCAAGAACATGCATTTATTAGTAAAATTCAGTACAAGGTCCATACGGACCTATTCACACGTCCGCTTACTATTCTCACTAAAACCTCAATAACTCCTAAAGTAGTGATCCGATCGGCTTGATTTTTTTTCTAAAAGATGCGCAACAAAATACTCTTATAATACAGAGTAACTTTGGGGGAGGGTTGTAGTGGCCGAAGTAGGAGTAATTTCAGTTTTAAAAGGCAAAAAGGTCCCTAGGGACCTTCTCACTCATCGGAGGGTTAATCATATATCTTTTAAGGTATTTGGAATATATACTTTTTTAAGTTGAAATATAAATATCAATTGTTTTAGCCAAATTGAAAAAGACATAGCGGCAAGCCTGTGCGTGAAATTGGAAGAAAATATGGTGTGTATTGGGTTTGTTTCAAAGTGAGACGTCTTGTACTGTCAGGAGCCATTGAGAATGCTACAGGTGCCAATAAAGAACTAAGGGAAAATCTACAAAATGATGTGTCAAATCAGACAATTCATAGATGCGTCAAAAAGAGCGGAATGAGAGCAAAAACCAAAATTAAGAATCCGCTTTTATCAACAATGCACCGGGCCACTCGTCTTAAATTTGCAAAAGAACATGTAGATTGGCCGGTTGAGCAGTGGAACCTAATAACATAGTCCAACGAATCGAAAATAAATCGATTATGCTCCGATGGCAGGGTTTGGTCATGGTTTGATACAAAAGTAGGTATCACATCGCGTAATATTCAAGAGGCAACGAAATTTGGAGGAGGTTCCTTAATAATCCTTCCTTAGGAATCCTTCGCAAAATTGATGGTATAATGGTGGTAGAACATAATATTGAAATTTTAAGGGATTCCTACCTGCCTAGCCTCGAAGTTTTTGGTTGTGAACCAGATGACACCCTTTTTATTCAGGATAATGATCCCAAGTATAAAGTCAAGGTGATCATTAAGTGGCTTCAGGAGAATAATATTGAGTGTATGGATTGGCCCCTACAATCTCCGGACCACAGTCCAATAGAAAATTTATGGAATATCTTAAAAAAGAAAATTATGGCAAGAAGTTCAGTTCCGAAAAATCTAGAGGTGCTTTGGGCAGTTGCAAATGAGGAATGGTCCAAAATAGATAGGTTAAGTTTACGAAATTTAATTAATAGTATGCCAGAAAGGCTCCAGCTTGTCATCAAAGCTAAATGTGTTCATATTAAGTACTAAAATAACGTTTTTAATAATTAATTTAAGACAATGTTTACAAACTCTAACTAAGAAAACAATTTTTATAAATTAGTTTTGTATCACTTATTTTGAAGACAACATGTAAGGGATTGACTAATTGTTACTATAAACAACTTTTATTGAAAGAAACTCTAAATTCTATGTTTTTATGAACTGTTTTGGAAGTCACTGTATATTGAATTAAGCGATTATTCTATATTGAAATTTACCATGTCATACAAATTACGTTAAAAAAAAAAAAAAACAAATGATTTAAAATATACATTATTTGTTGCTAAATTTTATTTTCAGAGAACTTAAACATAAAAAGGCAACTATAGGACATATTAATCTAAGTCATTCTGTTTTTTCTGATCTGCGACTAAGTCTGGATGTATTTCTTGTGTCCTGTGTTGATAAACTTTTATAAAATGAATGAAACTATGTAAGTAGTTAAGCCAAGTATTTCTGGATCAATTTTTCAGTACAAACGCGGTGCAATGTACACCCTCACCTACAAAAAAAGTATCGTACACTTACAAACGTATGTCATCTAAACCCTCACTCTATAATAATAATCGTACACTTATAATTAAGGAAATCTTGGGACATGACATCGTCTATGTGTTTGATCGGGGGAAGAGATTGGGGGATAGAAACCTGCGCTCGTATGGTAGACACCTGTGATCGGGGGGTGAGGTCAGAGGGTAGAAACCTGCGAGAATATGTAAATAAAAATATTTGCTTTTTTGTTTTTGTAATTGAATAATTTTGTTTTTATTAATATATTTTTTTTTTTATATGGAGGGACTGGCAACATTATTAATTCCTTTAATAATAATATGGGACTTTTATGGTCTTCTTTGTTGGCAGGGGGTGGAGGAGGCTTAAAAAAGCAATGTACACTAAGAGGTTAACCTCGAAAATATTAACAACAAAGAATTAGAATTTAGGAAAAATTATGTGATTTTTTAAAATAAATTGTATTTTTATTTAGATTTATCGCATAGGTATATAGTAAAAAATACGTTTGTATAGGTTGAATATTTTTTTTGGTGTTAAAATATATTTTTATAACATATGTAGTTCACATGCACATGAGTAAGTATTCTCGATACAAATATTTACACAATTATATTTATGGAATTAATTTGATGAATATATAAACGGAACAGATAAATTATTGTATATCCTTAAGATGTTAATCATTTCAGTAAACGTTTCTTTATGTGTTGCATCAATACAACAACTATAAAAATGTAATAGATTTTCCAATTTACTTGATGAAAACATTTTTAAATAATCAATATAAATAGGTTTATAATACTCAGTTCACAACTAATTAGAATGTAGTAGTTTAAACATATTTTATATTAAAATATTAGGTTTAGATATTCTCAATGTTCTCTTCATCTATACTAATATAATAAAGAGGTAATGTGTGTTTGTTTGTTTATTTGTTTGTTTGTTTGTTTGTTTGTTTGTAGGAGGTAATCTCCGTAACTACGCATCTGATCTTCCTGAAATTTTCACAGAGTCTTACTGCGGATATCGGAAGTGCTATAGGCTATAATTTTTTAAATATTTTTGGTGGGCGTGGCACCTCCCACACAAAGTATATTTTTAATATCATATACATATATTGAGTACTATGATAGCGAGAGCTTTGCAAATTTGTGTGAGGTCACCTATTGTTAATATTAGTAGCTACGCCGGAAATGGGCGGGATAGGATAAGTAGGCGTGGTACCTCCCATACAAGTAATTGTTCAATATTATATATCTCGAGTAATGTGATAGAGAGAGCTTTTCAAAGTTTCCTGATGTCACCTATTATTAATGAGAGTAGGCGGACGCAAAATGGGCAGTATCGGACCAATAGGCGTGGCACCTGTCATACAAAGTAAATATAAACTGCCATATATCTGGAGTACTGTAAAAGTGAGAGTCTTGGGACTTTGTGTGAGCCCATAAGTTATTCATTTGATTAGTTAGACAAAAAATGGGCGTGATCGGAGCAGTGGGCGTAGCACCGCCCATGCAAAGTAGATATCCAATATCATATAACTGGTGTACTATAAAAGCGAAAGACTCGACATTTTGCATGAGTCCATCAGATATTAATGTGAGCAGTCCAATAAAAATTGGGCGGGATGGGATTAGTGGGCGTGGTACCTCCTATATAAAATATATAAGGCACTACAAAAGCGACAGCATTTTGACAAGTTCATTAGTTATCAATGTGATTTGTCGTGGAAAATATATCGCCAAAATCAAAAATCGCCAAAAATCGCCAAAAAAAAAAAAAAAAAAATCTTCAAAATCAAAAATGGGCAAAATCAAAAATCGCTAAAAAGAAAAATTGCCAAATGATATTCTACGTTCAAGGCCAATAGTTATGTGTTGCCAGATCTAATATGGATAATCCATCTTCTTCTCATGGGCAGCTATATGTACCTTGCTCCAGGGTAAGAACGCCGAAAAATCTGATAATTGTTGTACCGAATGAAAAAACAAAAAACATTGTATATCAGCATCAGCAAGCATTGAAATAAAAAAATCTATACGAATATTCTATACTAACATAATAAATAGGTAATATTTGTTTGTTTGTTTGTAGGAGGTAATCTCCGTAACTACTCACCTGATCTTCCTGAAATTTTCGCATAGTCTTACTGCGGATATAGGAGTGCTACAGGCTTTAATTTTTTAAATGTTTTTAGTGGGCGTGGCACCTCCCATACAAAGTAAATTTTTAATATCATATATATTAAGTACTACGATAGAGAAAGCTTTGCAAATTTGTCTCAGGTCATCTATTATTAACGTGAGTAGTCAGACAAAAAAATGGGCGGGATTAGACAAATGCGCGTGGTACCTCCACACAAACTTAATATTAAATGTGATATATTTAAATTACTGTATTAGTGAGAGCCTTGGGACTTTGCGTGAGCAATTTCATAACGATTCGGAAGGGGGGGGGGGGAGAGGGAGGGTGTAGCGAAGCACACCGGGTTACATCTAGTTAAATATAAATTAATAAAATTTCTCAACAAAATTACAGTCTTTTCAGAACATAATTATGGATATTATTTTCTATAAAAATAGCAAACATTTATATTTATATCAAACGCATATAGCTTTTTTATATTTGGAACATTGAAATCATCTAAATTATGTATACATGTTTCTTCTTCAATCAGTTGTTTTAATCATTTTGCTTTTTCAAATCCTTTAACACATACAATTGGGTTATTTTCCTTTTGTATTCTTTCAGTTCTTGCAATGTAGAGTTACCATCATCCCAACACAATTAATGTAAATGATTATGCAGCCATTTATTTGTAATCTTTTCCTTATGCGTTACCTTTGAATATTCAAATGGAGATAGTAGAATAAACGTTTCAAGTTTGAATCTATATCAAAATGCTTACTTCCTTTGCAAATAATTTGTTATTAATATAGCATCCTTGAACATCTATAACTATAGAACTATCCCAAAAAAATTTAAATACAAATAACTTCTCATTTTGTTATTTGGCCAAGTATTTAAATATTTTAAATTGATTAATTTATTGAGCTAATAAGGCCTAAAGTGTCCAGTGTAAATAAAACAACGTTTCTTTACATATTTTCCGACGTTTCGTCTATATTTGTAGACTTTATCAAGGAAATCGTCTTTGTAATGGTAAAAAACAATACATTAATATAATAAAATACACCAAATTACGATTGAACTTACAATATGAAACTATTTTCCTTCACATTGAAACGGAATTGTACATAAAACAAAAAAACATAAAAACATGAATTTAAATAAATACACAAAACTTAAACTAATATCACAGAAAAGTTTTACTTAATAGCAACTCTGTAACTGGCGCTTATATTGTTTGTGTCTTCTTTAGTGTTCATTGTTATTCCTATGTTTTGTTGTATTCGTAGACTTTCTATTGTGAATCGTTTTTTCTCTATATTTTCTTTATCAAGTATGCGAATCCTGTCAAAATCAGCTGTGTGGCCTGTTGTTATTATGTGTTGTGCTAATGCAGTTGTTTCTTTGTTTTTAATTATGTCCATTTTATGTTCTCCTATTCTTGTTTCAAGTGTTCGTTTAGTTGTTCCTATATAAACCTGTTTACAGCTGTGATCTTCGTTGCCTTTGCATTTTATCTCATAAACAACGTTACTCTGTTGTTGTTTATAAATAGGCGCCTTGATGTTAGAAAAAATTGTATTGAGAGTTGAGTTTGGTTTATAAGCAAAACATATATTTTCTGCTTGTATGGTTGTTCGTAGGCTTTTGTTGTCTGTTAAACCTGGAATATATTTAACACTGTAAAATTTTTTGTGTTGATCTAAAGTTGGTTTATTTACTGTAGGTGTTTTGTTTATATATAATTTTCTTTGTTCTTCTTTTATTAACGTGTTCACGATTTTTCTAGGGAAACTATTATCCGTGAGTATTTTAGTTATTATTTGTATATTCTTCCTATGGAATTGTTGATCGCTAATATTTAATATTCTTGAAATGAAATTTTTCGCGGTATTTAAAATTTGGTTTTTGGGTTGCGTAGCATTAAAATTCATTAATCTACCTGATGATGTTTCTTTAGAGTACCAGTCAAAGATAATTTTGTTGTTAAACCTCTGTAGTTTAGAGTCTAAATAAGCGAGCGTTTCATCGGTTTCAATTTCAATTGTAAATTGGATTTTTGGGTGTTGTTTATTAAAAATGTTTAGGATCTCGTCTTTGTCGTCTATATTGATGATTGCCAAAATATCGTCTACATACTTTACTATGTATTTAAAATGTATGTTGTTGCGTTTTAATTCTGCGATCGCGTCGTCTAGTAGGGAATCAAGGACTATGTCCGCAATAGTGGGGGAGAGTGGGTTACCCATTGGCATACCAAATATTTGATTAAAAATTGTTTTGTCGTAGATAAAATAATTGTTGTCTGTTAGACAAAATTGTAGTATTTTTAAGAACTTCGCGCTCGGAATTTTTGTAAAATTCCGTATGATGTTCCATTTTCCCATAATGTTCCTAATTGCAGTGTGAACGGGTATATTGGTGAATAAAGAAATAACATCAAAAGAGACTAATATTTCATTATCATCAAGATATATGTTTTCCAGTTGTTTTTTCAGTTGCAAGGAGCTTTTGATATTATAATTTTCGGACGTAATATTTTTTAAAATTTGTCCTATATATTTCGACAAACCGTAACATGGTACCTGGACCGATGACACTATAGGGCGAAGGGGCATACCTGGCTTATGGATTTTTGGTAGTCCATAAATCCGTGGGGCTGTTGCAGACGAGCAAAATAATTGACGTTTCGTCCACGAATCTATATATTCGTTTTTGTATAGATCAGCGACTATGTTGTTGTTTTCCCTTTGTAGTTTATTAGTTGGGTCCACTCGTAACGTTTTATAAGTATAACACCTACAGTAAATAAACCAACTTTAGATCAACACAAAAAATTTTACAGTGTTAAATATATTCCAGGTTTAACAGACAACAAAAGCCTACGAACAACCATACAAGCAGAAAATATATGTTTTGCTTATAAACCAAACTCAACTCTCAATACAATTTTTTCTAACATCAAGGCGCCAATTTATAAACAACAACAGAGTAACGTTGTTTATGAGATAAAATGCAAAGGCAACGAAGATCACAGCTGTAAACAGGTTTATATAGGAACAACTAAACGAACACTTGAAACAAGAATAGGAGAACATAAAATGGACATAATTAAAAACAAAGAAACAACTGCATTAGCACAACACATAATAACAACAGGCCACACAGCTAATTTTGACAGGATTCGCATACTTGATAAAGAAAATATAGAGAAAAAACGATTCACAATAGAAAGTCTACGAATACAACAAAACATAGGAATAACAATGAACACTAAAGAAGACACAAACAATATAAGCGCCAGTTACAGAGTTGCTATTAAGTAAAACTTTTCTGTGATATTAGTTTAAGTTTTGTGTATTTATTTAAATTCATGTTTTTTGTTTTATGTACAATTCCGTTTCAATGTGAAGGAAAATAGTTTCATATTGTAAGTTCAATCGTAATTTGGTGTATTTTATTATATTAATGTATTGTTTTTTACCATTAAAAAGACGATTTCCTTGATAAAGTCTACAAATATAGACGAAACGTCGGAAAATATGTAAAGAAACGTTGTTTTATTTACACTGGACACTTTAGGCCTTATTAGCACAAATAACTTCGTTGATAAGGAATTATAAATTTTTTGTTTTTGTTTATAAGGAAAACATGGATAACTGTACCTCATATCTATTTGTTTATATATACAACAATTAAATTATAAAAACCTTCGTTGATAAGGAATTATAAATTTATAATTTTTGTTGGTAGATACCGTAAAAAATAAACAATTACCCTATTTAAAAAATATGTTACTTTTTGAAAATTTTACACCAGATAGATTAGATTATTTTTGAGAAAAAACAAGCAATGCATTTGAAATTGTCAATAAAAATTAACATGTTTTAACATGTTCACATGAACCGAAAATAGAATATAGATTATTAAACAATAAAACAAATGCAATTTTAGAAATGTGGACACTTATCAGTACACATGCTTCAAACCTTTAACACAAACAAAATGTAGATAAAACATTGGAAGGGTGTTTTAACATACTCATAAAGCTTTAATAAGCTAGTTTGATTCCTAAACAGGTACAGTTTGGGAAATGATATGCAATAAATCATAAATATGTTTGATCAACTTCTGGTTAAAATTTGTCATTTTAAACATTTCAGAGTCACAACAAAATCTCATAGATATTATAAGTATAACCTACAACCCTATTTTAAAAAATACATTACTTTATGGAAATGTCACACTTGATATTCGATTATTTTTGTCCAATCACAAATTTCACACCTGATACTGGATTATTTTTGAGCAATGTACTAGCATTGCATTTTTAAGCAAAGTTTTAAGTATAGGGAATATAGATGTCTTTCAGTGAGTTCTTATAGTTCTTTCAAAACGTCATAATCAATAATGTCTTTTTATAAATATTTACTCTACACAATTTTTTCCGAAGAAGTATCGGAACTGCTGAACCACATGTCGAAAAATTTGGAGAGTAAAGAAAACACACCAATAGTTCAATGCATTGAACGAAATCAACAACTGCAATAGACTACTTAAAAATTGGATATCCCTATACAATAACTGGATGCAAATTGAAGGATACGCAAATTGGTCCTAAGATCACTAAGATAATTTTTCCGACGAAAAACCCATTTAAAAACCTCAATGCCATAAAATTGACCAAATAATATATGGTGGTAGAGATGGATCTAAATATAATAGAGCCATTCTTGATTTTGTAAGCCAAAAAGAAAATAAAGAAGATAAATAGAAAAAAATCAAATATTTAAAATTTATATCGTTTTATATATCATTTTTCATAATTATATTAGTTTAGTTTTATTTAATAAAGAGAATAATAATATTTATACAGTTGGACTACTTTTTTTGTTATTAAAGTTATACGCAGTTCTTCTAAATCGACTTAAAAATAGTTTCAAACTTTTTTGCTTTGATTTATATAAATATATGTAATAACGACCACAAGTCATTGAAAAATACCCCTGTATTTGCTGTTCTTTAATTTTAAATTTCTTACTTGAAAAATAAAAACACATTTTTTTTCTATATTTCAATTACGCTTTACTTTATTATGTAAATAAAAGGTGTTTTTTCTTATTACATTTTTCCCAACGTTTCGTCAATTTTTTGTTGACTTTTCCAAGGGACGTCTATTTAAATAAAAAACATCATATCATTGCAAAATAATTGTAATATACAACAATTTGGACTTACAGTAAA